>JAEOAD010000038.1:8857500-9402500 GCA_036365145.1 Orientallactaga sibirica | reverse complement strand
TTATTGCATTTTAGGAGCTGTGGGAGCTCACGCGAGAGCCTTCCAGGCTTTGCATTTTGGACTTTGCCTTGATCATGCTTTTCTCGAGCTTAGCCCTATTGATCTTTTGGGCTGGAAGATTCTGCTTCTTGGGGTTATCTTAGGCATCACGGGATACTCAGCAGTGCCTCACCCATCAGTCACAGCAGAGCTGCTGCCCCAGTCTCGAGATGCTTGTGGGGTCCTGCACGAGTATCTGAATTCAATCTTAACATCAGAAGAGAAAAATGGATATATTCATGAAGACTATGTAGCTGGATATGGTGGCTCACACCTAAAGCCCAACATGTGGCAGGCTGAGGCAGGATTGCTATGAGCTTCAGGCCAACCTGAGCTAGAGTGACTTCCAGAACTGCCTGGGCTATAGAATGAGATCGTCGCCCCCTATCCAAAATAATAATAATAAAAATAATAATAATAATGATAATGATTTGCAATAGTGGGGACTATCAGTCAGTTAAGGGCTTGCCTCTTAAGCACAAGGACCTGAATTGCATCCCCAGTACACCCACAGAGATGCCGAACATGGTGGCATGTACCTGTCACCCCAGTGCTGAGGAGACATGGACAGGAGGGTCCCAGGAGCTCACTGGCCAAGCAGTCTAGCCTCATTGGTGAGCTCCAGGCCAAGCAGAGGTGGGCAGTGCTCCCGAGGGACCATGCCCGAGGTTGTCCTCTAGTCTCCACATACACAGGCACACACATGAACCTACACTTGCACACACCCCTGCATCCACACACACACATTACACACACATACATGCAAAATAAAATGCATAAAAATAAAAAAGAATTTTCCATAATAAATTCAGCTTGAATAAAAATCCATCTTTTAAACATGTTTCTTTGAAAAAAAATTTTTTTATTTTGGAGAGAGACAGAAAGAGGTAGACAGAGAGAGAGAGAGAGAGAGAGAGAGAGAGAGAATATGGACACACCATGGCCCCCTACCACTGCAAATGAACTCCAGACCCATGTGCCACCTTGTGCATGTGGCTTACGTGGCTACTGAGAATCAAACCCAGGCCATCAGGCTTTGCAAGCAAGCACCTTCAACCACTGACCCATCTCTCCAACCCAGTGATCTCCATGTTTCTAGTAACACAATTGTAAAATATAACTTTTATTTTCTACTTTTTTGGGGGGGAATCACAAAGGCAAAAATATATAGGACCCACAAAGTATTATTACTCTGTATCTGCCCACTAGGGTCATGAGATTTCTGCTCCCCAACCATGAATCAAAAGTGGCTCCAGATAAGGGCAGGTGTCTCCTGGAGAGAGATGTATGGAAGATCTGCAGACACTGCAAACGAACCCAGACGATCCACCCCCTTGTGCAGCTGGCTAATGTGGGTCCTGGAGAATCGAACCTGGGTCCTTTGGCTTTGCAGGCAAATGCCTTAACACGTAAGCCATTCCTCCAGCCCACAGAATGTATTTTGGTCATGATCTCCTCCTAATACTTTCTTTTGTCCTCCATCCCACCCCTCTCCCACTGAACCCTTTCTGCTTTCCAACTAGTCCTTCTTCCGTTTTGATGACACTAACCTCTCTGCCCTCCCTCCCCCTCCCCGTGACACGAGGCCCCATCTTGTTCAGAAAATGACAGCTGCTGAAGGGTCATGAATGCAATGGTCATTTCATGTCCAGAGGACTGGTCCAAAACACTCCTCCCCTTCCTTTGGCTCTTACATTCTTTCTACCACCTCTTCTGCAATGTTCCCAGAGCCTTAGAGGACGTGATAGAGATGTCACTGGCATTCACTATTATTAATTATTATTATTATTATTATTATTATCATTATTATTATTATTATTATTATTATTATTATTATTATTGTTTGAGCCAGTATCCTATAGCCCAGGCTGACCTGGAACTCCTGATCCTCCTGCCTCCACCTCCAAAGTGCTGACTTTGTCATTACTTCTATGTGTGTGTGAAGCCATGTTAACTTACCATGTTAATGCTGTCAGCAGATGGTACCCCATGTCTGGATGGCCCCAGGAAGCCACATGCAGTGACCGACCCACACCACTTAGATTTGTGTGGCTGCTATGATGCTGCGATGACTACAAAACTGCCTAAGGATTCATCTCTCAGAAGCATCCCTCTAGAAGCGACATTTGGCTGTCTATGTAGTGGTCGTGGGTGCACATCCAAATACATTTGTGAGGAGAACTCTGCAGCTTGTTAACGGTGGGGCGGGGGCCACGTGTACACAAACACACTGCTGGGGACAGTTCTGCACCATGCTAACGAGCTGGCCACGAGGCGGCAGCATGGCAGGCTCTGGATTTGAGTAATGAAGTGTTGCTCTAACAGGAACACAGTGTGTCCAAGCTCTCCCCACCGTCCCGAAAGGAGGTAAGCCCCATGCTGTTTGTGAGTGCTCCCGTGACAACGTGAGCCCAGCTCCCCAACTCCTGCGTCCACTGCTCTCAGCCAGTCAAAGCCGGAGGCTAACCCGTCCTATTTTATTGCATTTTAGGAGCTGTGGGAGCTCACGCGAGAGCCTTCCAGGCTTTGCATTTTGGACTTTGCCTTGATCATGCTTTTCTCGAGCTCAGCCCTATTGATCTTTTGGGCTGGAAGATTCTGCTTCTTGGGGTTATCTTAGGCATCACGGGATACTCAGCAGTGCCTCACCCATCAGTCACAGCAGAGCTGCTGCCCTAGTCTTGAGATGCTTGTGGGGTCCTACACGAGTATCTGAATTCAATCTTAACATCAGAAGAGAAAAATGGATATATTCATGAAGACTATGTAGCTGGATGTGGTGGCTCACACCTAAAGCCCAACACATGGCAGGCTGAGGCAGGATTGCTATGAGCTTCAGGCCAACCTGAGCTAGAGTGACTTCCAGAACTGCCTGGGCTATAGAATGAGATTGTCGCCCCCTATCCAAAATAATAATAATAATAATAATAATAATAATAATAATGATTTGCAATAGTGGGGACTATCAGTCAGTTAAGGGCTTGCCTCTTAAGCACAAGGACCTGAATTGCATCCCCAGTACACCCACAGAGATGCCGAACATGGTGGCATGTACCTGTCACCCCAGTGCTGAGGAGACATGGACAGGAGGGTCCCAGGAGCTCACTGGCCAAGCAGTCTAGCCTCATTGATTAGCTCCAGGCCAAGCAGAGGTGGGCAGTGCTCCCGAGGGACCATGCCCGAGGTTGTCCTCTAGTCTCCACATACACATGCACACACATGAACCGACACTTGCACACACCCCTGCATCCACACACACACATTACACACACATACATGCAAAATAAAATGCATAAAAATAAAAAAGAATTTTCCATAATAAATTCAGCTTGAATAAAAATCCATCTTTTAAACATGTTTCTTTGAAAAAAAATTTTTTTATTTTGGAGAGAGACAGAAAGAGGTAGACAGAGAGAGAGAGAGAGAGAGAGAGAGAGAGAATATGGACACACCATGGCCCCCTACCACTGCAAATGAACTCCAGACCCATGTGCCACCTTGTGCATGTGGCTTACGTGGCTACTGAGAATCAAACCCAGGCCATCAGGCTTTGCAAGCAAGCACCTTCAACCACTGACCCATCTCTCCAACCCAGTGATCTCCATGTTTCTAGTAACACAATTGTAAAATATAACTTTTATTTTCTACTTTTGCGGGGGAGGGGAATCACAAAGGCAAAAATATATAGGACCCACAAAGTATTATTACTCTGTATCTGCCCACTAGGGTCATGAGCTTTCTGCTCCCCAACCATGAATCCAAAGTGGCTCCAGATAAGGGCAGGTGTCTCCTGGAGAGAGATGTATGGAAGATCTGCAGGTTGACAATCAGTGCCTGATTCATCCATCCATTCTTTTTTTTTTTTTTTTTTTTTTTTTTTTTTTTTGGGTCTCACTCTAGTTCAGGCTGACCTGGAGTTCACTCTGTATTCTCAGGGTAGCCTCGAACTCACGACGATCCTCCTACCTCTGCCTCCCAAGTGCTGGGATTAAAGGCGTGCGCCACCACGCCCGGCTATTTTTGGTTTTTTTGAGGTAGGGTCTCACTCTAGCCCAGGCTGACCTGGAATTATCTATGTAGTCTCAGGGTGGCCTCAAATGTACAACGATCCTCCTACCTCTGCCTCCCGAGTGCTGGGATTAAAGGCGTGCGCCACCATGCCCGGCATATTCATTCTTTTTTGGAAGGGTTTTGAAGACAAGGTCTTGCTATGCAGTTGAAGCTGGCCTGATATTCTCTGACCTCCTGGCTCAGTCTCCCTAGCACTGGAGTTACAGGCGTGCACCACCATGCCTGGCTGTTGTGAGGGTGCTGGGGTCTGAACCCAGCCCCTCATGTTTGGTACAGCAAGTACTTCACCAACTGAGCCATCTCTTGTGGAGGGGGTTCAAAGACAGGGTCTAGCTATGTTGCCCAGGCTGACCTGGCACTTTCTATCCTCCTGCCTTGGCCCCCTAAGTGCTGGGATTACAGGTGTGCCTTATTATGCCCAGTTCAAAACAACTGCTTTTAATAGTGAGAAATGTAATCGTTATTCATCAAGAAACATCCATGGAGCCCATCTTGGGCAGCCTGCCCTGGGATCGCAAAGCAGAGAATAGGGCAGTCTTGTTCCTGTCCTAGGGCTGTTTTGGGGAGTGGCAAAGGGAACTGCTACTGTCCTGAGACGCATCAGGCCGTGGTCACCAGCAAGCAGCCCCGGGGAAGTGATTGAAGGGGCTGAGCAGGACTGTCAGAGGGGACACTTCGCAGCTGGGTTTTGTAGGTGAGTAGGAGTTTATCTTTCAGGTTGAGAAGTAGGAGAGGGCCCTTGCTTTGCACACTGAGACTCCAGAGGGTAAAGGGTCCTGCAGGACCTGCCTTCAAAGTCACTGCAAAGTTTCAAGGGAGGGACAGAGGCCGCCTTTATAATAAGTAAAATAGGTGGGTATTCAGCTGCCAGGAATCCTGGAAATATCCATTTCTTCTTGAATCTCCTGAAAGATTCATTTCTTCTGTCAGCACCAACAATAACATACGACGTGAAATGCCACCGGCCCTGGCACCAGGTCCAGCCCCGTGACGTCCAATTAGAAATGGGCGTTGATTTCAGATTTATCAGCTTCCAGTTTTGACTTTTGTCCAGGGGCGAACAGGGATCCAGTGTTATTCCAGGCTTATATTTCACCCTCTCGAGGAAGGAAAGGAAAGACACACGTCGTTTTGACGGGATGCAGAGCCCGGCTCTGAGAGAGGCGCCCTATTTCATAACGAGGCTGCTGTCTGGAGCAGCCCTGCCCGGTGGATGCTGGTTAGTTTCTGAGCCCGTCATGCCTGAGATGGGAGATAGAATGCAGTCATGGGCCGGCGTCAGCATTTTCAAGGCGAAGGGCATCTGCCTGCTGCAGGGCTAAGTGGACTTGGCACAGGGTGGCATTTGGGGGCTGGGCAGGATAGGGCCTTCGAAAACCACAGTTTGGGTCTGCCTGAGAGGGATGGTCATGGCTCTTCTGGGTGAAATACAGACAGACTGGAGTCATGGGACTTGGGGGATGCTGGAGCGACCTGGAACCTTCTCCCTTCTTTGGGATGTTAAGCCTCCTTCCCCACAAGAACTCAGAAGTGGGGGTGCTAGGAATAGAACCCAGAACCTTGGACGTACTAGGCAAGTGCTCTACCACTGAGCTACCCGCTTCTCCTAGCCTTTGTTTTTCCGTTGTTTAGTTGTTGTGACAAGAACTAGCCATGTAGATCAGACTGGTCTTGAACTCACTCTAGCTCAAACTGGCTTGGAATTAACGATCGTCCTGTCTTGGGCTCCTGACTGTGCAGAGTGCAGGCATACACTAACCCACCAGGCTTCAAGAGCTGTTAATAACACAGTACCCCACCTCCAACTCCATACTCCTTCCCTCCCCCCAACAAAGCTGGAATGGAGTCCAAGTTCACAGTGCCTCTCTCCCTCCTGAAGCTGGAATGGAGTCCCAGTTCACACTCCCTCTCTCCCTCCCAAAGCTGGAATGGAGTCGCAGTTCACACCCCTCTCCCTTCTGAAGCTGGAATGGAATTCCAGTTCACACTCCCTCTCTCCCTCCCAAAGCTGGAATGGAGTCCCAGTTCACACTCCCTCTCTCTATCTCCCCAGTTCACACTCCCTCTCTCCCTCCCAAAGCTGGAATGGAGTCCCAATTCTGCCCCTCGCTGTCTAAAGAATGTGGGACAACACTCTTAACTCTGAGTCTCTCGTCTAAGCAGAAGGGTGAACAGGGGCAGAGATGGGCCTGTGCAGGCTCCAGCCATTTTTTTCTATTGCAGGTTGCCAGCTTTGGGGAAATGACTGAATGCTGGGGCCAATGGTAGAACTAGACAGCGTTCTGGGCCTCTTTTTTTTTTTTTTTTTTTTTTTTTTTTAGGGTCTTGCTCTAGCTCAGGCTGACCTGAAATTCACTATGTAGTCCTACCTCTGCCTCCCAAGTGCTGGGATTAAAGGCGTGCACCACCACGCCGGGCCTGGGTGCCTTTTCCATCTATCCCCTTGTGGCCAGAGCAGAGGTCTTGGGCATGACACAGGTATAGAGAGGCATTCAGGACCCAGAAGCCGGTGGTATGGTTGATTATCTTTACTTTTGGCATATCTATGTGTGTGGTATATACGTGTGTGTAACCATGTTCACACGTGTGTGGGTACGTGTGTGTGTGTGTGTGTGTGTGTGTGTGCAAACCATATGCTGACATCAGGTGTTTTCCTCCGCAGTGCTCCATCTTGTTTGCAGAGGCAGAGTCTCTCACTTGAACCCAGTGCTCATCAACTAGGCTCGTCAAACTCCAGTGAGCCCTGTCTCTGCCTTCTGTCAGGCCTGCCTGCCTGGCACTTACGTGGGGTGCTTGGGGTTTGAGCTCAGATCCCCAAGCTTGCACAATGATTGCTTTAATCCGCTGAGCTATCTCAGCCCCTGTGGCATCGCTTTGAGTTATTGCTACGGAGCTCACTGGAGATCGCACATCACAGGAGCAGGACGCCGAGCCGTTGCCCACAGGGGTTCCCAAAGGAGGAGGCGGTGCTTCTAGCGACTTGCTCCTTGATAGCGATAGATCATGACTGAAGGGGTAAGGACTGGGCACCGTGGACCGGATTTTTACAGAGCTAGGAATCCAGCCTTCAGGAAGGAGGGTTAGCCTCAGCAGGTGTGCGGTCTACCCAAGGCCTCACTGTGAATGATGGCAGAATTCGGACCACACTCGGGGTCACCTGCTCCTGCCCTAAGGAGGCCGGGGATAGCAGAAGGAGTTTCCTTTGAACCAAAGTATGTCCCTCACACTTTTTCATCAAGGAGGATTTGGTCAGGCCTCCTGGGGATGACACTTGAGACTGTCACTCTCTCTGGATACGCCTCTGTCCCATGCAGCAGGAGGCATAGCCCAGCTGCCACTGCACACCCCCACCGCCAGTTTAAAAAGTGAAAATAGCTGAATATTTGCAAACGCGGCCCTCATTATCTCTCAGAGCAACCAGAACTGGCTACAAACCTGAGAAGTTCAGATTACCACATTTCCAGGCCTTTTTACAAACCCCATCCAAAAACAATCCTGGTTTTATAACTCAATAAAAAGGCCTGGAGAGCTTTAATAAGCAAGCAGGGGAGGCGGGGGACGGGGTACGCGGCAGGCCAGGGGCAGATCAGGGGAAGTGATCAGTCTCCCCAGCTGGCTGGGGATGTCTGCCACGCAGGGCCTGAAAAATCAGAAGCCCAGCATCCTGGTCTATGGAGAAAAACCCAGGAGGAACATCTACTTCTGTATCCTTGATGGATTCATCCTCACGGCAGTTCTGAAGGGCAACAGGGCACAAACCCTTCTTTTTAATTTGACAGATGGGGAGACCAAGTCCTGGAGGGGAGGAGAGCATGGGTGCACGGTCACTGGGCAGGGGTGAGGAGAGCTGAGAAGCACATTCCTTCATCCACACTGTGCTGGGTGGGGGGCAGCCTCTGCCTGTAGCGGGTGTCCCTCTCCCTTCCTAAGGTGCTATCAGGGTGCCACCCACCCTGTCTCCCTTTTTTGGACAGTGACATTTTTTGCAGGGTTTGTATGATGAAGGAGGCTGCCTCTCTCCTGAAGCTACCAGGCAGTGAACTCAGTTCCACCATATGGACATGGTAGTTCCATTCGGCAATGTTGGTTCTGTCTTTGCACCCAATAATCTCACTGGGTAGAATAGATCCTAGGTCTCACTCAGCTGAGGCTGACCTGGAATTCACTGTGTAGTCTCAGGCTGACCTTGAACTCTCAGAGACCTCCTACCTCTGCTTCTCAAGTGCTGGGATTAAAGGCATGTGCTACCACGCCCAGCCTGAAGAATAATTTGAGAGAGAAGATGGAGTGGTTTATAAAAATGTCCCCCATAGGACTGGAGAGATGGCTTAGCAGTTAAGCGCTTGCCTGTAAAGCTTGAGGACCCCAGTTTGAGGCTCGATTCTCCAAGATCCACATAAGCCAGATGCACAAGGAGGCGCATGCAACTGGAGTTTGTTTGCAGTGGCTGGAGGCCATGGCATGCCCATTCTCTCTCTCTCTATCTACCTCTTTCTCTGTCCGTTATTCTCATTTTAAAAAATGTCCCCCATAGCCCCATGTGTTTGGGTGAGCAATTCCCAGCAGGGTGCCTGTTTGGGAAGGTTGTGGAGCCTTTCCAGTGGAGTTGTGTCAGTGGGAGCAGGTCTTGGGGTTTTATACTCAATCTCACTTGAGGCACTCAGTTCTCTAGCTCTGCTTCCTCCCTGCTGATGTGAAGATATGACATGGGCTGTCTGAAGTGAAGTGAATGAAACTTTCCGTAATGAAACTTTCCCTAGAAACTGACAGCTGAGAACAAACTCTTCCCATCCATCAGCTGCTTCTATAACAAGAAGGTAACTACAGCAGGGGAGGATGGAGGAAGGAGGAGGCCCGGAACCACCCTGGAGAGGAGTTGAAAGCGGCAAGCACCATGCTGTTGGTGTAGGGCAAGTTCATCTGCCCCTCCAACCCAGCAAAACAGGCCACATCCATCACAGAGCACTGGGCAGGCTACCTTCAGTGACCTGGATTGTGACCTAGGTTTATAGCTATGCATCTAGAAAAGCACACACGTGTAATGGATTGTAGATGCCCGTGGAGAACACTATGCAATTTTAATAAAAATCTTTATAATAATGTACTCATTTATATACTTCTCTGATATGCCAAGGCAAATCTGGGAGCACATGTCAGATGGTTAAAGGCATTTATCCCTGTGGGACAAGCATATGGTTAATGTTTGTAATTTACTGGAAATAAATTTATCAATTTATTTGCAAGGAGGGGGGGCATGGGCATGCCAGGGCCTCTTGCCATTGCAGACAAACCCCAAACTCATGTGTTACTCTGTGCGTCTATATGGCTTTATGTGGGCACTGGGGAATTGAACCTGGGATAGCAGGCTTTGGTAGTAAGCGCCTTTAACCATTGAGCCACCTCCCCAGCCTGAATTTATTTTATAACAGATGTGGGCTTATGTATTTATTTACTTTACCTTGCATTAACTGTATAATCATAACAAAAGGTGTTCTAGGGCTGAGGAAATGGCTTAGCGGTTAAGGCATTTGCCTGCAAAGCCAAAGGACCCTGGTTCGATTCCCCAGGACTCACGTAAGCCAGATGCACAAGGGGGCACATCCATCTGGAGTTCATTTGCAGTGACTGGAGGCCCCGGCACGCCCATTTTCTATCTGTCTCTCTTTCTCTCTGCTTCTTTCTCTCTCTCAAATTAATTAATTAACTAATTAAGTTTAAAAAAAGAAAAGAAAATGTCTCTCCCTCCCCAGAAAAAAAATTTAAAAATAAAAGTTTTGGAATAAAAGACAAAATGAGTACAAAGTGAAAGAGCATAGGACAAGCATGGTGGCCAACCCCGGGAGCACTATTGGAACCCGACAAAGTTCCATTCCCAGGGCTTTGTGACCCATTGCCACCCACCAGCCACGCTGAGGTTTATGTGCATTTACCACTCGTGGGAAAGCTAGGGGCTCAACACAGCACCGTTGGGAAAAGCCAACATGGAACTATAGAGACCAGACAAAGGAAGTCCTACCGACAGACATACATGCAGGTGAAAGAAACTCAGCTCCACGTGTCTACAAGATCCATGTTGCAGCATGTTGGGTTTGATAAATCTAAACTGAAACCTTGTCAAAACTCTTCTGAGTTCACTTAAAAGTCTGGGTTCGAATCCCGGGGAGCAAACACTAAGGATAGAAGGTGAGAGGCATTCTGAGGAGCTGGGGAAAAGCAGGCTACTGCCAGTGGCTCTCAGCACATTTGTGGCCTCTTACTTCAAGGCAAAGACGTTAGAAAGGAACTTACCCAGCACCAACCCCTCCCTCATCACACACGGCAAATGTCAAACAGATGTCCTCAGAGAGTGGAAAAATGAAATGAAAGGCACATTTAGGATTTATAGAGCTGAAAACCAAAAAACCAGTGGAAATTAGTACTCCGATGAGCACGCAGTGTGCTGTCAATGTGGATGGATTTTTTTTTTTTCCACCATTGCATTTGCAAGTTGGCTTCCTGGTCTCTGAACTGTATTGGGGACATCTGCAGGCTGAAGAGGCCTTACTGTGATCAGGTGATGGGGCATGGCCAGGCATCCATAGCCCTTCAGGGCCTGGCAGACACTTACTGGTCCAGCTTCGACTCTCCTGCCCTGCACTATCAATCCCATCTTCTGTCCTGCTGTCTTAACATCCCCATCCACATTAGCCTCACCTTAAGCTCCTCCCATCTGGCTGTCCCCCATGCTGACTTCCTTAGAACCCATCTGTGAATCCTCCCTAGCATGTGTTTTACACTCTGAAAACATGGAGAGATGGCTTAGCGGTTAAGGCACATGCCTGCAAAGCCTAAGGACTCCGGTTTGGTTCTCCGGGTCCCGCGTAAGCCAGATGCACAAGGGGGCTCATGTGTCTGGAGTTCGTTTGCAGTGGTAGAGGCCCTGGCTCACCCATTCTTGCTCTGTCTCTCTCTTTCCTTCTCTCTGTCTCAAATAAATAAATAAATAAATAAATAAATAAATAAATAAATAAAAAAAATCTAGACTCTGAAAACTCCTACTTGACCTTCAACACTTGGGAGAAGGACATCCATGGAGGCCCCTCTTCCAGCTCTGTTTTCCTTTTTCTTTTTCTTTCTCTTTTCTTTTCTCTGCCTTCCTTCCTTCCTTCCTTCCTTCCTTCCTTCCTTCCTTCCTTCCTCCCCCCCTCCCTCCCTCCCTCCCTCCCTCCCTCCTTTCTTTCTCTCTCTCTTTCTTTCTTTCTTTCTTTCTTTCTTTCTTTCTTTTTTTGAGATAGAGTATCGCTGTAGTCCAGGCTGACCTGGAATTCACTATGTAGTCTCTGGGTGGCCTCAAGCTCACGGTGATCCTCCTACCTCTGCCTCCCGAGTGCTGGGATTGAAGGCAGCTCTTCCAGTTCTTGCTCATCCAAGAACACTTTGAGCAGCGCCTGCCATTGGGAGCCTTGGGACTGCGTCTGTCCTTGTCACCACCCGGATGCCCCTAGATTTATCTGCTCAGTGAGGATGGGGGAGCCCCTCCTGTCCAGCCCTCTTATTTTTCCTGGTTGTCTGCCCACATATTACTCAGAGTCCTGCCAGCGAGCAGCTGAGTGTGCACAGCTGGGCCCAGCAGGTGCTTCTGCAGGTCATAGGGTGCTTGTGGGTGATGAAGCCCAGAACACTCCGTCTGTGGCCTTGGGGCTCACAGAGACTTACACTTGGCTGTAGAATTGGCACAAAGAATGGTGCTTGAGTAAAATGTGGGGCACGTTTACCAAATGCTGGGACAATCAGGTGAAGAAAGGCAAGGATCTCTCTGCCTGGCAGTGACCCAGGCTCAGTTCTGAGCCGAGAAGCCTGGTGACCTTTCCATGGTCTGCTGTGAGGATGAGGCCATAGAGGGAGACTGAAGAGAGGTGTTCTCATTGCTGTACCAGCCCAGTGACTCTTTGCTGTGATCCTTGAGCCAAATTCCCTAACCTCTCTGAGCCTCAGCTTCCTCGTGTGCAAAGGGAAGATGTCTCCTAGCTGGCAGCATTAGACAAAACCTTGCATTGTGGTCCATGTGTGCTGTTGTAACATAACAGCTGAGGCTGGACCACTCACACAGTGTCCTTTATCTTGCCCAGTTCTGAAGGCTGGAAAGCCTAAGGGTTAGGGGCTCCATTCTGGCCAGGCCTGTCTTGCTGTGTCAGCCCGTGAGGGAAGACAGGAGAGCAAGGTACGCTTGCGAGAGGAGGGAGCACTCTGCACATCAAACCCCACTTGAGATAACCAACCCACTTGGGTGACAATGGCACCAGTCCATCAATGAGGCCTGCCAGCCTGTGAGCCCTTTGGAGACCCCATCATCAGCATTGCTGCACTGGGAACCCAGTTCCCAGCATGAGAACTTTGGAGAGTGCGTTGGCAACATAACACTATACCGACCACACTAGTCATGGCCAGCTTTTTTTTATTTTAATTTTTAAAAATTTTATTTGAGAGAGCAATAAAGGAGAGAGAGAGAGAGAGAATGGGCATGCTAGGGCCTCTAGCCACTGTAAATGAACTCCAGACACATGTACCACCTTGTGCATCTGGCTTATGTGGGTTCTGGGGAATCAAACCTGGGTCCTTAGGCTTCACAGTCAAGCACCTTAACCATTAAGCCATCTCTCCAGCCCATGGCCACCTTTTTTTTTTTTTTTTTTTTTTTTTTTTGAGGTAGGGTCTTGCTCTAGCCCAGGCTATAGTCTTAGGGTGGCCTTGAACTCATGGTGATCTTCCTATCTCTGCCTCCCAAGTGCTGAGATTAAAGGCGCATGCCCCGCCCCCCACACCTGCCAATGGTCAGCTTTTTGAAAACACGTGTTATTGACAAGCTCCATACATATACACAATATCCTCCAATCATAATCCTCTCCCACCATCCTCCCTTGTCCCTCTTTCACTGACTCCTTCTTGCTTTTTTCCAGCTAGTACGTCATCTATATTTTTATTTTTTGTTTTTAAAAATATTTTTATTTATTTGTTTGAGAGAGTGTGTATGTATGTGTGTGTCAGAGAGAGACAGAAAAGAGACAGATAAAGAATGACTATTAGCCAGGAGTGGTGATGCACGCCTTTAATCCCAGCACTTGGGAGGCAGAGATGGGAGGATCACTGTGAGTTTGAGTCATCCTGAGGCTACACAGTGAATTCCAGGTCAGCCTGGGCTAGAGCAAGACTCTACCTCGAAAAACCAGGGGGAAAAAAAAAAAGGAATGAGTATTTGGCACACAGGGCCTCCTGCCACTGCAAACAAACTCCAGATGCATGCACCACTTCGTGCATCTGTCTTTGTATGGGAATTGAGACCAGGCTATCAGACTTACCAAGCAAGTGCCTTTAACCACTGAGCAATCTCTCTAGCCCCTGCCCCCTTTTTTTGAGGCAAGGTCTCACTCTAGCCCAGACTGACCTGGAACTCATTCTATAGCTTCAGGCTGGCATTGAACTCACAGCGACGCTCCTACCTCAGCTTCCCAAATGCTGGGACTAAAGATAGGCACCACCACGCCCAGTTATTTTCTACTTGGATGCCATCATTTTATTTTCTCCCTTGTGTCATGTGGGTGGCCAGCTTCCCTGCTCTTATGTTTTTCCTCCTCCTCCCTGCTTCAGAGGTCAAACTCTCCCTGGCTCTGGCTATGTGAAACTACCCCTGTGGGTTGATGCTTCAGCCCGTGCCAGGCTCCCTAGGAGCTTAGTGGCAGAGGGGCCAGGGACATTTTCTCCATTCCCTCCTTGTTTCTGTGCCAGCAGTCAGGATATCTGAGTCCCCCCAAAGCTCCCGGATTCCTCCAGGCACATGACTCCCCACTCTGCACCACAGCTCCCAGGGGACCCTTTTAGCAGTTTCCACTGCATCTGCCCCTTCCACCCCAGAGCTAGTGATGGTGCCTCTTTGCGGGTCCCTGGTGTCTCCACACCCCATTGCTTGACCCATGCGCTGTCCGTTGTGTTACCCTCCCCCACATTCTGGCTGTGGCGTGTGGAACTTTTCCCACCTGGCCTCTGAGAGTGCTATGCTCCGTTCCAAATCTGACACCAATGGTCTTACTGTGAGGTACAGAATTCTTGCTCCTGAGGACGTGGAGGCCCACGCATCTCCTTCTGTTCCCTGGGAGGAGTAACTCAGGGTGGTGGCTTTGGAGTAGGAACCCAGAATGCAGCTGGGCCCTCTGTGGGGCCGGGAAGGAGGCCTGTGGCTGTGTGGTTGGTTGAATTCAACTCCAATCAAGAAGTCTTAGGGATTCACATTTGGCCTTAGATCTAAAATGTTTCTCTGATCAGCTGTTCTCAGCAAGGCCGACAATGTGAGCTACAATTACTGAACCCTGCGCCTAGTTCTTGCTGCTTCCAAACTCAAGAGAGCAGTGGTCATGTCCCCAGTGGGTCCCCTCTCTGAGACTGATCTGCTCCTCTCCCAATGTTCAGGGTGCCACTAGATGTTCACCACAAGCAGCTGTCTGAATATTGAAAACCAGAGGGTTTGATTCTTGGGGGGGTGGCAGGGAGGGTGGCTACGCTGTCTTCTCCACCAGCTGTGTTCACCAGATGAACACCACCCACACCTCTGATCACAGCCTAGAGCTCTGGAACCGGTAGGTGTCCCATCGCCAGCAGGTACGTGCTGAGGAGGAAGGGCCCAGGTCCTTTAGGAATTAGCTATGTGAGGCTGGAAGTGCGTCTCAGTTACCTTCTTGTTGCTGGGACAGACATCTGACCAGAAGCAGCTTGTGGAGGGAAAAAGGGTTTATTTTGGCTTAAGACTTGAGGGGCACCTCCACAATGGCAGGGGAAAATGTGGCATAAGCAGAGGCTGGACATCACCTCCTGGCCAACATCAGGTCGACAATATCAGCAGGAGAGTGTGCCAAACACCGACAAGGGGAAGCTGGCTATTACACCCTTAAGCTACCACCTGCCCACCACCCCCCCAACAACTCACTTCCTCCAGCAAGACTCCATTTCCAAAATTGCCATCAGCTGGGGATCAAGTATTCAGGACACATAAGTTTATGAGGGATCCCTAATTCGAACCAACACATTCCATCCTCTGGTTCCCCATAAACTCATGATCATCCATGATGTAAAATGTAATGCAATCAGTCCAACTTTAAAGTCCTCATAGGTTTTTTTCTAGTTAATCCCAACACTGTTCAAACATCTCCATAGCCCAAGGTCTCTTAACTATGAGCTGTAAAGCCAAAAAACATAATGGCACAGAGTAAAAATTCACATTGCAAGAAATAGAATTGGGCTTACAGGAAAAGACTGAACCAATCAACACAAGATCTAAAATAAACACGGAAAACACCAAACTCTACAGCTCCAAGTCCAACAACTCTAACCAGTGACAAAGTCTCTGAGGTGCCAGTTCCACCACTCTAGCTGGGCTGCTCACAGCCTGGGGCAAACTCCACCCCAACCCAGCAGCTCTCTTTGGCAGACATCCCATAGTCCTGGCATCTCCACATGGGTCTCCATCAGGGTCTTACAACAACCCTGCTTCACATTGCCCATGGCCATTTCCAAGAAACAAAACCATGCTGCAATGACCCTCTCTTTTCTGCATTTATACTCCTAGAGTACCAGGCAGGTCACCAACTTGTTAATCCAGAGGGAAATAAAGCAGATTTTGAAGATCAGGACAGCCCTTTAGCATTCAGACCCCCTACTTTCAAGGCAGTCCACATTCTTCCTGCTGTCCCAATGCAGAACAGCTGGCCCAGTCTCAGTGGTGTCATTCTCTCAGACACGCAGCTGAACAGGTGCTGTCTCCAGCCTGAAACTTTTCATTTCTTTCTGTGCCCCATCCATCTATTCACACCTGTTCATTTCCACGTGAAGCAACCCTACACAAGTTCTCAAGACACAGGAAGAATGCAGTAAGCCTCTCACACCAACTACTTCTTGCCCAGTCAAGATAAAGCTCTTTTTCCCCTCATAAGCCACACCTCATTGTCCACAATCTTTCTACATCCAGGTCTATCAATTCTGACTAGAATGACCCATCAAACTCTGCTCACAGCACTTCAAGGCAAGTTTCAAATCCTTCTGCATCCCTCCCCCAAATTAGTTCCAAAAGGCCAAAAGCCACACAGTCGGGTTTCAGCAGTAATGACCTCACTTTTCAGTACCATTTTTTCTGTTACAGACGCCTTCTTATTGCTGGCACAAAGCACCCAGTCAAAAGCAATGATGTGAAGAAAGTTGTTTACTTTGATTTACGGACTTAAAGGGAAGGCTCCATGATGGCAGGAGAAAACAATGGCATGAGCAGAGGGTGGACATCACCTCCTGGCTAACATCAGGTGAAAAATAGCAACAGAAGAATGTGCCAAACACTGGCAAGGGGAATCTGGCTCTAACATCCATAAACCCGCCACCAGCAACACACCTCCTTCAACAAGCCTCCTAATTGCCATCAGTTAGAGATCAAGCAATCAGAACATACAAGATTATCGGGGACACCTAATTCAAACTACCACAGTGTCAGAGTGGGGGTAATGTCTGTAAAAGGCACAGGAGCAAGCCAGGTGTGGTGGCACATGCCTTTAATCCCAGCACTTGGGAGGCAGAGGTAGGAGGATTGCTGTGAGTTCAAGGCCACCCTGAGACTACATAGTGAATTCCAGGACAGCCTGGGCCAGAGTGAGACCCTACCTCAAAAAAAAAAAAAAAAAAAAAAAAAAAGCACAGGAGCAAACAGGGTGCAGGACTACAGCCCTGTTACAAACTGGAAATATATCCACAGGACTCTAAGCAAGAGACACCTGTTACCCTTGTTAATTGCTATTAATTAAGAGAGAGAGAACCAGCCTAGATGCCCATCAGCACATGACTGTATAAAGCACCTGAGGTTTATATGCTCAATGGAGTTCAGTCAGCTATAAAAAGAATGAAAATAGGTCATTTGCAGCAAAAAGGATGGAACTAAAGATCATCATGTTCAGGGAAATAAGCCAGATTCAGACAAATAGCATGTTTTTTTTTCTTATATGTAGAACCTAGATTGTTTATCCATTTCTTATCTATCTGTACACACACACACACACACACACACACACACACACACACACCATGAAGGCAGAAAGGGGACTATTTGGCAAGAGTAAAGGAACTATCATGGGGCGGGGGAAAGGACAGGATAATTAGGGGTAAATAGCTAAAGTACAGTGATGGACTTGAATCAAAATATCACCATGGGGCTGAGAGAGATGGCTTAGTGGTTAAGGCACTTGCTTACAAAGTCAAAGAACCCAGGTTCAATTCTCCAGTACTCATATAAAGCCAGATGCACAAGGTGAAGCATGCATCTGGAAGTTGTTTGCAGTGACTAGAGGCCCTGATGTACTCATTCCTTCTCTTCATCTGCCTCTCTCTCTCTCAAGCAAATAAATAGACAAAATAAAATATTTAAAAAATCACTATGAAAGCTGGGCGTGATGGTGCATGCCTTTAATCCCAGCACTTGGGAGGCAGAGGTAGGAGGATCACCATGAGTTTGAGGCCACCCTGAGACTACATAGTGAATTCCAGGTTAGCCTGAGCTAGAGTGAAACCCTACCTCGAAAAACAAAACAAAACAAAACAAATCACTATGAAACCCATCATGTCATATAATTAATGTATAGTAATAAAATACTTTTTAAAATAAAATATGAAGCAGAGCGTGGTGGTGCACGCCTTTAATCCCAGCACTCGGGAGGCAGAGGTAGGAGGATTGCCATGAGTTCGAGGCTACCCTGAGACTATATAGTTAATTCCAGGTCAGCCTGGAGCAGAGTGAAACCCTACCTCAACCCCAAAAAAAAAAAAATAAAATAAAATATGATTTTATGCTTTATTTTTTGAGAGCTGATAGGACAGCTACCCCAGGGCTCTGACTGAATTTCATATCCCCCAGCCCAAGTAAAGGAGAAAAATGTCTCTGCCTCTTACCGCCATAAGTAAAACCTCTTCCCCTTCCCACCTCCAGGACAAATGAAGGAGTAGGTGTCTGCTCTGAGCAGAAGCCAGACAGTTCTTCTCTCCCAGACCCATCTCAATCCAACTCATCTAACCCCGTTCTTCAGCTCACATTTCTCTCCCTAACCCTCCCATTGTACTGGTCCCTTCTGTATCCCAACTTTCTGCCACTGCCTGCTGTCTCTCTACCACCTTGTCTTTGCTCACACGGTGGATGAGAGTCCCCCTGCGGAAATGAAATTACTGTTCAGTTTGCAGTCCCAATGGGAGGAATTCCCTTCTCTGGAGCATGGAGGCTACAAACACTAGAGTCAATTCTGGCTGTCAATTCCTTGGGCTATTATTAAAATGTGACAGGGTTTTGGGGGGGGGTTGTTCAAGACAGGTTCTTAAATTCCAAACTCTGAGCTTGTGTCTGTTTTTACCAAAGAACTGGGATAAACAAGACTGAGAAGGATAATTACTAAATTATTATATTTATTCAAGGATGGTGGCGAGAGCTTGAGGCAGCTGGTCACATTGTGTCTGTAGTCAGGAAGTCGAGCGCCGTGGACATTGGTGTTGAGCTTGCTTCCTCCTTTTTATTCAGTCAAGGAACCCATGGAAGGATGCTGCCCACAGTTAGAATGGGTGTTCCCACCTCAGTTAACCTAGTCTAAAACCTCCCTCACAGACATGCCCGGAGCTTTGTTTCCATGGCAATTCTAACTCCTGTTGACAACCAGAGATGAACCGGCACAAAGACACACTATAGCTACTCCTTCTGCCTTCTGTGGCCCTGAGATGCGTCTTTTCTCATTGGAAAACCATGCCTGGTGTTGGAGAGGCACTGAACATATCGGCTGGGCTGGGCCCTTCTCAACAGGATCAGCAGACTGGAGATGGTGTGTGAAGACAGAGACGTCTCCAGAGAGTGATGGTCCTTCCAGGTGTGTTGGGTCTCTGGGCTGACTGGCATTTTCATCCTGTAGGTAAGTGGCTACAAGCTGCAGGCTTTCACTAGGGTGTGGAGGGCAGAGGCAAACAAAACAGCCCTTTCTCCTGAGCCCATCCCACCTTCTGGGCGGGCCCCTGAGTGGAAATACATGCCGATGGGATAGAAAACCATGATCAGCAATGATGCTGGGCTTTGGTGTGTGTGTGTGTGTGTGTGTGTGTGTGTGTGTACAGATCCATGAGCATACCATGGGCCTCACCTGAGGGTTAGTCCAGCGTGCTTTCTATCATGCTTTGAGGCCAGAAGTACCAGGGACTATAGCTCAGGCAGAAAAGTGCTTGAGTGGGCAGTTATGAAAGGACAGATTTTCACCAGCCCCACTGAGTTGAGCACACTGGGGGTGAGGGTTCTGTGCGTGCCCATGGATGGGAGCACACTCCCTGTGGGAGCCCCTGAGCCTGTGAAGCATGACTTTAGCCCTTCATGCAGGAGGGGAGACTGAGGCTCCGCTGGATCACAGGAGACTTCCATTGGCCTGGGAAGGCTTGGACGAGGGAGGGGGAGAGAGAAAAGGAGAAGAGAGACAGCTCTTGCTGAAACTGGAGGAGTGTGGGAAATGTGGGCTGTGCGGCAAGCTGGGGAAGGCGCGGGGATGAGTCACAGGGCCCTGTTTACATCCGGTGAGGCGTGAAAGGAGGTGTAGGTGCCCCCCACGAGAGAAGCTGTTGAAGAGACCTGCTTTGTGCAGCCCACTTAGATGCCTAGTGGAAATAGCTGGGGTTTCTGCCACAACGGGAAGTGGGAACGAGAAGGAAGTCAGTTCTAGATTTTTATTAAGGGAAGAGCTTTTCAGATCTGTTTCTCTTCCCTCCTCCCACCCCCCTGTATGCATGCATGTATCTATCCATCCATCTGCTCATCCCTGTCCACCCATCCCAAGCAGGGTGGAACAGGGTTCTGCCACTGATGTCTACAAGTCATGGCAAACATCCTGAGTTCAACCTACTGTGAGGAACTGGGCAGCCAGCATCATCTCCGAGTGCTGTCTTGGCATCGCCATCATGACAGTGTTGGAATGGCACTGGTGTGATAAGGCTGTGCCAGTGATGGTGACACGGCTGGTGCTTGGTCACTGTTGGTGGCCATTGTCTTTCTCGTTGACCACGTACAACCCACTCATTCTTTGGGCCTCTTTCTTGGCTGGCACTGGGCTGGGCTCAGGGACAGAGCAGAGAGCAAGAGTTTAAACAGGAGAACCCCACCTTCCTGGCATTTTCTTTCTCACTGTTGGAACAAAAGATGGTAAGAGGGAGGATCTTGGTGGGATTTTTAGAAGCAGCCCATATGTGTGATTTTTCTGAGGCTCTATTACGTGGTGATTTGTTTCCAAATTAGCCACCATCATGCAAGAGCTGAGAGGTTTCTCCCTCAACACCAATGCTTCTGGCTTTTCCTGGAAGAAAGAATCAGTAACTGGCCACACAGCTGCAGAGCCGGACCCGCGGCCCTGGACTGCTGCACTTTCCCCAGGCTGGACTTGACTGTTCATCGTGCCCTCGCGGCCACTCTGCTTCCCTGTCTGCTCACTGATGGCTCCAGGGCATGAGAATCTGACTCCCGCTCAAGAGCATCCTGAGAGCCCGGATCTGCCACTCCAAGTCCTGTGCGCCTTTTCTCCTTCCTTCTCACCCTAGGCTCTGAGGGCCTCTGCCTGGGTCTCCAGGACTCAGGTCCCACCGATCCTTTTTTTTTTTTTTTTTTTTTTTTTGCAAGGTAGGGTCTCACTCTGGTCCAGGCTGACCTGGAATTAACTATGTAGTCTCAGGGTGGCCTCGAACTCTCGGCGATCCTCCCACCTCTGCCTCCCGAGTCCTGGGATTAAAGGCGTGTGCCACCATGCCCAGCTTGCACCGATCCTTTATCCCGACCGGCATGGCTACTCCTGACCCACATGGCCAGATCCTGACCCACATGGCCACTCCTGACCCACATGGCCACTCTTGGCCCAAGGTTGTAGGCACAACAACTTCTGGGTTGTAGGACTGAGCCTGGCTGAGGATAACCCTAAAGCTGTGGGCTTCAGGTGGTGGTGGCAAGCGAGACATCTCTCACACGCTGTTGGGCACCAGCGTGTGGCTGAGTTGTAGACCAGGAGGTTTCAACGTCCCTCCTGTGGCACATTTGACAGCATTTTTTTGTTTTTTGATGCTCCCTGGTTTTGTCAGGGTTCTCAGAGAATCAGAACCAATAGCAAAGGATGTATTATAAAGGGGATTTATTGGGTTGGCTTATAGGATACGAGCTGGATGGGTCCAACATTAGCTGTCTGCAGGCTTGTGCATCCAGGAACCTGGAAACTGCTTAGTGCATGAGGCCTTGAAGGCCTGGAGGGTCCCTAAAGAGCCGCTGCCCTTCAGTCCACATTGGAAGGCTGAAGAAACTCAGTTCCAATGCCCATGACAGCAACAGGGTAGATGCACACACGTGAGCAGATGGGCAGCCAGACAAAAGGCACAGAGGTCTGTTAGAGCGTCTTTATATGCAGTCCACCACACGAAGGGCTGTCCACCCAGGAAGAAGCTCTCAGCTAATCCTTCTGGGAAACTCCCTCACAAACCTGACCAACAGAAGCGTCTCTTCCTTGATTCCTAACCTGATTAAGTTGATCCATGAATTTAACCCTCTTCCTCATTCCTGGGCTGTGTCCCCTTGCCCCCCTCCCCGCCAGCCTCAGACAAGGTCTCATGTATCCTGGGCTGGCCTGGAACTTGTGATGTGCTGTGGCTGGCCTTGAACAGCTGATGCTCCTGCCTCCACCTCCCAAGTGCTGGGATTACAGGTGAGCATCACCACGCCCAGCTTCCTTCTCTTGACAGCCAGGTGGCTCGGGTCTGTAAGCTCTTGTACTGTCTTCCTGCAACACGAAGCATGCTTGTGTCTACATGATCAAGTTGTCAACTTCATTCCTGTATTTCACAGGGGGCTTCCGTGATTCTGTAAAGGGTTCCTGCTCAGAGGGGCAAGGGAGACAAGAGCAGGCTGTTTCGCCTGGTCCCTGGGGTTTGAATGAAAGCAGAAGACACTATGGCTGTGTGACCTCAGGGGTGCCTGCAAGCCTCTCTGAACATGCTGTAAACATGGGGGCTGGGCTCCAGGTGCAACTTGACTGGAAAATTCATCTACTGTCCCAGAGTGCGGAGTCTCTGTGCAGGGGCTGGACAGTGGGAGAGAGTGCAACTCTGCCTTCACTGCTCATCTACCTTTCCTGGCTACAGATGAAGTCAGGTGCACTGGGCCGGGGGGCTTAAGTAATTTAGAATGCTTAGGGCACAGAGGCACAATGGAGTATGTCTTCTGAAGAGCCTCTAATCCACAGCCGGAGCCTGCTCCTACTCGGGCTTTTCCAGAACTCTTGCTCAGAGGCCTGGTTTGTCTCCAGTCAAGCTCCCCTGGCCTCTGAGGCCCAGCAGCTGCCGGCCGCTGTGGGCCTGCGGGCCATAGGCGCTGCTCTGGCGCCGCCTAGTGGTGCCAGACGAGAGAACGCTTCCTCGTGTCCAGCTCCCCATGACTGGTCTCCCTGGAGTCCATTCTATTTTGCATTTGTTCAAGCCAAGCCCACACACACCCTTCGTCTCCCCCAAAGATAGTGCTCCTGAGAGGCACCCAAAGTGCCCTTCTTCCTGGGTGATGTTTCTGTCTTATGCTATTTCTTTTTCTTTTCTTTTTTAAAAAAAAATTTACTGACAACTTCTATACTTACATACAAAAAACCCATGATATTTCCCTCCCCTCCCCCACTCCCCTTTAAAACTCCAATCTCCATCATATACCCTCCCTCTCTCCATTAGTCTCTTTTAATTTGATGTCATCATCTTTTTCTCCTATTTTGAGGGTCTTATGAAGGTATTGCTAGGCACTGCAAGGTCATGGATATCAAGGCCAATTTCTGCCTGGACAGTTGCATTGTAAGGAGTCGTACCCTTCCTTTGGCTCTTACATTCTATCCGCCCCTTTTCCGCAATGGATCCTGAGCCTTGGAGGATGTGACAGAGATGTTTCAGTGCTGGGCACTCCTCCATCCCTTCTTCTCAGCACTATGTTGCCTTTTGGGTCATCCCAGTGGTCATCGCCATCTGAAAAGAGAAGCTTCTCTAACCAGAAGTGAGAGTAGCATTAATATGTGAATATGAACATTAAGTGTAGTGCTTTCAGGGCAGCTTGGTGGGAATAATATATACATTTTGTCAGACAAGAGAAGGCTTTATACCCCTAAGGCTCATGACTTCCCCTGCCATAGACTTTTGATTAGTTTTTTTCAGTACCAGGCATGTATTCCCTCCCATAGAGAGGGCCTTCAGTCCAATTATGGAGCAGTTGGTTTCCCCAAGAGCAGACATGCCACTATTGCACCCATTCAGTCATTGGGCCTGTCTGGCCAAACTCGAGGTTTCCAGTGTCCACTGTTTTCACTGCTGATGACTTCTGTCTCCCAATATGGCTGCATGCAGTGCAGCTTTTTCCAGCTTTCAGTTGCCTGGTCTACAGGGAGAAGGTTTTCTGCTCAGCACCAGCTTGCTTTCTCAGTGACCTTGCCTCTCAGGCAAGAGATGTCTTCAGCAATAGGGTCTTACCATCTGTTTCTCAAGGGAAACCAAAGGCCTTGGCAATAGCCTTTAATGTTTTGGAGGCTACTGGGACCTCCTTGGCCAACAACTCACTGGAAGGTATCTCATCCCAGGCACTGAAAATTTTCTAGTAACAGTCTATAGCTTCTGTATGTGCCATTATTCAAAAAAGTAGATTTACATAAGTCTTATTCAGACTATCTTGAATTTTGATTGACCCTCCCCCTGCCCTTCTTTTATGCATTCTCTTCCCATGGCCTCGCTTAAGCCTTTCTCTTTTCTTTATTATGGTTTTTCAAGGTAGGGTTTCACTTTAGCCCAGGCTGGCCTGGAATTTGAAGGTGGCCTCGAACTCACAGCAATCCTCCTACCTCTGCCTCCCTAGTGCTGGGATTAAAGGCATGTGTCACCATGCCCGGCTCTTTTTAAAAAAAAATTATTTTATTTTATTTTTATTTATTTGAGACAGAGAGAGAGAGAGAGAGAGAGAGAGAGAGAGAGAGAATGGGCATACCGGGGTCTCCAGCCTCTGCAAATGAACTCCAGATGCATGCACCACCTTGTACATCTGGCTTATGTGGGCCCTGGGGAATCAAACCTGGGTCCTTTGGCTTTCCTTAACTGATAAACCATCACCCAGCCCTTATGTTATTTCTTTCCTCATGGTGTCAACAAAAGAGCTGGAGTGGTCAGAGGACAACAAAATTTAGGTTCTGGTTTTACTGCTTCTCTTTGAGCCTCAGTTATAAAGTGGGAAAGTAAGATCAGAAGTATTCCAGTGTCATCAAGCATTAGGCCTAGGATGGTATTTTAAAAAATGTATTTATTTATGAGAGAGATAGGGAGAGGGAATGAATGGGTGCATCAGGACCTCTAGCCACTGCAAACAAACTCCAGACATATGCATCACCATGTACATCTGGCTTACGTGGGTTCTGGGGAGTTGAACCTAGGTCCTTGGGCTTTGCAGGCAAGTGCCTTAACTGCTAAGCCATCTCTCCAACCCAAGACATGATATTGTTAAGTGCCTGTGACATGACATAAATTGCAATTATTATCAAAAGCTAGCATCTCATCAAATATGGTAGAAATGACATTATCTTCCACTAATATATTTTATTAATATTATTTACTATGACCAAGACCCAGGTTCAATTCCCCAGTACCCACATAAGCCAGATGCACAAAGTGACACATGCATCTGGAGTTCTTTTAAAGTGGCTGAAGGCCCTGGCAGGCCCATTCTCTTTTTCTCTGTTGGCTTCCTTTTCTCTCTCTCTCTCAAAAAGAAAGAAAATAAATAAAAAATAATAAAAAGAAAATTCCTAGCTCAAACCTGTGATGAGGAAGCCTGATGGCCCAGTTGAGCATCCTTAATCCAAAATCTGAAATCCAAGAGCCTCTCAGAGTCTGACACCACGGTTGCATGCTTCAGTGCTCACAAACACTCTTCACGCAGAGTTATCCAAACTTCTGCATAAGTCACCTTTGGGTCTTAGGGTGGTTGACATGTAAAATGTTCCCCACAGTCTCAGGTGTCTGTGGTTAAACTTTATACCTGACTCCCCAGTGAGTAACCCTTGCTGGAGGAGGTGTGTGACACTGGGACTCCATAATTCATCCCTCCCTTGGCAGTGACAGACCGCTTCTTCTCTGCTGCTGTGACGAGATGTGATGCCCTGGATGTGTGCTCTGCCTGCAAGGAGGAAACATCCCCTCAAAACTGTCAGCTGAAACAAACCCTTCCCTTTCATAAGCTGCTTCTGGTCAGGTGTTTTGTCCCAGCAACAGGAAGGTAACTGAAACAGACTCTAAAGTGTACGTGGAACAGAAATGAACTTGGGTACCATCCCCTGGATGTACCTCGTATATGCAACTGTCTCCAAATCTGAGAAGCTCTGAGATCCCAAGTCAATTCCTATCCCAAGCGTTTCAGAAAAGAACTGGCATGTGTATAAGTGCTTTGAAAAAGACAAAGGGCTTTGAGAGCTGTGGCTCCTGTGTGACTTAGGGACAATATGTGTAAGTGGAGGTGTTGTCATCCCAGCTGAGGTGGGTGACAGGCCTCCCAGGCCCCCGAGTCTCCACAAGTCCTCACAACTACCCTGTGAAGAATGTCAGCACCCTCACTGTACAAAACAGAAATGGAGCTGGAGAGATGGCTTAGCGGTGAAGGCGCCTGTCTGCCCGCCAAGCCTAAGAACGCCCATTAGATTCTCCAGGTCCCACATTTAGCCAGACGCAGTGAGGCAAGGGTGCAATGCTGCACTTGCCCACATCTGGAGTTCGTTCACAGCGGCTGAGAGGCCCTGGTGCGCCCATTCTCTCTCTGCCTCTTCCTCTCTCTCTGTTTCTTTCAAATAATAATAATAAATAATAATAATAACAGAAATGGAGGCACAGAGAGGCAGTCGCTTGCCTCAGGCACTCCATACAAGTTCAAAGCCAGTATCTCCAGAGCCATCTCTTCCTCATGCCTCACTTTGCTGAGGAAAGTGTTGGCTCCCTGAGACACTGGCTTGGCCCCTGGGAGACACACCCCACCCCCAGAGCTTCCTCTCCAGGCTCCACTATGGCTTCCATGCGTCCCTGTATTCATTAAAAAAATTAGGTATTTTGCAAAGTCATTGGTATGAAGGCAAATTCCACCCAGGATGGCTCATGGGGTCGTCTTTTCCTTCTGTTTGTGTGTGTGTGTGTGTGTGTGTGTGTGTGCGTGTGTGTGTGTTCATGTATATGTGTATGTAGGCAGGTGTGCTACAGCATGTGCTTGTAGGTGAGAGGACAACCCTGGGTGTTGGTCCTCACTTTCCACCTTGTTTGAGGTGGGGTCTCTTGTTCACCACTGCATGTGCTAGGCTAGTTGACCTGCAAGCTTCCAGCAAATTCTCCTGTCTCCACCCTCCCCCCCCTTTCACCCTAGGTGCATTGAGATTACAGACTCAAGTGCTACCAGATCCAACGTCCCCCCGGGTCATGGTGATTCTAAACTCAGGTGCTCACACTCACACAGTAAGCCATTCATCCACTGAGCCATCTCCAAGTCCTCCCTTCTGTTTTTAAAAGAAATTGGGGGCTGGAGAGATGGCTTAGTGGTTAAGGTATTTACCTGCAAAGCCAAAGGACCTAGGTTCAATTCCCCAGGACCCACGTAAGCCAGATGCACAAGGAGGCACATGCATCTGGAGTTCGTTTGCAGTGGCTGGAGGACCTGGAGCACCCATTCTCTCTCCCTCTCCTCCTCTTTCTCTGTCTCAAATTAAAAAAAAATTAATTTTAAAAAAAGAAAGAAAATGGGCTGGGGAAATGGCTCAGTAGTTAAAGGCACTTGCTTGTAAAGCTTCTTGGCCTAGGTTCAAGTCCCACAAACCCACATAAAGCCAGATGCACAAAATGACCCATACATCTGGAAGCCCTGGCATGCCCATACTCTCTCTCCCTCTCTCTGCTCACAAATAAATATAAAAACATTTTAAGACTTTTTTTTCAAGGTAGGGTCTCGGTCTAGCTCAGGCTGACCCAGAATTCACTCTGTAGTCTCAGGGTAGCCTTGAACTCATGGTGATCCTCCTACCTCTGCGTCCCCAAGTGCTGGGATTAAAGGCGTGCGCTACCATGCCCGGCCCATTTAAGACATTTTGAAGGCCCTCTAAAATATCATGGGTTGTACTGACTGTTTTGACAGAGAAAATGGTCCTGTGCGTCAAGTGCCCAGCTTGTGGTGAAGCCCACGATATGTGCACCTCTATGGAGAAAGTCTGCGAGGGAGGCCTCCGTGCCTGTGGACTTCTCACAGGTGTGTGCCCTAGCAAGCAGTCTCTGAATGTACAAGGTCAGCTCAAGGTCACGTGTTTCCTTGGTGCCTGCCGACTCCAGCCCTGCACTCTCTCTAGCCAGTGCTGTGAGCTCAAAGTGCCTGTGGACAGAGCACCTGCCGGGACAAGGGTGATGTGTGAGAAGCAGGAGGCTAACACTGGCCCATGGGGATGGGTACGGGGACACAGATCCCAGAGGTGGCCAGCCTGCCAGTGCAGTTAGATGGCCTTCCAGGGAGGCGGGTCATTCCAGCAGAGACAGCCAGTGCCAAGAGGAGGGTGGTTGGAGCTGGGAACCAGGACCCTGATGGGAAGGGATTCTCTGGCTTGATTGTATCCTTGTGGGTATTCGGTGGAGTAAGACTCTGAATTCGGAACTTCTCTCCCAAGCAGGTGCTGCTGAGAGTGTGGGCGCACCAGGGCCTCCAGATGTACAGAGAGTTCCCTGTCAGCATCTCTGCTGGCCAGGGGTCTCCTAGACCAGATGCTCCCAAGCTTGGCTGCGCAGCAGAACACCTGGGATGGTTTGAGAAATGTTCACCCCGAGTACTTTAAATCAGAATGCAGCTGGGATAGGGCTGGTGTACCTGGGTCCCTGAAGTTTTTCTTTCCTCCTCTTTCCCTCCTTCTCTTCCTCCTCTTTTGTCTTTGTTTTATTTATTTTTAATTATTTTTGGAGACAGTCTTCTTAAGTAGCCCAGGCTGACCTGGCACTTGGGATCCTTCTGCCTCCACTACCTAGGCTCTGGAATTGCAGCTATGCAATCTAGCTGTAGTCTTTCTTTCTTTCTTTCTTTCTTTCTTTCTTTCTTTCTTTCTTTCTTTCTTTCCCTTCCTTCCTTCCTTCCTTCCTTCCTTTCTTCTTTCTTTCTTTCTTTCTTTCTTTCTTTCTTTCTTTCTTTCTTTCTCTCTCGCTTTCTTTTTCTTTTCTTTTCTTTTTTTTTTTTTTTTTTTCAGTTTTTCGAGGTAGGGTTTCAATGACCTGGAATTCACTATGTAGTCTCCAGGTGGCCTAGAACTCATGGTGATCCTCCTACCTCCGCCTCCCAAGTGCTGGGATTAAAGGTGTGCACCACCACACCTGGCCGTTTTTCTTTCTTTTTTACCCTCCTGAGCACAGAAGCCAGGCCTCATGCCTGCTCATCCAGAACTCACTGCATCTCCGAGCTACATCCTA
This sequence comes from Orientallactaga sibirica, assembly GCA_036365145.1. Lineage (NCBI taxonomy): Eukaryota > Metazoa > Chordata > Mammalia > Rodentia > Dipodidae > Orientallactaga > Orientallactaga sibirica. Next base: position 9,373,859 of record JAEOAD010000038.1, on the reverse strand, counting down.
ACCCTGCCACCAGTGCTCAGAGCTGTAAATGGAACTCATGGCTGGGACTAGGGTCTGGGTGGGGTTGCGTGATCATGTGATCTGATGGTGGCAAGGGTAGGTCTGTGGTGACCGTCCTTCTTCAGAGGGCACAGGACATGTCCCTATGTCCCTGTCTGGGGCATCCTGGATCACTTATTACTCGTCCTGCCAGCAGTTGCCTTTCCTGGGCCTCTTGGTAGGCAGTCTCTCCTTCCCTCTCTAGCCCCATGCCCCGCCTCCTGCCTTTACCACTCCTCTGAAGTAGCCTCCTTTCCACCTCCAAGGTCTGGAGGGCTCCACAGTGTGAGCGCTGTGTGGCTTTCCTGCTGAGCTCAGAGCCAGCAGTGGCCAAAACGCCAGGAGGGAGCTGAGGCAGGGTCACTGTGGGCGTTTGTAATACTCACCTGGTGTGCATGTGTATGAGCAGGCAGGTGCTGGGCCTGTTTAGTACCACCCTGGGCCCATGGGCCAGCATAAGGGTGCTAACAAGCATGTTTTGGGGGTGCCTAAGTTTGTGATAAGATGCTTTTCTGCCTCACAGAGGTGTCTTTTCTTTCTTTCTTTTTTTGTTTATTTTTTATTTATTTGAGAGTGACAGGCAGAGAGAGAGAGACAGAGAGACAGAGAGATAGAGAGATAGAGACAGAATGGGTGCACCAGGGCCTCCAGCCACTGCAAACGAACTCCAGATGCATGTGCCACCTTGTACATCTGGCTTACATGGGTCCTGGGGAATCGAGCCTCGAATCGGGGTCCTTAGGCTTCACAGGCAAGCGCTTAACCACTAAGTCATCTCTCCAGACCCCCAGAGATGTCTTTTCTAATAGCCACCATCCCTTCCTTACAACTAAATAACTGAGAACAAAATTTGGAATTCTCATCCCAAGGGTGTGATCCTTAGTTCTTTATGGCCCAGGCTTCTATGCACCTTCCTGTCTCCAGCCTCACGGATACACTGGTCTAAATATGGGGACCAATGAGATCACAGGCAGTGGGAAATGTTAAAACTAGTGGTAGGGCTGGAGAGATAGATGGTTTAGTGGTTAAGGCGCTTGCCTGTAAAGTCTAAGGATCCAAGTTCAATTTCCCAGTACCCATGTAAGCCAGATGCAAAGGTTGGCACAACATCTGGAGTTAGTTTGCAGTGGCTAGAGGCCCTGGTGTGCCCATTCTCTCCCTCTCTCTCCCTCTCTCTCTCAAGTAAATAAAAATAAATTAAAATCAGTGGTAAATGGGACTCTGCCATCTTGCCATGTCAGAGACCATTGCAGCCTGTCGGGATCGAGAGGATGGGAGGCTAGTCTGCCAGGAGAGGAAGGCAAGCTTTCAACTGGCCTGTGCACTGAGGGGCAGGGTGAGCTGGCTTTCTTCTCACTGGTCTTTGATGTGCCCCCTGCCCCTGGCACTGTCCTTTCTCTCCCCCTTCTTTCCCTCCACCCGCCCTCCTTTCTGCAGCTCGGGTGCTTCCTGTCTCTGTTCCCCAGTCCCCCATCCTCCTAAATTCTTTTTGCTCATTTTTGTCCCTACAGACAGTGTTCTGAAGGCACCTGACTCTTTCATCTCACCAACACATTCCCCCAGCCGTATCCTCTATCAACATCTGTTGGGTGAAGGGTCTGCTGTGTGGATGCTGCTCTGGGAAGCTTTAGAGGAGTCTCAAGTTCATTGACTTAGTCTAGGGCACAGGTACCAGGCAAACAGACTCTTGCTTGATCCTTTAACAGACGAGGATTCTCCAGCCTTGAGGACGCTGGGGCCCACCTGTGTGACTTTTAGGCGTGACAGGGTAGCCCCTGCTAGCCAGCTCTTCACAAGGCTTGCAGGCTCCTTCCTGGGCAGGCAGGCTGGTGCCTCTTGTTCCTTCACCACATGATGCCCTTCAGCAGCTTGGTGGTGGCCGGGAGGCGGGGTGCTGAGTGGCTTGGACTGTGTATCACATAGGGTCCAACCAAGCACCTCTGGCCTCTCACCTTGGTAACTTGAGGAGAACTGAGTGAAAGACCAGTTGCCAGGTGCCAACAGGAATGGGCACATCACAGGGAGAGTGTGGTACCCCAGCCAACAGGCAGAGTGGGCAAAGGATGGGAGAATTTCCCAAAACCTGAGCGTGAGGGACAATTGGCAGGCTGCAGCCAGCTCTCAGCTCCATCAGGCAGCTGTGCCTTACTCTTGGCTGTGTAGCCTTGAATTCACTTACAGGCCTCCCTAAAGGCCAAATCTAATGACCCACCAGGCAGTGAGGTCGGCGGACACAAGTCACACAGGGAGGGCGGTGCAGAGAAACAGGCAAGAGGTAGGAGAGAGATGAAGAAGGACACCCCACAAGGCCGAGGTCACGTTGCTGTCCAAATCAAGTCAATGCTCCCGAAGTGGGACTTCCACTAGGGCCGTTCCTGTGGGCACAGAGCCCCCTGCAGAAGGGTGAGGGAAAACCCCATCCCGGCAGCTGCTCCTTTACACCCGGAACTTTGGGGGTGGGGAGAGGGGGGTGAGGTCACCCGAACCTGTGGTCACAGGAGAGGACATGCGGGTTGAGCCCCTGTTGTCCTCCCTGAGAACAGAGCCACCCTGCCACCATCTACGGAGGGGCAGAACAGAGCAGCTGATGTGTTGAGGGGATAGGTGGTCCCCAGAAACAAAGAGATGCATTGCCTTCCTGGGAAACGTGCCTCTCCCACAGCAGAGCCTCACTTTTCCTGGGCTCTTGGTAACTAGAACCTGCTGCAGGAGGGGGTGGGTGGGAGGAGCAGCGACAGCACCGCTTGGCGCCCCTGCTGGTCGGCTCTACTTCCTGCACACAGACTGGGGCAAGAGCAGAGGAGGGGTCTCCTGGGCTGGCGTGCACCAGGAGGAGCAGACCTAAGGATTCCCCAGGGCTAGCCTATGCCTCTTGCCAGGAGGGACCGGAGACTCAACCAGTGGGCAGCTGGGGCCGAGTTCATCTCCCAAATAGACAATGCTGGAGCCGGCCCATGTCCGTTCCAGTTTTGCATCCGAGCTGTGTCTGGTCAGCAGCGATCAGCAGGAGCTGGTGGCACCTTTGAGTCAAGGTGTCTAGATTCGGTTTGCATTCATCCATCACAGCAGAGGGTCTATGAAAAGAAACCGGGTTGGAGAGATGGCTTAGCGGTTAAGGCACTTGCCTGCAAAGTCAAAGGACCTCGGTTCGATTCCCCAGGACCCACGGAAGCCATATGCACAAGGGGGCACAGGCATCTGGAGTTCCTTTACAGTGGCTGGAGGCCATTCCCCCCTCCTTCCTTGTGTCTTTCTCTGAAACAAACAAACAAACAAAAAACAAACAAACAAACCCACCATGCCAAACCTCAGGAGACTTTCCTGCAAAGCGCCAGAGGCTAGCTTCTTCAGGCCCCATGCGTGAGGCAGATGAACCCTGATTTAACATTCAACTGTGACCCCCTGGGACAGCACATATAGGAGGGAGCATTGCTGTGCTCTCACAATCCTAGGACTGTACTTTCAGGGACCATTTCTATAGTTCCTTATCTTCCAAAGTGAGAAGCTCCTGGGCCCTTTTGTTATTCCTGGCCGTGTAACAGACACGCATCATCCCCTTGCTCAGTGCCCCTTCTACTTTGAGAAAACACTTCTCTGCTAAGGGCAGGAGCCTATCCTTCCCCCATTTTCTTTTCTTTTGTGTTTTTAAATACTTTAAAAAAACTTTAAAATTTTTTAAAAATATTTTATTTTTATTTACTTATTTATGAGAGAGAGAGAGAGAGAGAGAGGTGTGTGCCAGGGCTTCTAGCCACTGCAAACAAACTCCACACACATGCACCACCATGTGCATCTGGCTTATATGGATTCTGGGGAATTGAATCTGGGTCCTTAGGCTTCTCAGACAAGCATCTTAAGCCATCTCTCTAGCCCTAAAATACTGTTTTAAATATATTTTATTTATTTAGGTGAGAGAGAGAGAGAGAGACAAGGAGGTAGGTAGAGCAAGAGAACAGGCACACCAGGACCTTTAGCCACTGCAAATGAACTCCAGACGCATGTGCCACCTTGTGCATCTGGCTTACATAGGTATTAGGGAATCAAACCTATTTCCTTAGGTTTCAAGGGCAAGCACTTTAACCACTAAGCCATCTATCCAGCTTCCGTCCTCCCATTTTCAAATATATGGGACACGTGGAGCCGACTTTCCATGACCTACTTGGCCCAAGCCCATCAGCGTGCTATGCCCTCCCTATGCCTCACCTGTGGTTGGCTTCTCAGGTATAGGCCTCAGACTCATTGCGTGTGGGTGAGAGTCAGGACCCATGCTCAACACTTGAAGGAAGAGACCATCTTTCTTCCTATGGGGTGATACCTTTAGAACTCCTGTAGCCATCTGGTGGAGGTGGCGGCAGCTTATTCTTCTCCTTCTTCTTCTTTTGTTCGAGGTAGGGTCTCACTCCAGCCCAGGCTGACTTGGAATTCACTATGGAGCCATATGCACAAGGGGGCACAGGCATCTGGAGTTCCTTTGCAGTGGCTGGAGGCCATTCCCCCCTCCCTCCTTGTGTCTTTCTCTAAAACAAACAAACAAACAAACAAACAAACAAACAAACATGGGAGGGTGGCCTCAAACTCACAGTATCCTCCTACCTCTGCCTCCCAAGTGCTGGGATTAAAGGCGTGCACCACCACACTGGATTCCATCTGGCTTCTTGAAGGGCCAGTCCTGAACCTGCCTGTGGGCCACTGTGTGGAACCCGAGGTGGAAAGTCAAGAAATGATGGGAGATACCTTCTGTGGTAGTTTGAATATATGGCCCCCAATATATTCAAAATTTTATTAGTTTCTAGTTTGCATCTGCAATCACCTTGCTAGAGGCAATGTCACTGGGGGCTGGTTTTAAGCTGTGGTGATGGTTTGAGATTCCATTGTAAAGATATGCAAAGTGTGCCTAATAGGAGTTCCTGAATGTGCTGTGGCTTTTGGGCTGTAGTTTTGCTCTGTGTGCTGTGTGCCTGATTGGTTTTTCTCTCTCTTACCTGGTCCTGTGAAGAGCAGGCTGCTTCTCCTGCCTTTATGGGACTTCCCCTGGATCTGTAAGCTTCAATAAATAATATCCCTTCCTCCATAACTGTGCCTGGTCTGGAAGTTCATCTCAGCGAACCTGAAGCTGTCTGCTACACCTTCTCTCTGGAAGCATCACTTGAGCCTCCGGATCAAGCCTCACCAGAAGCCTGAATGATTTCTGCATGATTGTGAGCCTATAAATTCCCGTTATGACTTAAGCTATTTGGTCGCGGTTTTCCACTACTTAACAATCCCTACCCCTAAAAGATATCTCACCGGCTAGAGAGACGGCTAAACCTAGAGAATGCCCATTTGATTCTCCAGGTCCCACGTTTAGCCAGATGCAGTGACACAAGGGTGCGATGCCGCGCTTGCCCACAAGGGGGCGCACACATCTGGAGTTCATTCTCTGTCTCTTCCTCTCTCTCTCTCTCTGACCCTTTCACTCTTCTGGAGCCAGGGCCGACCCTCACTCAGCGCATTGAGGGGCTTCTGTAGGCTTCGGATGCTCTTTGGTCACTGGTTTGTTACTGGCTCCAGCAGCCCCGCCTCCAACATGTTTTACTTTCCAGGACAGCCCAAGGGCAGACCTTCCTGAGACACTCCAAGGCACTGGGGCTTGCCTCCACTCAGGGAAGGACTTTGATATTGAGTCAAGAAGCCCAGATATTCCATCCTGTGAACTCTGCAGTGTTCTGCAACGGAAACATCTGGGTGCTCGGCTGGCCCCTGCGTGCACACCACTCAGACTGCAGTAAGTCACGACAGCACGTCGAGGGTTTTATTGCACTTATGAATTATGGATATGGCCTGAGCCATGCACTTCTCATTATTTTTTTTTTCCTGCTGCAATTAAGCCACAAATCATGCTTGAGAAATGGGAGGGTGACCGAATTAGTCAGGATTCGTTCATAATAGGCTGACCCTGGAAAAGCCATCCGGGAAGGGTCAGATGTTGGCCAGGTCCCAGGAGCCCAGAGCCAGGAGACGAATATGTCTCCTTACCTGGGTTTCCAACTAATGGACTTGGGGCATCTGAGAGGTTCGCCCTGCCTGTCCTCAGTTAACCCGCTCAGTGCCTGCAAGAGTGGACCCTCCAAGCTCTGTGGAGGAGGACAGGGGCTGACAGCACCGGCAGTCGACAGGCTGAGCAATGACTCGCTGATCCCATGAGCAAGTGCAACAGAGGAGCTTTATTTTGGGGTCTGAAGACACTTTATACTGCTGGAACCCATGGGTTCTATATAGTGCTCCTTGCTGACTGAAACAAAAATAACATGGGAAACTCCAGGGAGAAGGAAGTCGAAGAGGAAGAGGAGGAAATAAGAAGAGGAAGGAGGGAGAGGAAGGTGACGATAGGAGTGGAGGGAAGAGGAGAGAGGGAGGACACCCACATGACTTTGCTATACTTATTCGGCTTTATCAGTACTTACAATTGTTAATCTCTTACTGTGTCTAATTTATAAGTCTGACTTCCTCATGGGTGTCCATAGGGAAAAATCAGTATATACAGGATCAGGCCCCTATCCAAGGTTTTAGACATCCACTGGGGATCTTGGAATGTGTCCCCCTCAGATGATGTGGAACCATTGTGGATGTGGAAGTTACCTTTTGATTGCGATATAATGCGCATATAGGAAAGGCTCACAGCTTGATGGATTTTTCAGGCTGTAGAGAGGGAACCCAGATCAAGCGAGGATTTGCTGCTGTACAGAGGAGTGAGGCAAGTTTAAAGCCCCCCACACCCCACCCCAGAAGCTCACAGGCAGCCAGAGGAAAAGATGCACAGATATCTCAACGCAACTGTGATAAAGTCAGGATACAGGTGTGCTGCTCTGCCGATGGGACACACTTGGCTTGCACATCTGCTGCTCCTGGAGCACAGTGTGTGTGTGTGTGTGTGTGTGTGTGTGTGTGTGTGTGTTGGGGGGATTCTGTTGTGGCCATGTAGGAAAACACAGCTCCTGTATTCTGTCTGGCTGGTAGCACATGTGCAGTAACTGTAGTGCTATCATCATCCATATTATTCCATTCCTCCTCTTCTTCCTCCTCCTCCTTCTGCGTTTGGAAGGTCAGCGGTGTATGACAGATAAAGACAGCAGCTGGGTGTGTGGTGACATCCCTATAGCAGCCCATGGAAGCCCCGTGACATTTCCAGGCCCCTCACACTGGCCATAAAGCCTTTGGGTTCTAGAGTCAAGGCCAGCTCCCTTGTGTGACATTCAGGCACTACATTTAGTCTCTCTCTTTACCCTGAGCTTTCTTTATGTTCCCGCCATGCCTGTCAGAATTCTAGACTACATGCAGTAGGACTCACTCTGGTTAGTGTAAAGAGAAAAGGCAATCTTTTAAAAACTATATTTTATTTATTTATTTGAGATAAAAAGAAAGAAAGAAAGAAAGAAAGAAAGAAAGATAGATAGATAGATAGATAGATAGATGATAGAGAATAGGCATGCCAGGGCCTCCAGCCACTGCAAATGAACTCCAGATGCATGCACCCCCTTGTGCATCTGGCTTATATGGGTCCTGGAGAGTTGAACCAGGATCCTTTGGCTTTGCAGGCAAATGACTTACCTTCTAAGCTATCTATCCAGCCCAGAGAAGAGCAATCTTAGGGTTTTTTTGTTTTGTTTTGTTTGTTTGTTTGTTTGTTTGTTTTTTTGTTTTTTTGAGGTAGGGTCTCACTCTGGCCCAGGCTGACCTGGAATTCACTATGTAGTCTCAGGGTGGCCTTGAACTCACGGTGATCCTCCTACCTCTGCCTCCCAAGTGCTGGGATTAAAGGCGTGCGTCACCACGCCCGGCAGAAGGCAATCTTAAAAGAACATTAGCACTGTTCAGAATCTTGGGGGAAGCCAGGGGTGATCATGACCTGCCGTAATGGCCACATTCTTCCCCAACAGAAAGACCATTGTCACCAGCACTGAGCTGAGACAGCAAGCTGGTGCTGACGACACTGGTCGCTGTGTCTCCACTGGAGCTGGTACCACCCTGGGCAAGCTCAAGTCTGCGGGTTCCGTTTTCAAGCCATCTCTCGCATCATGGCACGGCTGTGTATGATTTGTTGATTCAAGGTCACACAGTGATGGCCTACCTTCAAGGGAGGCTGGGAAAGAGTTGCCGGTGTCCTCCATGGAAAGGCTAGGACTCTTTAGAGAAAATTCTTCAATAAAAGAAGGGGTTACAGGCGGGCGTGGTGGCGCACGCCTTTAATCCCAGCACTTGGGAGGCAGAGGTAGTAGGATTGCCATGAGTTCGAGGCCACCCTGAGACTACTTAGTGAATTTCAGGTCAACCTGAGCTAGAGTGAAACCCTACCTCAAAAAAACAACAAAAAGAAAAAAAAAAAAAGAGAGAGAGAAGAGGTTACAAGCTCTCTGGGGACTTAGAGAGCACCACACACTCCCCTGTGCTCACTTGTTCCTTTGCACTTCTGGAAGTTTCTGACAGCTGTTCTTCGCCCTGGCTCCCTCTCATGTACCCTGCTTCGGTTTCCTGGTCAGCTTTAGTCTTTCTCTCCTCCTCAAAGTTCTCCCTGCTTCCTCCTCCTGCCCCCACTTTACGTCCCACGCCTCTGTACAGATCTCCACCACAGACCCACAGCAGCCAATTGCTCCAATCTATTCCTAGGTCTTCCTTTCCCTTGACTGGCCACAGGCCAGCTGTTTTACCCCATCTCAGAATCTAGCACGTATTCAGTGAGTCGACACATAGTAGGTGCTCTCAGAGGACTGGGTGACAGAATTCTCACCCCCTAGATGTTCAAAGCTTGCTGGGTCTAGAAGCCTGAGGCCCATCAAGAAACCCACATCTGCCATGCTCATTTTCTTTCCAACCCCTGCCCCCACAAAGAAAACAGCACACAAAAAGGTCTTCCATCCAGAGCAGCGCTTGGAGCCCACCGCAGAAGGGGGCGACCCCATGAACAATGAGGGCTGGCTCCCCACTTGGATGGAAGGCAACCCTGCTTCTCAAACTAGGCACGTTTGGAGGCAGCAGGTCCAGGCTCCTTCCTCTGCCTCCTCTGGAGTCATGCGTGCTGTTGGCCGGGCCGATGTGGGAATTTGGCACTCGGTGGGTAATTAGAAGTGAGGCCTTGTATGTTTCCATCACGAGCCAAGAGCACTTTCCACTCGGCTGTTGTGTCATTTCTCTAATCAACATCATCTTCACATTTAATGACAGATGACAGTGTTTACATGAAAGAGAGAGCAAGCGGAGGCATATGGGTCCCACTCGCCTGCCTGTCTGCCTCGTTCACCTCCATCGCTGCTCCACCTCCCTCAGCCTTCACTGATGAGCTGGGCTGTGCTGGGTGAGAATCTGGACCCCAAAGGCAGAAAGGCCCACGTGAGGGGTCAAGATCAGAGAATGGAGGCCTTGCGAGGGGTGTGCATGCATGTGGTGTGTGTGAGTATACACACGTAGATACATTCGTTCTGTTACTGCTTAAGTGATGCTTTCTTCACACTCATTTCAAACATGTTCCCCAATACCAAGGGAAATGGAGTTAAAAAAAAAAAAAAAAAAAGCTCTTGCCTGGTGTGGTGGCGCATGCCTTTAATTCAGCTCTCGGGAGGCAGAGGTGGGAGGATCACTGTGAGTTCGAGGCCACCCTGAGACTAACATAGTGAATTCCAGGTCAGCCTGGGCTAGAGTAAAGTAGGTAGAAACCCTACCTCAGAAAAACACCCAAAATAGCCGGGTGTGGTGGCACACGCCTTTAATCCCAGCACTCAGGAGGCAGGGGTAGGAGGATCACCATGAGTTCTAGGCTACCCTGAGACTGCATAATGAATTCCAGGTCAGCCTGAACTAGAATGAGACCCTACCTCGAAAAACAAAAAACAAAACAAACAAACAAAAAAAAAACCACCCAAAATAAAATAATAAAATAAAATATAAAATAAAATAAAAAAAGCTCTTGGCTGGAAAAATGGCTCAGTGGGTAAAGTGCATGCAGTGCAAACATGAGGACCTGAGATCTGATCCCCAGAGTCCCTGTATAAGCTGAGTGTGGTAGCATGTGCCTGTAATTCCAGCACGGGGGTGTCAGGATGAGGGGTGTCCTCAGAGCTTGCTGGGAATCTGTGAATTTGAGGCTCAGTGAGGGACTCCGTTTCAAAAACAAATGAGGTGGTAGACATGGCTATCACACCCTCCAAGGCCCAGGGACCACTGTGGAGAGGTGTAAAAAAAATGTAACAGTTATGGAGAAAGAAAGAATGCTTTGCATTGCTGTCTTCCAAATGCAGAATGACTGCGTTATTCATGACCTCACAGTGGCTGATACTACCTACACAAGACCTGCCCAATAGGAGGGGAAACGACACCCAGACAGAAGTTGGAAAGAGGAAGGGATTCAATGGAGGGGTTCATTCAGGATGGAGACAGGGAGAGTGCTGGGCAGGGATCATGGAATGTTGTCCGCATGGACGGAGGGTGTTAATAAAGGGTTTTCAAGGGAGCTGGAGAGATGGCTTAGTGGTTAAGGCACTTGTCTGCAAAGCCCTAGAACCTAGGTTCAATCCCCCAGCACCCACATAAAGCCAGATGCACAAGGTGGCGCATGTGTCTGGAGTTTGTTTGTAGTGGCTGGAGGCCCTGCCATGCCTGTTCTCTCTTTCTATCTGTCTCTTCCCCTCTCTCTCTTTCTCAAATAAATAAATAAATAAAAATTTAAAAAGTTTTTTAAAAAATGAGGTAGAGAGCACCTGAAGAGGACATCTCAGGTCAACATCTCACCTACATACACCCATGCACTCCTGCATACATATATGAACATGTACACACATGCATGCACGCACACACACACACGCACGCGCGCGTGAGCTGTAGATCTCTCCCATGCCCAGCCCCCAGTCTCTATTCTTCCTCTCTAACCACCCTCATCCTTCTTTCAGTAGCTGGACCAGATGCCTTTGCACACAGATGCACTCTGGCTGCTCCCCTTTGCTTGCCTCTGTGGTCCCAGGGACACATCTCTCTCTACCTTCCTTGGGACCAGTGTACTGATAAAACACTGGCGTCCACCGCAAGGTAAAGCTGCTTCAGCCTTACCCCAGAGGCTCTGGGCCAGGAATCGGACTCCAGGGCCTAGGCCACTTCTGTCTGTCCTGACAGCCCTTTGTCACCCATGCCCACTAAGTGCTCCTCCAACTGCCCAGGGTGCCAGGGAAGTGGAGATGGGCAGGGTGCAGGCAGGTCTCACCTGAGAAGCACTCTGGTCTGGTTTGGGTGGTTTTCCTCAGTGGCGACTCCATCAGCCACCTCCACTGGTCCTGACAAGTCTTAGCCTTGAACTCTGACAGCCAGACTCACTGTGGGGCATCTGGCCCATTCAGGTGTCCTGTGGGCAAAGCTCCTTTCAGGATGATCCCATGCCAGCCCCCAGGGGAAAGGGGACTTAGTTTGTAGGGCCAACACCTTCACATTGTACCTGCCTTAAGTCCTAAGCAGGCCCCTTACTGCCCACTTCTGTTCCCCTGCTTCTGTCTGGCAAGACCCCTCTTGGCTTCAGCTTTCACATCCCCTAGGTGTGAGACTGGCACCTGCCAGCCAGACACAGGCTCTCAGAAGGCCTACAGGCCCTGCCCTTGAGTAAGAGGGGAGGGTTATTCCTCCATTGGGGGGGGGAGAGGAAGGAAGAGAAGGGAACATTCCAGCAGCTCACAGCTCTCCCTAAGAAATTCCCTCTCTGCCTGTTCTAGCAGGCTCTCTGGGCAGGGGTTGGAGGGCACCGACCAGGTTTCCTCCCACTGTCTCTGCAGAGGAGAGTTGCCTTAGGTATGCATGTTCATTTCAGCTTGCCAGCTTCTGGGAACTACGGGGCAGTGACCCATGTGCTGTCTGTGTAGAAGTCAGAGCAGCCGTTTGTCCTTCCATCTCTGACTTCAGCTCTTACCCCAACTACACTCACCACTCACAGTGTGACCCCCCTGCCCTTCTTGATGTCAGTGAATCTGGAGTGTGGCCCTGGGCCAGTGCATTTTGTTCCCATTTTTTTCAAAGGAGAGTGGGGCTCGGAGAATCAAGGAATTTCCATGAGATCTTACACCTAGGACACTCAAAGGCTTGACCTGAACTCCGATCTCCTGACATCCATGCTCATCCATACGGGTGCCTGTGGGGCTCCTTGGCATCACATCATGGCTCTGTTTTCCATGGGCTTCCAGGTGGATCTAGGATGAGACTCTATCATGAGTGGATTAAAAGTGATATAAGCCAGTGTCTTTTCTAAGCTTCCTTAGCTGGTGGCTTCACTCATTCACAATGCTGGGTGTGGTGGCACATACCCGAATCCCAGCGCTTGGGAGGTAGAAGTAGGAGGGCCAGGAGTTCAAGTTCACCTTAGTTATATAGTTTGAGATAAGTCTGGACTATGCAAGACTGTCTCAAAAAAAAAAACATGAAAAACAAAAGTAATTCCTGTTTAATTGAATGACAATGGAAAGGTGCTGAGTGAGGCCCTGGGAACTGTAGATGAATCAGACCCAGCCTTCACCTTTAGGAGGTGTGATGGTTTGAATGTATGGCCCCATAGACTCACATTGACCTTGGAACTCTACTGTCCAGCAGCCCAGCTAGAGGAGGTGTCATTGGGGCAGATCTCGGAGTGTATCCTTAAGGTGTGTCCTGAACAGTCGGAGTGATGGCTGTTTTTGGAGTTTGCCAGCTGTTTGATGGTGTCTCTCTGCATGGATCTATGGAAGTGAGGTAGCTTTGGCCGCCATTGATGGTGTTCCCCTGGAATTTGTGATTCTGAAATTAACCCTATCGTCCTGTAAGCTGCTTTTGGTTGGGTGTTTGTCCAGCATTGAGGAGCTAACTGCAAGGGGAGACACAGTGTGACTCAACCTCCCCAAGTCCCATGAAGGAGGAACCTGGTGTCCCAGCCTTATAGGTGAGAAACCTGAGGTTTGGGTAGGTCAAGTCTGAGCCAGAGCCAAGAAGGGAAAGGGAGCTGTTCCTACCACCTCCCTCTGAAAACCTCAGAGCTCCCAGTTCAACTATGGAGGTGGCTCAGCTGGGATTGACTTGTTCTGCCCTAACCTAATAAATATATCCTCACAGAGGAGAGAAGCTGGAACGCTGGGGTCCTCTTGATAGGGACAGCCTTGGCCACGAGAACCAGAAATGTTGCAGTTCAATGGTTTCTCCACAGAGAAAAAATATTTTATTTTTATTATTTGAGAGAAAGAGGCAGATAGAGAGAGAATGGGCACGCCAGGGCCTCCAGCCACTGCAAACGAACTCCAGATGCATCACCTTGTGCATCTGGCTTATGTGGGTCTTGGGGACTGAAACCTGGGTCCTTTGGCTTTGTAGGCAAGCACCTTAACTGCTAAGGCACTTCTCCAGCCCTGTTCTGCCCTGCTTGTTGAAGAATTCTGCTATTCTAAGTTGTTTTTTATTTCTGGTGTCTTTGAGGCAGGCTCTCACTGTAGCCCAGGCTGACCTAGAATTCACTCTGTAGTCACAGGCTGGCCTCAGACTCACAGCAATCTTCCTACCTCTGCTTCCTGTGTGCTGGGATTAAAGGTGTGCACCACCACCCAGCCAGCTGGTTTTAAATGTACTTTTATATTCCTCAGTAAAGTTTTACACTTTTCTTCGCAAGGATTTTTTCCATTATCTTTTCAGTCACCCTTAGAGATCTTACATTGTTTTTTATTGTTATTAAAGAAGGAATCTCTTTCCCCCTTATGTCTTATTTGTTAGACTTGTGTGTAAAAAAGTCTATTGACTTTGGCGTATTCAGCATAGATCTGGCCATGTTACTGGACTTTCATTATTTTTCTAAATAGTTTTCAAATTATTCTCTTGGGCTCTCTTGATAGATCTTAATGCTTGAAAGTCACATGATTTCATCTCTTCTCTCCTAGCTCTTATCTCTGCTTTATACACAAGTGTATTACATGGGAATCCAAGAGTAATATGACCCAGTTCATATAGTCTCTGGCATCTTTTTCTTGTCCCATTTTAATGACAGTGTCTGTGATACTCCCCATGAAATGTGAGATTAAGTTTGATGCATTGCTTTTCTTAATTTTGTAAAAATAAATTTAAATTGAGACCAAATACTAAATCTTATTAACTGCCGTGGTGACATTTGCGAAAATTTCATGAATGCATTTTATTATATTAATAGTTTAGTTACTGTCTAAGATTCTCTGCTTGGTCCTGGAGAACGTTGTTGTAAATAAATTTGATATTTTGGTTTGTTAAAGCTTACCTGTTATTTCATTTACATTTTACACAAATGAGGGGTGTGTGTGTGCATGCACACACCCAGAGGTCTCTATGTGTAGGTCCTAACATTTATAAGCTCAGGATGAAACTATAAAGAGAGGTGCTGTGGGAAGAGCATAATTAGAAGCCCACATACCCTCAGCCTAAGCACCAAGAATCTGTAAACCAAATGAATGACTCACAAGGTAATATATATTTTCTCTGTACTTCTTGTCCAATGATAAAATGTGTCATCTGGGCTGGAGAGATGGCTTAGCAGTTAAGGCACCTGCCTGCTAAGCCGAAGAACACCGGTTTCAATCTCCAGGTCCCACGTTTAGCCAGATGCAAAGTGACGCAAGGGTGCAATGCTGCACTTGCCCAAAAGGGGGCGCACGCATCTGGAGTTCATTCACAGCAGTTGAGAGGCTGCTGGCGTGCCCATTCTCTGTCTTCCTCTCCTTCTCTCTCTGTCTCTCCCCCCCCAAAAAAAGTGTCATCTATAAAAGAATGATCTTGGGGCTGGAGAGATGGCTCAGTGGTTAAGATGCTTGCTTGCAAAGCCTAACGACCCTGGTTCTTTCCCCCAGTACCCATGTAAAGCCAGATGTACAAAGAGGCACATGCATCTGGAGTTCAAGGCACATGCATCTGGAGTTCATTTGCAGTGGCTTAAGGCCCTGGAACATCCATTCTCTCCATCTGTCTCTCTTCTCTCTCTGCTAGCAAATAAAGAAATAAAATAATATAAATTTTTAAAAAAAGTATGACCTCATAAATATGACTGGACGTCAGTAAGATTTTTAAGGAAAATGGAATTGAATCATTACAGGACTGACCACCTGACTTCTCTGACAATGGGCAGTCAATGTTTGGTTGCACAACATAATACATGGACACAAAATTCTTAAATTACTTTATTTTGAAAATATACTTTTATTCCTTCACATCAGGAAAAATCTAATTATGCTACTATAATAAATGTTATCACATGATATTTTCCATTGATAATAATGAGTTAAAGAATTAATAAAATATGATAGAATTCAAAATACTGTACATAAATTATATATTTCCATAAACATGTAAATTAATGTTTCTCATACACACACACACACATATGTACATATGTGTTGTGGTCTGAATGTAAGCGGTCCCCCATAGGCTCCTGTGTTTGAACACTTATGCGGTCCTCAGCTGGTGGTGGTGTTTGGGAAAGTTGTGGAACCTTTAGGAGGTGGAGCCTTGCTGGAGGAAGTGAGTCACTGGGGGCGGGCCCTGAGGTTTTATAGCCCATCCTCACTTTCTGTTTGTTATTTCCTGACTATGGATACAGTGTGACCAAATGGCCTCCCACGTCCACCTTCCTGCCTTCCCAGACATGCTGAACTGTATGCCCTGGAACTGTAAGCCAAAAGAAACCCTGTCCTCTCTTAAGCCGCTTCTGGTCAGGTATTTGGTCACAGAAATGAGTAAAGTAACTGATGCAATATTTTAAAAGTATATTTTTATTCTAAAATATTTAAAATCTGTTGCAGTCGGGTTCACATTGCTGGCAGACATCAGCCAACCAAGAGGAGCTTCTGGGAAAAAAGGGTTTATTTTGGCTTACAGGCTCGAGGGGAAGCTCCAGGATGGCAGGGGAAAACGATGGCATGAGCAGAGGGTGGACATCACCTCCTGGTCAACATCAGGTGGACAACAGGAACAGGAGAGTGTGCCAAACACTAGCAAGGGGACACTGGCTATAACACCCATAAGCCCACCCCCCAACACTACACTGCTTCCAGGAGGTGTTAATTCCCAAATCTCCATCATCTGGGAACTTAGCATTCAGAACACCTATGTTTATGGGGGACACTTGAATCAAACCACCACAAAATCTTTTACTATATTTTTCTTATTTTTACCAAGAACTTTAACAAATGAACACGTGGCAAACTGGTCCTCTCCCCTCAGGTGATATTCTCATATCTTCTCTCCCCACTCCACTGAGGGTCCTCCTCAGTGTGGTTAATTGGTATTCACTGGGGGGGGGGTTATGAATGCACCAGTCAGTCTCTGGTGGTGAGGGTGGACAGTGCCTCAGAGTACGCCTACCCTGTGGCTCTTTTTTTTTAAAAAACTATTTATTGGGCTGGAGAGATGGCTTAGTAGTTAAGGCACTTGCCTGTGAAGCCTAAGGACCCAGGTTCAACTCCCCAGAACCCATGTAATCTAGACGCACAAAGGTGATGCATGCACATGTCACACGTGTACACAAGGTGGCACACTGCAGTTCAGTTGCAGTGCTTAGAGTCTCCTCACTGTGTACTGCTTTCTCCTTGGAGGAAGTTCTCAGGCTAGCCGTGAGAGAATCTGCCACTTCCTCTGAAATGTTTCTTGGGCCTTGACAGATGAGATAGAGATGGCTCACTTTTTCTTTTCTTTTCTTTTCTTTTCTTTTCTTTTCTTTTCTTTTCTTTTCTTTTCCTTTCCTTTTAAGGTAGGCTCTCAATCTAGCCCAGCTTGACCTGGAATTCACCATATAGTCTCAGACTGGCCTCAAGCTCACAATAATCCTCCTACCTCTGTCTCCTGAGTGCTGGGATTTGCCACTGCTCCCAGCCTTTTCTTTTTCTTTTTTTTGTTTATATTTATTTATTTATTTATTTATTTGAGAGAAAGACAGACAGAGCAGCCACTGAAAACAAACAGATGCATGATCTGGCTTACATGGGTCCTGAGAATTGAGTGTCAAACCGGGTCCTTAGGCTTCAGGCCTGCAAACCATCTCCACTTTTTTTTTTTTTTTTTTTGAAGGACAAACTTTATCTGATGTACAGAAAGCTCAGTGGCATACACCTTGTTTGCATCTTTTGGACCCAGGACGTTGCTTAGTGGCGACAATCTCATCGTATCTGTCATTGTAATTGGTCCTGATCCCAGTTTAGCTAGGGCTCCTTTGTCTTCCGATTGACCTGTCAACAGTTGTGCATGTCTTCCTGTGGACCAGCCGCCCTAGCCTGGCCTCCCCTTGATGATGCAGTATGGGACCCCATCTTGCGAGGGGCAAGGAACACTACCAGCTGGGAAGAAAGAATTGGCTGTGGCCTGTGTTTGAGCCAAAACTGCAAGTGAAGCCATCTCTTAAAAAGCCAGGCCACTTCAACACTTTTTCTTATTTTTGACTGTGTTTTTCTTCTAACCTATTTTAAATCTTTTAAGTGAAGGAAGGTAAATTATGAGTAATGTAAAGTTTAGGATCAGAATATTGAAACTAAGTAGAACTTAATTATTGATAAGTGTAATTATCTTTTTAAGTATTTTCATCAGTGTAAAGTCACCTGTAGTGGCAACACAGCTGCCAGCGTAAGGACTCTGTCCGGTGCCTCATGCATAGTCTATATACAAACTTAGCTGAATGTTTCATATTGAAAAATATTCCTGAGCCATTTTGAGCAATTGTTTGGGAATGTTGTATGATTGTGACTACACTGTAACCCAAGGGCAGGAGGAGAGATGTTTGTCCTTCCAGAATGCAAATACCATTGAGCAAGACTCTTGTGTTCCTGATATAAGAGAAAGACTGGCAAGTCAATATATTTGTCTTACCCAAGCACACATTCCTTCCCAGACTCTCAAGCAAGGTCTGTCTCCAAAATCAACAGAATAGCAACCTACACTCCTTCCTGGCATCTGGACTCACTTATCTTCTGTTCAGATGACAAGGACAAGAGTTGTGGAGGAACCTTCCTGTTTCCATGGGCCCTGGACAGTGTTAGTCAGAGGAATGGATGTCTGAGGCGGCACTGACCAACTCCCCAAACCCCTGACTCTCCAATATGCCCACCTATGTGTGTGCACATACAAGTAGTATGTACATGTAAGTTTCTTTAATGCCTAACTTTCACATGGATTAGCAACATATATAATGTGTATGCATACATTGAGGGAGAGAGAGAGAGAGAGAAAAGGGAGAGGAGAGAGACAAGGCCAGCATTACAAAATGTCCATGACTAGTGAACCTAGGATACATGACTGTTAATTGTGCTATCTTTAAAAACTTTATTATTTAGAGCCAGGCATGGTGCCACATGCCTTTAATACCAGCACTCGGGAAGCAGAGGTAGGAGGATCACCATGAGTTCGAGGACACCCTGAGACTACAGAGTGAATTCCAGATCAGCCTGAGCTAAAGTGAGACCCTACCTGGAAAAACAAACAAAGAAAAAAAAAAAAACATTCATTCATTTATTTACTTGAGAGAGAAAGAGATGAGAGAGAGAGAAAAAATGGGCACTTCAAGACCGCTAGCCACTGCAAACGAACTCCAGATGCATGTGCCACCTTGTGCAGCTGGCTTTCTGTGGGTTCTGGGGAATTAAACTTGGGTTGTTTGGCTTGCAGACAAGTGCCTTAACCACTAAGCCATCTCTCCAGCCCCAAATTGTGCTTTCTTTTAATTTTTCTGCATATTTGATATTTTTCAGGCTAACGAAGAAGGGGCATTGCATTTCTTTCTTTCCTCTCCTTTTATTTGCAGTAAAGCCAGAAACTTCTCACTTGATTTCAACACTGTCATGAAGAGAACTAAATCTCTAAGTAGTGACCGGGTCTTTGGAGGATATGGGACCCCCCCCCATAATCAGCACCTTCCCATGGCACTAATTAGGGTACCACTGGGATTGGCAGTTTTCTAAGTGCAAACCTTGGCAGATTAGGGGGAAGATACTGCTTATAAATGAGAGGAGGAGGGAAATGGGTCTGAGAACAGCAGGGGAGAGGGAGTAAACTGGGGATGCTTCGCAGTGCCACATGCTGTTAGAGTAGGAAAAGTAGAGAGAACATTCTGTAGATACAGAGGATGTGGCTAAGGGCAAGATGCTCAAGCCCCTGAGAGCATCACTTGAAGGCAGGTTACCCATTGGCTGTCACCAAATCTGGGAGGCAGCCAGGAGGGTAGGCAGTCCAGGAAATAAGAGGAAAAGATGGCTATTGTTTTTTTAAATATTTTATTTTTATTTATTTATTTATTAGAGACATAGAGAGGGAGGGAGGAGAGAGAGAGAAAGAGTAAGAATGGGCATGCCAGGGCCTCTAGCCACTGCAAACAAACTCCAGATGCATGTGCCACCATGTTTATCTGGCTAATGTGAGACCTGGAGAATTGAACTGGGGTCCTTAGGCTTCACAGGCATGTGCCTTAACACTAAGCCACCTCTCCAGCCCATTTTTTTTTTTTATTTATATGATAGTGACAGACAGAGAGAAAGAGAGAGAGAGAGAAAGAATAAGAATGGGCACGCCAGGGCCTCTAGCCACTGCAAACAAACTCCAGATGCATTCGCCACCATGTGTATCTGGCTAATGTGAGACCTGGAGAATTGAACTAGGGTCCTTAGGCTTCACAGCCATGTGCCTTAACTGCTAAGCCACCTCTAATTGTTTTTTTTTTTTTTTTTTTTTTTTTGTTTTTTTGGTTTTCAAGGTAGGGTCTCACTCTGGCCCAGGCTGACCTGGAATTTTTGGCCTTGATTTACCTTAGCCTCCCGAGTGATTAAAGGCATGCGCCACCACGCCCGGCAATTTAGACAGAGAACAGACAGAGAGACAGAGAGAGAGAATGGGTGCACCAAGGCCTCCAGCCACAGCAAACAAACTCCAGATACATATGCCACCTTGGGCATCTGGCTTACGTGGGTACTGGGGAATCAAGCCTCGAACCAGGGTCCTAAGGCTTCACAGGCAAGCACTTAACCGCTAAGCCATCTCTCCAGCCCTGGTTTTTTTTTTTTTTTTTTAAAGGGGGGCACTGGAGGGTTGGCTTAGCAGTTAAGGCATTTGCCTGCAAAGCCAAAGGACCCAAGTTCAATTCCCCAATGTTGTAATTTTCTTCTAAGACCTGGGAGATGAGATTTGAAATGAGACACAACCAGTGCTTCAAGTGATGAGCAACTGGCAGCTTTATTCAAAAAAGAGCTTCCTTATATATTGCTCTTTGCATGTACACAGAAATTTCAAGCAATATAATCTTTAACATAATGTTTCCATAAAACAAAACACATGATCATCATACAGGTCATTTCCTGACAGTTTACGTATGTTTTCTTAAGAATGCAAATTTTAAGCAAGCATACATTGTTTTGTTAATATACTTGAGAAACAAAGGAGGGGAAGCAGGAAGCATATCCTGTAAAGTTTTTCTGAACCCTTCGTCTAGATGTCATTATGTGACCTTCTCTCCACAATGACTTCTGTAGCAAACAGCTTCAGGTTCACTGAGATGAACTTCTAGACCAGGCACAGTTATGGAGGAAGGGATTTATTGAAGCTTAAAGATCCAGAGGAAGTTTCATAATGGCAGAAGAAGTTGGCCTGCTTTCACAAGACCAAACACAGAGAGTGAAAGCCACAAGCCAAAAGCCACACAGCACAGCACACCTCAGGAACTCCAGCTAGTCACATTTTACCATTACAAATTTAACCTTGATCAAACTCTCTAGGCCTGGGCAGAAGAACACAGCCAGACCTTATACCAGTAGCCCAGTTCCAACAAAGTCCTCTGCAGTCTTTCCTTCCCCTTTGAAAGCTCATAAGCCAAGCCTCAAAGTTCAATACTGCCTGCACTTAGCATTTTCAAACTCTCATCAGAATAGTCCATAAAACTTGGCTTACCATTCCAAAAGCATCTTCACTTGCAAGCACCAAGTCCATGCCTGTTCCTCCAAAATAAAGTTTCCAAAAGACCAAAACCCACATGGTCAGGTTCATCTCACCCCACTCCTGGTACCAACTTCTGTAGCAGACAGCTTCAGATTTGCTGAGGTGAACTTCCAGACCAGGCACATTTATGGAGGAAGGGATTTACTGAAGCTTACAGATCCAGGGGAAGTTCCATAATGGCAGAAGAGACTGGCCTGCCTTCTCAGGACCAAACACAGAGAACAAAGCCACAAGCCAAAAGCCACAAGCCAAAAGCCACACAGCACAGCACACCTCAGGAACTCCAGCTAGTCACACTTTGCATATCTTTAGATTGAAATCTCAAACCCACCACCACACCTTAAGATATGCCAGTGACATTGCCTCCAGCCAGGTGGTGTAAAAGGGGGGTGTGGCCGTGCAGAACTGTAATGTCAGTCCATAGGGTGTGGGGAAGGAGAGATCCAAGAACCATTGGCTCACTGGGGCTCGTTGACTGAAAACGGCAGCTCCATGTTGAGGGAGGGACCTCATCTTGAGGAAGCACACAGTTGAGAGATAGAGATAGACAATGGCACCCGACATTCTCCTCTGGCTTCTGAGCACATGTGCATGGAGCACATATGCATGCACACATCACCCCACACATAGTCTACACACATACACAAAAGTAGCCATAGATTATGCAGCCTACTAGCTCTAAGCACTGTGTGACACACTCTTACTACGTGGTCTCATTTAATACAAAGTCCCTTTGAGTCATAGATGCAGAAGATAGGAGGGACTTTAAGACATACAGTCTGATACCTGCTCTTGAATACGTCTCTAATATTGGTCTGAAGCATTTAAGGGGCTTGGTTCTGAGATAGAGGTACACAAAGGACAGTCAATGTGTTACACAGGGAATGCCATAAGCTGCCCATTAAGAATGAAGGCTACAGGCTGGAGAGATGGCTTAGCAGTTAAGGCGCTTGCATGCAAAGCCTAAGGATCCAGGTTTGATTCCCCAGTACCCACATAAGACATATGCATAAGGTGATGTGTGTGTCTGGAGTTTGTAGTGGCTAGAGGCCCTGGAGTGCCCGTTCTTTCTCTTTCTCATGTAAATAAATAAAATAAGAAAGAGTAAAGGTTAGTTTTTTTACTTGGGAAGTGAGTTTTTATTTTTGGTAAAATGCTACATATCATATAGCCAAGAAAGGGAAGGGGAGTGAGAAAGGGAGGGAAGGAGAGAGAAGAGAGAGAGAACATTTTACTGCCGATAAAACAGTGACTCTGGCTCTGTTCCTGGCAGCCTCGGTTCAGTGTTTCCTTAGGGACTCCTAGGCAAGGCAATCCTTTCAGGCAATGGGAGCGCCTGTGTCATGACTGCTCCTTCAGTTTATGGTCCACGGTCCCCTAGCACGGGCATGGGACTCTTCGGGGCGACATGAGAGGATCTTGATTCATTCTAGACGCATGTGTCCTGGCGAAGCATGGGCTTTCCCAGCGAGAGCTGACAGCGTGCAGGAGAGCAGAGCCACATGACATGACCGGGGAAGCGCTCATTCTGGAATGTGTCTTGGGAACTGCAGGGGAGGTGGAGAGAGGAGTGACACTTCCACGGGGCGAGGAGGTGAGGGGAAGCTGGCCACTGGCCACTCTGCTGCTTTACAGTGCTCCAGAGGGCCTCTGTGATCCACGTCTCAGTGCGTCACATGTAGGCAGACCAGAGAACACTGAAAGCCTGGCCTTCTGTGTCAATCCCCCAACCAAGTGCGGGCTCCATTCTAGATTTCCCCTTCTCCCACTGACCCAGCTCTTGAAGAATGGAATGCAGGGCTGAATCTCGTTCCCCATCTTCTCTTTGTGTGTGTCTGTGTTTGCAAGTGTGTGGGCTCATGGGTGTGCAGGCGTACGTGCACGTGTGAGCCTGTGCACGTGGAGCCAGAGATTGGCGTCAGGTATCTTCCTCCCTCGCTCTCCACGTGGTCCTTGCTGACTGAGCTAGTCTGGCAGCCAGCTTGCCCCGGGACTCCTCTGTCTCTGCCTCCCCAGCACTGGGGTCCCAGGCAGGCGGCGGCCGTGTCCACCTGGCATGCATGCAGGTTTGCGGATCCAAACTCACACCCTCATGCTTGTACAGCAACCCCTTCACGGATTGAGCCGCCTCCCCTGCCCTGCCCTGTCCCTGGCCTGTCTAAGCATCTCAGGTCCCCAGTGTGACACTGTCATTCTTCTTGAGTGTCACAGGTGGAGTTTGTCCTCAGGAAATAAGTGATGTCCTCATAGGAGGACAGAAAATTCCCAACTGGCACAAAGGCTGCTCTTGGCTGTCGGTCTTTCTTGAAAAGGCTTCTGGGAGCACAATTTTCATGGGAGCTTCCATTTAGGCTGAGGAGATGGAAAATATATCTGCCCTCCTGGAGCAACTGGATGGCCTTAGTCAGAAAACAAACAAGACAGGACCCCTTGACAGAAATGGAATGGGAGTTGACCTTCTAAACATTTTTTGTTGTTGTTGCTGATCTTACTGTTCTCTGAAGAAATGTCTTCCCTTTCAGAAATACGTGAAATTCAATGCAGCAGGAAATTATGGTCAATTGCCTTGAACCTTGTTGGTATGAGATTTCAGATATATCTATGGTTACATAATTGTTTCCAATACTTGGAGACACATAAATACTTAATTTCATTGCTTAATGCACCCTAGCTGGGGTCTTGTGTCAGAGCTGGCTACATTCTGAAAGTTTCTGGTTTTCTTTTTCAAAACTGTGAGTTTTGTTTGTTGTTTTTTTTTAAAAAAATTTTTTTGGTTTATTTATTTATTTATTTATTGGAGAGAGAGAAAGAGAGAGAGAGAAAGAGAGAAAGATGGGGAAAGAATGGGTGCACCAGAGAATTCCAGACACATGCGCCCCCTTGTGCATCTGGCTTACGTGGGTCCTGGGGAATCGAACCAGGATCCTTTGGCTTTGCAGGCAAATGCCTTAACTGCTAAGCCATCTCTCCAGCCCCAGTTTTGTTTGTTTTTGAGAAAAAGGTCTCATCATGTAGCTCTGACTGGCTTGGTAGTAGTTACGTAGCCCAGGCTAACTTCAAACTTGGCAGCAATGCTCCTGTCTCAGCCCCCTAAGCACAGGGGTTACTGGCATGGGCCACCACATATGGCTTGAAATTGTGTTGTTTTTTTTTTTTTTTTAAATGGGTAAAATATTTCTCCAAACCTTTCTCACACACCAGAGTCCCTTCCCAAGGCAAACATCAGTAGCTTGAATATGTTAGTACCTTCCTACCATCCTGCCCTTGTGCTTTCCATACGTGTTGCATGTGTTTTACAGGTTTTGAGTGATCTTTCCCTAAGTGGTCACCAAGGGCTCGTTAATTCCTTCTGTTGTCATTATCTGCACTAGGTACCATCATTTATGAAAGCAGCCATCCTAAAGATTAAGGTTGTCCTTTTCCATCTTTTCCCTTTTCCTTTAATTTGTTTATTTTTGTTTATTTATTTGAAAGAGATAGAGAGAGAAAGAGGCAGGGAGAGAGAGAGAGAGAATGGATGAGCCAGGGCCTCCAGCCATAGCAAACGAACTCCAGACTCATGCACCCCCTTGTGCATCTGGCTTATATGGGACCTGGGGAATTGAGCAAATGCTTAACCACTAAGCCATCTCTCCAATCCCATCTTTTCTTTTTTCAATTTCAAATGATGCTTCAATGAATAGCTTTGGTAGCATACCCTTTCTGACCTGAAAAGTAGACCTAGGGTGAATCCTGAGACAGAATTTCAGGTTAAAGGGTTTGTGCTCCTTTGTTTGGGGAGATTTTTAAAACCCTTTAACAGAGGCTGTTTCAATAAAAAAGTATGAGATTCCTTATTGCCCATACTTCATATCAACATTTAAAAATATTTAACAGGGCTGGAGAGATGGCTTAGCAGTTAAAGCACTTGCCTACAAAGCAAAAGACCCAGGTTCGATTCCCCAGTGCCCACATAAAACCAGATGCACAAGATGGCACATGTGTCTGGAGTTTGTTTGCAATGGCTGGAGGCCCTGGCACACCCATTCTCTATCTGCCCCTCTCCCCCCCAAAATAATAAATAAGTAAATAAAAATTTTAAAAATGTTTGACAGTAAGGGGCTGGGGAAATGGCTCAGTGGATAAAGCGCCTGCTACACAGGCATGCGTGCCTGAGTTCTGATCCCCTGACCTCAAATAAAAGCTCAATGCTGTAGTGTGTATCCATAATCCCCGTACTCCTATGCATGAGAAGGAGAACCCATGGGAAGCTACCCTGATGGACGGAGTGCTGACAAACAAGAGACCCTGCTTCAAATGAGTGGAAGGTGAGGACAGACAGCAGAAAGTTGCCTCCTGACCTTCCCACGTTTGCTGTGGAATGTGCATGACCACACTCACATACCAAAAATAATTGACAGACAGATGAAACAAGGCTTTCATTCATACCTTTGATATATATATATATATATTGTCTCACACCTGGCCCAAGTCAACTTCTGACTTCCTGACACACCTAGGCTTGTCACAGCCCTATTGAATGAGCATCTAGCTTTTCTTGATTGGCTTAAAATATCTTCATTAGCATTTCTAAATTCTGTTACATATTTGGAGCTATTTGCCAATTTCCTATTTTGTTTTTTGACCAGTCTTTCTATTATCTATATACTATACAGTTTTTTTTTGAGAGAGACAAACAAAGACACAGAGAGAGAGAGAGAGAGACAGACAGACAGACAGACAGACAGACAGAAAGATAGAGAATGGGCACCAGCAGCCTCTCAGCTGCTGTGAATGAATTCTAGATGCATGCGCCCCCTTGTGGGCAAGTGTGGCATTGCACCCTTGCATCACTTAAGGCTGGCTAAATGTGGGACCTGGAGAATCGTACGGGTGTTCTTAGGCTTGGCAGGCAGGCACCTTAACCACTAAGCCATCTCTCCAGCCTCAGTTTTAAAATATTCGTGTATGTAACATAACATTTCAGATGAAGACCACCCACATCTTATGATATCTTATTACTGGTCATAGCTTGTGTAAGTACACTCTGTGACAGTCACATAATGATGATAACTCTTCAAGAAGCATACCTCAGAACATATCTTGAGGTTAAAATGACACATGACAGTCACAACTCAGGACTCTAGTAACCAGCCAGCACCCCCCAATGAGCAGCTGGGCACCTGGGCACAGGCAGCTAACCAGATTGGATCGCTTTGTCAGTTGCCCTGCCCAAGCACCAGAAGTCAGCAATGTCAAGGGCAGTTTGGTGAGATCTCCTCCAGCGGGCCTCAGGCTCCCGCTCTGACCTCCCCATTCCTGCCTGCAAGGAAATATCTAGATTCACTGAGCACATGCAGGGGCCAGCTCCAGGCTGCCTCTGGAAACAATTCCTTCTGCTCTGCTTTGGGGCCTGTGAAATTTCTCTCCAGCCTCCCTGCTGCCACCCCTCTGCCACCTGCCTGGGCTGTGCTTTCCCTCTGGCCCCTTTGTGTGTGTGTGTGTGTGTGTGTGTGTGTGTGTGTGTGTGTACCTGTGTGCATGTGTACATGCATGTAGGGCTCGGTCTCACCATTGTCCAGCTCTCCTCTCCGCTCCTAATGTTGGAATGGCTCACCTGAGCAGGCCATCAGGTACACCATCCACCTCAGTTTGAGACAAGTTCTCTCACTGGCCTGGAGCTAGAGTAGACTGATTGGCCAGCAAACCCCAGGGGTCTGTCTGTCTCCACCTCCCCAGTGCTGGGATTATAAATGCAAGTCACCAGGCGTTGATGCCTGCAAGGCAAACCCGTTACTGGCCGTCTCCCCAACCCCGTGCGAGTTCATTTTAAAATGAGACACAATGAGCACACACTTGGTACTCAGCAGGACTTCACTCTACGGTAGTTCGTGTCGGTGTGCACTGGACAATGACCCAGGTCCCTCTTCCTAGTCATACTCCTATAGGTTCTCAAGAGAGACCAGCTCATGAGCTAGGACATGGGTAATGTCTCATGAGACTGAATTCTGCAGTTCCAGGTCCCCTGATGCGAGAGCCAGTGGTTGTTCTCACGACCACAAGAAGCTAGTGCCAGGGCCGTGCCATGATCATTGTCTCAATGTTTCTCATTTCACTGCCAGACAGAGGAAACAAATGTCAACCGGGTGGTACCCTTTCAGTGACAAGGAGACGTGAGTGATGGCTCAGTCCTCTTGTCCGTGTCTCCTGCTCTGTTTGCTGAGTCAGCCAGCGGGTGGGGAAGCTTTATCCCAGGGGATTCACAACCTTCCCCAGGAAGAGCATGCTGCCAGTCTCTGTGTGGAAGGTGAGCACCAGGAAGGGCCGGCTGAACTCTGTGCCTGGAAGGGCTGGGGTGGCGAGGTGTGGGCGAGGCCTGGGGGTGAGCTGCACACTGGTGGCTGCGGCAGCCTCTGAGCCCTCCTCGTCTAGAGTCATCACGGCCCTGTGAGTGACCTGTAAGGAAAATTCTGGAATCATCAGTCTACCCTGCAGCTGTGACCAACCAGACTTTTATTTATTTATTTTGTTTTGTTTTGTTTTGCTTTTATTTTTTAAAATTTATTTATCTGCAAGCAGAGAAAGAGAGAGAGAGAGAGAAGAGCGGCAGAGAGAGAGAGAGAAAGAATGGGCACACCAAGGCCTGTAGCCACTGCAAACGAACTCCAGATGCCTGTGCCCCTTGTGCATCTGGCTTACGTGGGGCCTGGAGAATTGAACTGGGATCCTTTGGCTTTGTAGGCAAACGCCTTAACCACTAAGCCATCTCTCCAGCCCCAACTGGACTTTTATATTTGTACAATTGTCTTTGTATTTCTTTCTATAACTCCACATAATCTTTTTTATTTTCTTCCTTACTTTAAAAATTTTTTAAATTATTTTATTTATTTTTGGAGAGAGACACAGAGAGAGAGAGAGAGACAGACAGAGAGGGAGAGGGAGACAGATAGAGATGGGAGCACCAGCAGTCTCTCAGCTACTGTGAACGAAATCCAGATGTGTGCGCCCCCTTGTGGTAAAGTGCGGCATTGCACCCTTGCGTCACTTTGCATCTGGCTAAACGTGGGACCTGGAGATTGGAACCGCTGGAGATTGGAACCAGCGTTCTTAGGCTTAGCAGGCAGGAACCTTAACCACTAAGCCATCTCTCCAGCCCTCTTTCTTATTTTTTTAACTCTCTGTAATCTCTTTACTTAGCCAGTCATCCATCTTTCTAAATTCCCTTTGAAAAATTCACTTATCTATCCATGATTTTTTAAAATTGAGAATTTTTAAAAATAATTAATTAATTAATTTGAAAGTGAGAGAAAATGAGAGAATGGGTTGTATAAGGGCCTCTAGCCACTGCAAACAAACTCCAGACACATGCGTCACCTTGTGCATCTGGCTTACGTGGGTCCTGGGGAATGGAACCTGTGTCCTTAGGCTTTGCAGACAAACGTCTTAACCACTAAGCCATCTCTCCAGCCCAAGCTATCCATCTTAAATATACTTGTTCCTCTTTTATATGTCTACTTACCCATCTCTTCATCCATCCATCCACCAAACCGTAATCGCCCCCTAACTTTTCAACCAACTGCCTATGTATGCCTGCTTCTGCCTACCACTCCCGTGTTCATATACCCGTCCATCTACCCACTCACATGTCCATCATCCATCCGTTCATCCATCCACCCTCCCATCTACACATCTACCCATATTTTGGGTTTTCATGGGTTGCATCTGCATTATACTAGTCACACTATCTTTTGAGTCACACCAGCATTTCTCCGTCCATTCCTTATGCATCCATCCACCCAACCACTATTTACTGATTCTTCCACTTACTGCATTTTGATAATTTATTCCATCACTCATTCACTCATAAATACAGTCAGTAAATATTTATAGAGTGCCCATGACATGCAATTCACTGTGCTAGGCACAGCCGGGTCACACATGTGAACTGCAGAGACCCTCAGGGGACTCTGTGTTTGACAGGAAAGAAAACACTAAAGGTTAAGGGACATTTGCTGGGAAAGGTGGGTTTCTGCATCCAGTGCAGTGGTGAGGGGTGAGGACAGAGAAAGCGTCACAGAAGAGGTAATGCACATTTACCCAGGGCCTTGAAGGATGTGTGGAATTTGTTTATTTAGAGACAGGTAAGGACATTCAAGGCAGCTTTTGAAGGCTGGAGAGATGACTTAGCAGTTAAGAGGCTTGCCTGTGAAGCCTAAGGACTTATGTTCAGCTCTCCAGGTCCCACGTAAGCCAGACGGACAAGGTGACACAAGCAGGCAAGGTCATACATGAGCACAAAGTGGCACACGTGTCTGGAGTTTGATGGCATGTGGCCGGAGGCCCTGATGCACCAATTCTCTCTCTCTATCTCTCTCTCTCTCATAAAAATTAAAAAAGGCCAGTCTGTTGGGCTTGCCTCAAAAAAAAATTTTTAAAAATGAAAACAAGCAGCTTTTTTGTTGTTGGTTTTTTTTGTTTTTTGTTTTGTTTTTCAAGGTAGGGTCTCACTGTGGCCCAGACTGACCTGGAATTCACTCTGTATTCTCAGGGTGGCCTTGAGCTCAGGGTGATCCTCCTACCTCTGCCTCCCGAGTGCTGGGATTAAAGGTGTGCGCCACCACGCCCAGCTCATAAGCAGCGTTTGAAAGTTCAAGTTGGGAGCGGAAGGCTACTGGACGGGTAGCCTGCCTTGGGAGTCCATGCAGCTGGGTAAGGACAATAGGGGACAAGGCTGGACAAGCCACGATGACATGGCAGAGGGTTAGAATGTCATCTAGAGGAACCAGACTCCATCTCATAGTTGGCAGGAAGATTTGAAGGCCGTGTTTCTGTGGAAACTGTGAATACAGTGTTTAAGAAGAACGAGAGGCCTGGGAGAAGGAGCAAGGCACTGGGAAGACAGCTAAATGAGACCTGGCTGCTGGATTCAGCCTCCTTGCTTGGTGACCGTGGTGACGGCAGTACTCAGATGAGTACATACTGGAGAATCACCCTGCTATGAGCTCATGCACGGAGAGTCCAGTGAACCCCAAATTCTCAGTGCAGAAGACAGAGCATTGTGAAGACTAGAGCTGGAGCACTACCCACCTCATTCATGCAGACAAGCCACCTCCCAGGGACCATGCGGGCTGGTGGTGACAACCTTGGGCCTGGGAGTTCTTCTTGCTTGGGTTCTGAGTTCTGCTCCCAGCCTCATCTCCTAAATGTGTCCCCTTGTCTTTTGCCCAGCTCATCACAGCAGGGTCACCTGGCTGACCTTCCACTCTTATCCCTCTATGGCTCATTGCCATTTTCCAGCATGGTGGGCCACCCCATATCACTCTTCTGCTCAAGACCTTCCCATAGCCCCTGTGATTTCCAGCCTCTGTGGCTGTGGTAGGCATGTTCAGGCCACGGGGCCTTTGCACGTTCTGAGCCCTGGGCCCCAAATTCTCTTTCCTTGTAGCTATGCAGCGTGTTCCCCTCAGGCTGTGCAGTTTTCTTCAAAGCCACTTTCCCATCAAGACCTGCTGAGACCAGTGTTCCTGGGACACTCCGTCCCTCTTTACCATGCTGTACTTCTCTCATCCGACACATCACATGTCTGCCTATCTGTCCCCTCCTGTCACACCCATTAGACAATGACTTTGTTCTGCTTACTGCTCTGCCCTGTGCCTGATCTCTCTCTCTCTTCCCCCGCCCCGTTTCTCTCTTTCTCCCTTACAGCATCACTATCTCCAGTGTTAGAGGGACCAGATTCTGTGATCCGGAGCAAATTCCTTCACAGAGGCTCTAGGTTCAAATATTAGGTAAGTTCAGGCAGGGTTAGTGAGGGCGATATAGCTCTCAACAGGTCACATGGGGAAGGTAAGGCACAGCCAGGACTCGGATGAACCTCAAAGGCATGCCTCATCCCACGTGCAGGTGTGCAGGTGACACGGAGGCACCTAGTGCTATTCAAGGAAAGGAACCCAGGGCTTGGTGTCAAATTACCTGACTTGGGCTCAGATCCTGGTGTGACACTAACTAGCAGTGGCGAGGGGGTGCGTAGCCTCACTGCTGTGGTTTCAATGTCCCCTCCAAGGGCACAGCTCAGGTTAAGGTTCCATTGTATTAAGAGGTGGGACCTTTGAGAGAAAATGTGAGGACTGGGCCTTCACAAACAAGTTGGGTTTAGTAACCACAGGAGGGGTTCCTTACCATGGGCGTAGGTGAGTTATCAAGGAGTGGGTGAGTTACCACGGGAGTGGTTAGTTACCATGGGAGAGGGTGAGTCATCAGAGGAGTGGGTCCGTTACCAAAGGAATGGATTTTAGTTACCATGGGTGTGGGTTAGTTATCACTGGGTGGGGTAGTTACCACAGCAGTGGGTTCCCAATAAAATGGATGAGTTGGGCCTAATTTTTCTCTCCATGTTTTGCACGCACCCACTTGCCCTCCCACCACATTGTGGCATTTGCAAAAAGGCCCTTATCCAGAGCAGCCCCTCCAGCTGGACTTCCCAGACTCCAGACCACGAGCTGAATAACTGCCGTGGCT
Source organism: Orientallactaga sibirica (assembly GCA_036365145.1). Taxonomy (NCBI): domain Eukaryota; kingdom Metazoa; phylum Chordata; class Mammalia; order Rodentia; family Dipodidae; genus Orientallactaga; species Orientallactaga sibirica. The sequence continues at coordinate 9,342,374 of JAEOAD010000038.1, read as the reverse complement.
TAGACATTGCCCTGCCTGTGCCCTGCTCTAGGGGCAGGAAACAGACCAAGATTGCCCTTAGTTTCCCCATGTATACAGTGGAGCTTGATAAGCCAGGGCGTGATGACGCACGCCTTTCATCGCAGCACTCGGGAGGCAGAGATAGGAGGATCAACGAGTTCAAGGCCACCCTGAGACTATATAGTGAATTCCAGGTCAGCCTGAGCTAGAGTGAGACCCTACCTCGAAAAAAAAAAAAATCCTACAGTGGAGTTTACAGCATTCCCTCACCTCCACTGGGAGGTGCTGCTGAGTGCCCATCCAGGAGAGGCCAAGAGGTGTGGCTCTCCCCTCCCCCAGCTCCCTGTTTCCTCTGTCACTCTCCTCCCCAGCACTTCATCCATGTTCTTTCATTCTCTTGTTTGTTTGGTTTTTGTTTTTTTGTTTTTTCAAGGCAGGGTTTCACTCTAGCCCAGGCTGACCTGTAATTCACTATGTAGTATCAGGATGGCCTCAAACTCGTGGCAAGCCTCCTACCTCTGCCTCCTGAGTGCTGGGATTAAAGGCGTGCGCCACCATGCCCATCTGTCCTTTCATTCTCTCTAGTTGGTGACAGGTGTGCCTGGCACGTGTGCCCTTTCTAGATCTTTTTAAAGCACAAATGTTCTCATGTTCCTCCCCACATTTAACACTCTTAGCACACTCAATTCATGAGGCCAAGGACAGAGTCCTGAGTTATCAGATCTGTTACCAGGGAATTACATGCAGATTCCTGAGGCATCTCCATCCCCCTACCCTGCCCCAATTCCTGCCAGGTTGTCCCTCCTGTGGCTTCCCAGTCCCTTGTTGTTGTTTTTTTCGAGGGAGGGTCTCACTAGTCCAAGCTGAAAATCCTGGTGGAAATAGTGGAAATCCACTATGTAGTCTCAGGCTAGCCTTGAACTCACAGTGATCCTCCTACCTCTGCTTGCTGAATGCTGGGATTAAGTGCCTGGCTCCAGTCCCTTCTTTTTAAAAATATTTTACTTTTATTTATTTATTTGACAGAGGAAGAGGGAGGGAGGGAGAGAGAGAGAGAAAGAATGGGCACGCCAGGGCCTCCAGCCACTGCAAATGAACTCCAGACGAGTGTGGCCCTTGTGCATCTGGCTAACGTGGGTTCTGGGGAATTGAACACGGGTCCTTTGGCTTTGCAGGCAAACGCCTTAACCACTAAGCCATTCCTCCAGCCCTCCTGTCCCTTCTTTACACAGCTTGTCCTTGTGCCTCAGAGTAGACCTGGCCTCCCCAGGAGACTTTCTGGACAGTTACCACTTGACATGCTTACATTTGATCACTTTCTTTTTTCTCACCATCCCTCAGGCAGGAATGGTGACTTGTTGGCAAGGGAGCCCCCAGGTCTTGTAGTGAGCTGGGTGCACATGCAGTGATGTGGGGCAAATGTGGAGAGTGGGGAGTTACTCACTGAGGTCATTGCTAACAGTATCCTCTGTCCCCAAGGCAGGAGATGCCAGGCAGGCCCAGCGTTTACCAAGAGACACTGAGAAGTGGATGTGGTGTCATAGTCCTGTCATCCCAAGCTACTGCCAAGGCTGAGGCAGGAGGATCACAGATTCAAGGCCTGCCTGGGCTACAGAGTCATGTCAAAGCCAGTCTGGGCAATTTTGTCCTGCCTCAAAATAACATTTAAAAGAAAAAAAGGCTGGGTTTGGAGCTTAATGGTAGAGAACTTTCCCAGCAGGTGTGTTACCCTTGAGTCAATCCCCAGTTCCACAAAAAAGAAACAAAGAGAGAGTGGGAAGGAAGGAGGGAAAGAGAAAAAGAAGGAATGAAAGACAGAGAAAGAGAGAGAGAGGAGGAAGAGAGATTGCTCTAACCCCAACCCCATTCGCTGCTTACTTGAGAGACATTGAGTGCAGGCTGCCCCGGAAATCTTCCTCCCACAGCCACCTGTGGCAGGAGTGTCTCCAGTCTGAAGGTGCTGGAGATGGAAAATTTGGGGAAATAGAAGTCCAGTTCTCTGTGGAGAGACAAAATGGTTTGCTGTGGAGATATTGGAAAGGCTGCATATTTTACATATGGTTTCTGCCTGCCCCAGCTCCCCAAGCCCGAGTCTTTCACTCTCTCTTACCTTGTCTGGACCTAACTTTCCCTTCCAGTCCCATCTCCCAGCTTTGAAAATGCCCCGCATCCCCAGTCAGCCTCCGCCTGGGGCTCCCTTTGCCTCACACTGCTTTAAACACTTTTCTGTCCCCTCTGCTTCCCGTCCTGCCCTCCATCCACGCTCCCAGAGGTCACTGAGCACCCCCGCAGCCAGGGGGCTCCACTTTCAAGGCCTCCTCCCTCCCCCGTGTGCCTCCTCCATCTCCTGGCCCTGCTCTCTGGGTTTGTCCAGCTGAGCCTGCTCTGGGGGAAGCAGGGTGCCAGGTACAGCGTTCTGCCACGTGCTATGAGAACACGTCAGGCTTTCTGTGTCCCTATAATTGAACATCCTTCCACTGCGTGTTTCTGCACCAGAGCTTGGGTCAGACCAGCTTCTAGACTCTTGATCTAATGAACCTTCTCACACACCAAAATGATGTCTCCAGGGAGGCCAGGGATCAGGGGCAGAGGCAGGGGCCCAGGCTTGAGGAATGGCAGTGCTTTGGGTGCTGACAGTGTCTGGAATGTGACAGTGCCCTGGAGGATGCAGGGTTTTAGAGGTGACAGCCCTGAGGGCGTAACAACGCCCTAAGAAGTGACCACGCAGGGAGCTGAGGCACTGACTCGGTGGTTAAAGTGCTTGCCAGGGCAAGCATGGGTCCCTGCGTTCAGATCCCCAGACCCCTTGGAAAGCCAGACGCTGTACCACTACCATCTGCAATCCCAAAGCATCTACGGCAAGAAGGGAGGCAGAGACAGGAGACTTTTCTAGAAGCTCATGAGCCAGCAAACCTGGCACATGCAGTGTGATGAACAATGAGACACCCAGCCTCAAACAAGGTAGACTGTGAGGGCCGATTCTCAAAGTCATCCTCTGACCTCCACATACCCGCTGTGGCACACATGCGCTCACACGGACACACACCAAAAAAAAAAAAAAGAAAGAAAAAGAAAAAGAAAAGAAAAGAAAAGAAAAGAAAAAAAGAAAAAAAAGACACTTTTTTGGGGGGGTTAACAAAGCTATGGAAGTCAGTGCCTTGAAGGAGTGACAGTATCCTGGGGGTGGGAATTGACAACCCACATACATGGCAAGGCCCTAAGGCAGTGACAGTGTATTAAGGGTGGCAGGGTGGCAGTGTGGTAGGTGGTAATGAAGAGCAGGAAACGACAGTGGCTTGGGGACTGAACCAGAAGTTGGGGACCTGCCTCGAGGGTTCTGCTGACAGCAGGCTACCTTGTCCTGAGGAGACTGTCCCACTTGATGAGGGTCTCGGGCAGCAGTGCGTCCTCCAGCTGCTCCAGCCGGCCCCGCTTGGGGAAGACGAAGTAGCTGGTGGCGTTCCCAGCGTGGTCCATCTGCAGCACGGTGCACTGGAGCTCCGGGTCGTGGAAGAGGCGGTGGTGGGCCTTCTGTTTCACCATAGGGACCTGCACGGCCCTGTGCTCATCCACAAAGAACTCCCTCAGCCTGGTGGCGTGGGGGTCAAAGGGCTGTGCCCACTTGGCTGAGGGGGGAGAGAATTGCCAATGTTACACTTGCAGAGAACAGAGAAGAGTCCTCCAGTCATGGGGGTGGGAAAGCAGCTGGAAACTGGAGTCCCAGAGTCCATACCTGGAGGCCAAGCCAGGTGCTTCTCCTCACCTGTTCTTTGTCACCTGGGTGACCGGGGGCCTGAACCCTTGCCCTCCTGAGCAGCTGTCTCATTGTTCTGTAATGGGATGCTAGGGGTTCAGGAAAGTCCTTGAACCCCAACCCCAGGTTTGTTTCTAATTTTGTATCACTTTTGAATTTATTTATTTATTTATTTATTTATTTGAGAGGGAGAGGCAGATACAGAGAGAAAATGGGCACGCCAGGATCTCCAACCACTGCAAACGAACTCCAGATGCATGCACCACCTTGTGCATCTGGCTTACGGTGCATACTAGTGAATCAAACCTGGGTCCTTAGGCTTCGCAGACAAGAAAATTTTTCTTTTCTTTTTTTGGTTTTTCGATGTAGGGTCTTGCTCTAGCCCAGACTGGCCTGAAATTCACTATATAGTCTCAGGGTGGCCTTGAACTCATGGTGATTCTCCTACCTCTGCCTCCCAAGTGCTGGGATTAAAGGCATGTGCCACCACGCCCAGCTTTTGTTTCTAATTTTAATTAAAGACTTCCATAAAATTAGACTGGGAAGGATAATTATTAAATTATTATATTTATTGAGGGAAGGACAGAGCCAAGGAAAGACACCCACATGGCTTGAGACCCCATGGAAGGCCTGGGACAACTGTGGAAAAGAAAAGAGAGTAAACGAAGTTGAAAAGAGGAGCTCCTGTCACATGGGGAGGTGGAGGGGTAAAGAGCCCATGTGGGGAGTAAGGGCTGGAGCGCTCTCCCCTCAGATCGGCCCAGAGAAACTCACAGCATCTGAAAGTTTCCAAGGCATCAGGCAGCTTAGAGAGCATGCCCTCCCCTCGCAAATGTATCTATAACCTTATGGTGGTAGCCTCACCTTCACCTGTTCTTTGTCACCTGGGTGCCCCGGGGCCTGAGCCCTTGCCTCCTGATCATCTGGGTCATTGCTCACAAGATGATTAATACAGTGAAGCCCTGGTCTAACACCGTAGCAGTACCAAACATGCTTCAGGACTGTTGCTGTCCGCTGGAGATGGACTCTGGCCCCAAAGGCCCTAGCACTAAAGGCTTGCTCTCTAGGGTGGTGCTGTGGGAGGTGGTGGAATCTTTAAAAGGCGGGGCCCAGAGAGAGGTCTTCAGGTCTCTGGGGACATGCCCTGGGTGGAAAATGTGTCTTTTCCTTCTCTCTCGTTTTTTATAAATTTTATTTTTTAAAAATTTATTTATTTATTTATTTATTTATTTATTTATTTATTTATTTATTTATTTATTTATTTGACAGAGAGAGAGAGGGAGAGAATGGGTGCTCCAGGGCCTCCAGCCACTGCAAACGAACTCCAGACACGTGCGTCCCCTTATGCATCTGGCTAACGTGGGTCCTGGGGACTCAAACCTGGGTCCTTTGGCTTTGCAGGCAAATGCCTTAACCACTAACCCATCCCTCCAGTCCCTTCTCTCTTTTTGCTTCCTGGCTGGGAGGTGAGCCATTTTCTCTACCACACGGTGTCTTCTGCAGGCCCAAAGCAATACCCCAAGCCATGGGAGCCTGAAGTCCAAGCTGCGAGGCCAAACAGACCTTTGCTCTTTGCAAGTTAATTGACTCAGGCACTTTGATGCTGTGACAGGAAGCACTGACGTCCTCACTCCGTCCCTTCATTGCTCTGAAAAGTGGTTAAATGTGAAGAAAAACCATGTCACTGTGGTGGTAGCTGCTCTGTAGAGAAGAACAGATGTGAGGCAAGGCTTTGAGGGCCAAATCAGCAAGTTTCCATTTTCTCAGCTCTCCAAAGGACAGACTAGTATCCATTGGGGTTTGATAAGGATTAAATATGTGGGGGCTGGTGGAAGATTCAGAGGTTCAAGGTGCATTGCTTGCAAAGCCTGCCAGCCCAGGGTTCAAGTCCCTAGTACCCATGTAAAGTTGGATGTGTATTTGTTTGCAGGAGCAAGCTAATTCTGGTACAATACACACGTGCAAATAAATACATATTTAAAAAAAAAGAATTAAAATGAATCATGCCAGCAAGTTATTAAGGCTTTATAGTTAAGGTATGTATGTGTCTGTAAGTGTGCTTACATGCGAGTGCCATAAACACCCTTAGGTGCACATTTGAGTGATACCGACTGACAACTAAGTCTTCTTTTTTTTTTTTTGTTTTTTTGTTTTTTGTTTTTTTGAGGTAGGGTCTCACTCTGGTCCAGGCTGACCTGGAATTCACTATGTCGTCTCAGGGTGGCCTTGAACTCACAGCGATCCTCCTACCTCTGCCTCCTGAGTGCTGGGATTAAAGGCGTGCGCCACCACGCCCGGCTTAAGTAAGTCTTCTTTTTAATACTGTGTTGCTGTTGTTTTGCAGGTTTGGGAAAACACACTTGTGATTTCAACACTTGGGAGTCTGGGGAAGGATGGAGAGCGTTCAAGGCCAGCCTGGGCTTCACAGTGAGTTCAAGGCTGTCTCAAATCAACGGCGTTTTTCTCAGCTGTGAGATGGGAATGTTAGTCTTAGCCTCCTCTGCTGAGCTGAGCCATGCTGCTTCACTCAGGTACGAGGGGCCGAGAAGCCATGGTCATGGGTGCCAGACCCACAAGATGCTGCACAAATAGCAAGGCTGGGCTTCCCCAGGGCGTCCTGAAAGAGCCAGGGAAAAACAGCACCCACTGCTGTCTTCCCTCAAATGGCCACTAGGGGGCAGAGGCGCTGACTGTTCATCCTAATCCAGGCAGGCACAAAAGTGGAACCACGTAGCCTTGAAGCCCTGTTGTGTAAAACAGTGTTGTGAGTTTTGCTTTCTGCCCTGTTTCACCCGACCCTGATGGCTTCAGTACCATGCTCGTCCGAGCCCTGCGCATGTTCCGTTATTCACGGGGTGCTTATAGAGCCGCTCAGAGTGAAGATCACAGCCCCTCTGTAGCAGAATCACCTGTGTGAGTGTGTTGAGTGGTGGGCAGAGGGGAAGGAGAGCTTGTTTAAATGCAGAGTCTTGGCCTTGGACTTTCCCATTGACAACATCAGAATCTCCTGGAACAGGTGTGGCATACCTGTATTTCAAATAAACTGTCCCAGGAGTGCACACTAAAGGTCCTACGTCCCTTCTTTGTAAACAGACCTGGGGCTGGGGAGATGGCTCAGGGGATAAAGTGCTTGCCTTGCAAGTGTGAAGACCTGAGTTCAAGTTCAGGTCCTCAGCACCCAGGTACATGCTGGGTGGGCATGGCTGTGGCCGCTCACCTGCAATGCCAGCACTCCCGAAGCAGAAACAGGAGAGGCCTGGGGCAAGCTGGCTTGCTAGATGAGCTGAAAGTGTGACCTCTGGGTTCAAGTGAGAGACCCTGTGTCAGTAAATAACATGAAGAGAGATCAAGAAGACGCCTGTGACGGTTAGGTTTGCGTCAACTTGATCTGTTCAGGGATCCACAGACATTCCTTTTGAGTGGCTCTCTAGGTTGCTTCCAGGAAGAATTAACTACAGGAGGAATCCTTCCCCCAGGTGAGCCCTTCCCCCAGAGTGGGGGGCCCTCTCGGAGGGGGGCTTTATCTAAAGAAGCTCTGGGAAGGAAAATATCCTCTCCTCCAACTTGGCTGCCGGTGCTGCTTTCTGTTCACTGCTTGCTGTTTTCCAGTGCGGACTGGGAAGAGCAGCGTGGACTGAAGAGCAGCGTCTCTCCAGGAAGCCTCCAGGCCTTCAGTGCTGGATCAGGACTGCTGAGGCATCCAGCCTCGTGGACTGAGCAGCTACCAGGTTCCTTGACTCTGGGGCCTGCAACCTGCTATTGCTGGACTGTTGTAAGCCAATCCAATAAATTCCCTTTTACCACAATTCATTCCATTGGTTCTGTTCCTCTAGAGAACCCTGACTTACTAATATAACACCTGACACCAACGTCTGGCCTCCACCTTGCATGTGCACACATGGGCACACATGTTCATGTGAATATGCATATGCACACAAGCACACACATTGCACATTAAAACAAGGAAACAGGGGCTGGAGAGATGGCTTAGCAGTTAAGGCTCTTGCCTGGGAAGCCTAAGGACCCAGGATTAACTCCCAAGCACCCACTTAAGTCAGCACAACGTGACACATGCATCTGGAGTCTGTTTACAGTGGCTAGAGGCCCTGGTGCACCAATTCTCTCTCTTTCATACATAAAAAGAAAATGCCCTACCAGCATTAAAGTGTGGTAGGTGATGAGTTTCCTGTCACTGGAGGTATTTAAGCACAAGCAACGAAGACTCAGTGGACATTCACTGAGAATTAAGTCAGCAGAGGACCCTCCTGTTTGTTGCAGGGAGCAGGGCTGGGGTACAGGTGGATCCCAGTTTCCAGAAGGAGCTCATGTTGGCCACCCCCACCTCTTACCTCTTAGGAGCACGTGATTTAGCAGAACCGTCCTAGTTTCACTCTGGAGGTCTTCCCAGGCCCCAAGCCTCCCTTGGGTCTGCTTGTCTAAGTACTCAGCGATGCGCTTTTGGGCTTCCTCCAGGTTCTGGGGGGTCCCCAGGCTCAGGCCACTGAATACGCGCTGGTCTGTGTTAAGGAGGAGCTGGGAATTCTGTTCTGGGAGCCGGAGCAGCAGATCAAGGAAGCCTGCCTGGACCTCAGCCTCAGGCACCACCGTGAGGTTGAAACCCAGGCCTTCGAGGAGCAGGGCTCTGCTGGCTGCTGGGACCCTGAGGGAAAGTGTGGCCAAGGCCAAGGAGATGCTGGCCGGGGAGAAGAGAATGTTCTCTCCTGGGGCGCGCAGTGCCAACTGTCGGTAGAGGCTGAAGGCAAAATCTATGTTGCTCACAGAGACTTTGTGGCAGGGCAGGGCTGGTCTGGGAGGGATGTCCTGGGGCTCAGGGTCCATGGCATCCAAAGTTCCTTGGTCAACCAGGGCCAGAGAGTAATCCCCAAGCATGGGTATAGTGACCAGCAGCCACCACCGAGGGGCCCCCATTCTCCAGAGACCTTGATCTGAAGGCAATTGCCCTGGAAGACAACAGTGACATTGATAATGACAAAAAGTGATCCATGGGCTTCATGGAGCACCAGTACTTCCTGGTGCATCCCCTTGTCACTTCACCACAGCCCAAGGAAAGGCGATGGTTCTTATGTCCCCATTCCTCAGCTAGGGAAGTGGAGGCCAAGCAAGGTTAAGAAACGGAGCCAAAGCCAAGAAGGAGATGGGGGGGTGGAGTCGGGACTCGAACCCAATCCACGAGGGGGTGAAGTGGATCTCCAAGAGAGGCACAGACTAAGCCCATTTGAACAAAGCACACATATCTTCTGTGCCAGACAGGAGCAGCCTGAAGTCACAGTCCTTTGGGGACTCTACGGGCCACTAGGCTAACTCCCGCCTCCTCTAGGCAAAGCTTGGGTTTGAGAGGCTCCTTGAGTCTTAAGCGGCTGAGTCCCCAAAGTCTTTTCTGTGGCCTGGGAGAGGCTCCCTCTGTCACCCCCATTTCCTCGCACACGCATGGATGCTCTCATCAGAGAGCTCTCAGCCCCTCTTCCAGTGGACCCTCCTCTGAACCCTGGCCCCACAGGATTACAGACTTTGGGTGGTCCACTCAGGCCATCTGAGCCCCATAACTCACTCTCAGGCTTGACTCTCAGAGCACTTGTTAGGAAGGGGTACAAGGAGGGACCTTGAGGTGCAGGGAGCCATAGGGAGGGGTGACCTGGGCTCAGTGACTTTGGCAAATTGCTTTGCCTTCTGGCCTTGGTTTTATGCTGTGGGATGGTTCCAAGGACCCATGCTACAAGGCTACAGAACTGATGCCCTGAAGGGAACAGACACAGGCCCAGGACATGGCACGGGTGGACCCCACCAGGTCTCAGGGGGCCTAAAGCCTCCCTCCAGTAGTCCTGACACTTAAGCCCCTTTGGTATCAGCTCTACTTAGGGAGCCATTAGGATCCTTTTTTTTTTCTTTGGTTTTTCGAGGTAGGGTGTCACTCTGGCTCAGGCTGACCTGGAAGTAACTGTGTAATCTCAGGGTGGCCTCGAACTCACGGTGATCCTCCTACCTCTGCCTCCCGAGTGCTGGGATTAAAGGCGTGCGCCACCACGCCAGGTTTAGGATCCTTTTGAAAGGTCTGTTAGATCCCTTCACTCTGCCTGAGATCACCAGCAGCCCCATCACGCCCGGGAGGAATCCTACACTCCTCATTACAGAATATGACACTAAAGCCGCTATGGTCTAGCTGCTGCCAACCTTCCTGACTGTTCTTCTCATTGTCCTTTCCCTCTCTCCCTTTGACCCAACTGCCTGGCCTTGCTATTCTATTTTAAAAATATATTTTATTCATTTATTTGAGAAAAAGAAAGGCAGAGAGAATGGGTGTATCAGGGCCTCCAGCCACTGCAAACGAACTCCAGATGCATGCACCGCCTTGTGCATCTGGTTTTATGTGGGTCCTGGGAGCCATATTAAGGTCCTTAAGCTTTGCAGGCAAATGCCTTAACTACTAAGCTATCTCTCTGGCCATGGCCTTGCTATTCTAGAATTTACCAAGCTTATTTCTGCCTCAGGATCTTAGCTGTCAGCTGTCAGGATCAGGCTATCAGCTGCCTGGACCCACCCCTCTTCAGCCCTTTGCACAGCTCAGTTCTCCGCTCGCTCAGGGTGGCCTAACCTCCGTCCTCATGTTTCCCTGTGTCCATCTAGTTCTCAGCAAGTGGACATGTAGCAGGTGTGTCACACACCAGCCTTTTGAGGGACTGCAACCTACGCTTGGGCCCCTCACCTTCTCCGATGACAGACATTTCTGGGCCTGGCCCATCCCAGTTCCTGTTTGTGACAGTTCACTCCCCCACCCCACTGCCTCCTCTGCTCTCGGTCTGGGTTAATTATTGGCAGAATTGGTCATCATTCCACCCTTTGGCCTGCCACCAATTTTCTGGGTGACCTTGGGCAGCCTAGACTTTCCTGAACTCAAATGGGGCATCTGTGAAGTAGGAGCCTGCGGAAAGCCTCTGTGTCACAGAGCTTCCTCCGTACAGAGAATGGGCCATGGGCCTGTCCCCGCCGGCGCCTGGCTCGGTAATCGGCCTTGTGCACATACTGGCTTGCAGAGAACATTATGCCTGCCTTCTCGTGATAGTTAATATTCACTCACGCAGTTATTCATTCGCTGCCACGCACCAGGACTTGGTCTGTGTGCCTCATGGGTTTGAGCTGGATGGGCTGCTCCAGGAGTTTGGGGTCAGGGGGACAGGTGAACCAGAGGTTCTGAAAGAGCACTGTGTGGACAACATGGTCAGGCTGGCAACAAGCCTTTCTCCAGGGGTGCCCTGGCCAGGGCTCATACTCTCTGGTTGGTGCTCCATTGTGCCCTGTTGGCAAGGGTATGCTAGGACCTGTTGGTGGCTGAGACATTTCCTGACATCCCCAAACCACAGAGCTTTTAAGATGAAAGGACACCACGGTCCCGTGTCTTATACAACCCATAACACTGAGACCCGGAGAGAGGCTGTTCAGTCACTCTTTGACCCACTAAGGACTCCTCGACAGTCGGGACATGAGGGGCCCCGCAGCCTGTGCCCTGTGGCAGGAGCCTGCCAGCTGTACCGCAGGCAGAGGTGCAGAGAGATGACCAGTGAATTGTGAGCAGGACAGGGGCGTGGAGGGTAGGGAGCTTGAAGAAGGCTTCCTGGGAGTTGTCATTCTCCACTGAGACTGGAAAAGAATAGGAAAGGGGACAGAAAAGGGAGCAGGGGCTTCAGCGAAGACAGAGTATGCCTGAGGTCACAGGCAGAGTAAGCCAGCACCAATGTCCCTCTGCCTATCTGGGTGGCTCTTGGAGCATGAGCGGCACTCTCTTTCTTTCTCTCTCTTTCTCTCTCTCTCTCTGTGTAAGTGTGAGATGTGGTGACTTACAGCATATTCAGCAAGCTGGCTGGGTCGTCCCAGCCCCACACTCACCTGAAGTGAATGTTTTCCACGAGCCTTAAAAGGAGCTGGGGAGACTCAGCAGGTCCGTGTGGCCCTGACCCAGAGGTTTGTCCCTGCAGGGAGGATGATAGTGGGCTGGACTTTTGGGATGTGCTGACTGAAGGCCACACCTGGCTCAGTGTCCACCCACAGCATAGAGCAGCACACAACACTGCATGTGCCAGAGACAGCTGGCCAACATGGGAGCTTGGCATGAGATGGGTTTCCTGGGGTAAAGCTCAAGGCCACCTCTAATTTGCTGCCTAATTCTCTCTCGTCAGTTTTCTTCTCTGCCCTCCTTTCTGCCCCAGACAGCCAGGAAGGTTAACCCTAGTGGCACATCACGTTCTGTGCCATTAGGAAAACATATGCTCCACCTTCTAACATGTGTGACGGACACCTGCCGCCCATTCCGGGAACTTAACATGCCGGAGTCACCAGTTTTGATTTCAGAGAGCTTGGTGGCAATCTTTTAAAATATCCTAATGGCTTAGTGCTCTGGTGGGATTTTTTCTGGGGGGTTGTTAAGGTAGGGTCTCACTCCAGCTCAGACTGACCTGGAATTCACTCTGTAGTCTCAGAGTGGCCTTGAACACATGGCGATCCTCCTACCTCTGCCTCCCGGGTGCTGGGTTTAAAGGTGTGCACCACCACCACACCAGGCTCTGCTCTGATGTTTTTAACATTGTAACGATGAGTCTATAGAACTTTCCAGTTGGATGCAGTCTGAACAGACAGAAAAGTTAACACTGCACACCTGCAAAACCCTCCCAGTGTTGTGCCTGGTCCTTGCTGAGTCAGTTTGAGGACAGGAATGGCCTAAAATTGCCCCGCTGACCAAACAGAGACAAGAGCAGCCCTGGAGAATGGTCTGAGCCGGGCCTCCTGGTCTCCCGCAATCTTGATTTTTACCCTGCTCATCCACACCTGCACAGCCATACCACACAGTCTGGCCAAGTCCCAGGAGCCTCAGCAATTTCTCTGGGTGTTCACTCTGTGGTTGAACCCGGGCTAGAGAGACAGGCATCGAGATTAACATATGAAAGAAGCCGGTTGACAGAGGACTTGGAAATCCATCCTCACCTGGGCTACATGTAACAATAGAGCATGCTGGGAAAAAAATCCCTTGATATATGAATGTGGGAGAATTCATCAAACAACGGTGTTTTTTTTTTCCCCACAACACTGATGTATGTGGCTACCCCCAGCTTTTTACGTGGGTTCTGAGGAGTGGAACTTGGTGATCTCTGGCCCTGGAGGAGGCCCTCATTCGTAAGCAGCATGCTGAGCCATTTCTCCAGTTCCCACTCTAATTCACGTGTGTGTTTATGTGTATGTGTGTGTGTGTGTGTGTGTGTGTGTGTGTGTTGTGCATAGTGCATGGAGGCCACAGAATAAACTTTAGTGCTATTTATCAGGCACCATCACTTTTTTTTTTTTGAGTCAGCGAGAAAGAGAGAGAGAGACATATAGAGAATAGGCGCACCAGCAGCCTCTCAGCCACTGTGAACGAACTCCAGACTCATGCACCCCCTTGTGGGCAAGTGCGGCATTGCACCCTTGCATCACTGCGTCTGGCTAAACGTGGGACCAAGAATCAAGTGGACATTCTTAGGCTTAACAGGCAGGCGCCTTAACCCCGAAGCGATCTCTTCAGCCCACCATCCACTTTTTCTTGACAGAGTCCCTCATTGGCCTAGAGCTCACAGATTAGGCTAGACTGCCCAGACAGCAAGCTCTTGGGATCCTTCTGCCTCTGCCTCCTTAGTGCTGGGAATACAAGTAGGCCACCATGCCCAGCTTTTTTATATACATACTAGGGGATTGAACTCAAGTCATCCTTAAAAGGCAAGAACTTTTATCAACTGAACTCCTTCAACTCTTCTTTTTTTTAAAAAAAATTTTTTTTAAATTTATTTGAGATAGAGAGAGAGGTAGATACAGAAATAGGCAGGTAGAGAGAGAGAATGGGTGCCCAAAGGGCCTCCAGCCACTGCAAGCAAACTCCAGATGCATGCTCCCCCTTGTGCATCTGGCTTACGTGGGTCCTGTAGAATCGAGCCTCGAACTGGGGTCCTTAGGCTTCACAGGCAAGTGCTTAACTGCTAAGCCATCTCTCCAGCCCAACTCTTCTTCTTCTTTAAATCGTTTATTTATTTTCAAAGACAGAAAGCAAGAAAGAGAGAGAATGAATGGGCGTGCCAGGGCCTCTTGCAACTGCAAACAAACTTTTTTTTTTTTCGGACTTTAGATTTTAAGCATTCTTCTCTAGAATCTGGTTGAATATTGTTTCTTTCCATTTGATTTGATGCAATATGACATTACATGATGTGACCCAGCTGTCAGAGATGCGAATGTCTGATGGAGACAGTTTTCTCATTCAGGCGAAGGCATCTGAAAGCCACGGTTGTGATGTTGTTTTTTATTTCAGGTGGGTCAAGAATACCATTTTCAAGTCATCCTGGCCTTCATCTGCGTGCACCGGTCAGGAGCCCTTCAAGATGCAGCCGGTGAGCCAGGCCCTGCAGACAAACGCTTGATGCGTGCGCCACTTTGCGCACTGGACTTTAGTGGGTGTTATAATCAAACCCGGCCTTCCGGCTTTTCATGAGCCTTTAACTGCTGAGCCATCTCTCCATCCCCCCGCCCCACCCCGCCTTAGTAGTGTCTTTTTATTTTATTTTATTTTATTTTATTTTATTTTATTTTATTTTATTTATTTATTTATTTATTTAATTAATTATTTTTTGTAATGTCTTTTGAGGCACAAAACTTGCCTCACTCTCGAGGCCCAAAGCAATAGAACCAGCAGATCATGGATGAAAACCTCCCAAACTATGATTGAAGATAAATCTTCATTCCCAAGTTGCTTGTGTCATGTGTTTTGGCACAGTGACAAAAAGCTAACACACCTCTATAAATCATCCTTTCTGGATAATCAGGGGTGGCCACAGAAAACAGACTGAGAGCCAGTTGGGTGGTATCTCAGGAGACATCAGAGTTGGTGTATGGTGGCTTTAAGGGCAAGAAGCAGGTCAGGATTTGTAGACCCCATGAGGCGTCAGCGGATCACCTTTGGGCCCCATGAATCTGGGCGGGGTCACTCTTAGAGCAGTCTGTCGCGGCTTCATTGTGGCGTACGTGGGTCTGAACACACTGCTGTAAACCTGCGCTGGACTTTGCGCATCTCACAAGGTGCAGTCCATCTGGTTTGCACAGCCAAGCAGTCTGCCTTGTACATTACATTACCACTTCAGTTTTGCATCTTTCCGAGAAAACACAGTGGTTAGCAGGGTCCCTTCTGCACACTTACAAAGACTGGCCGCCAACAGTCCCCTGCGCTGGACTCTGAGGGCCTGCTATGGACCTGGCAGTCCTGCTTGGAGGCCCTCACCCATTCTATGCCTACCGCAGCCCCTGGCAAATGTCACACAACAGACAACTTCAGCACCTGCACTGGAAATCTTGAGTCACTGGAGGGAGGAGGCCCCTAACCTTCTGCCAAGAAATCGGTCCTTGCCTGCTGCCTCGCAGGCTTGTCCCACATTCCTGCTGTAGAGGAAGCCTTGCCCTGGGCTCGAGGTCATCCTGTGCCATCCTGGTCCAGGAAAGGAATTCTCTCCAGCTGTCCTGCCGGCCACTGACTGTGGCCTCTAGGGGCGTGTGGATGTCCAGAACTTTTGCAATAATTGTCCTAGCTGCTTGTCACCCCCACCTCCAGAACCTTTCCTGCACCATAGACCTCACTTAGAACTGTGGCATCTGGGGCGGGTGAGATGGCTTAGCAGTTAAGGCACTTGCCTGCAAAGCCAAAGGACCTCGGTTCGATTCTCCAGGACCCACGTAAGCCAGATGCACAAGGTGGTGCATGTATCTGGAGTTCATTTGCAATGGCTGGAAGCCCAGGTGCGCCCATTCTCTCTCTCTCTAACTCACTGCCTCGTTCCCTCTCTTTCTCTTTCTCAAAAAGAAAAAAAAGAAAAAAAAAGAAAAGAAAAGAAAAGAAAAAGGAAAAAGAAACCTGTGGTATCTTCAGAGAACACAAGCTGATTCCCATACAGCTCTCACTCCCACCACTTCCTGGCTCTTCCCCCAAGGGCTAGCTTCTAGAAAGTTCCCCTGCATGCTCATCCTCTGATCACTCTTGAACCCCTTCATCCCCACAGAGGTCTTAAGTCCCCTGACATTGCACTTGTCTGACCCCAGTGGTCTCAGACCACCAATCACAAGGATTCACTCACTCATCTCAAGGTCACCCTCTAGTCCCCTTGGTACATCTTTGTCCTGAAGACAGCACCTCCTTGACCTTCTGACTAGCTTCTGTTCTCAGGGGCTGACCGTTCCTAGGGGCCCTCCAATGGATGGGTCCCCTCTCTTCTCACTCTGTGGTCCTCATGAAAGGAGACTTTTGCGCTCACCTTCCTGGGGAAGCGGATCATGACTGTGGCTCCCCAGCTGCTGCCTGAACTAGTTCCTGTGCGTCCTCGAGGATGGACTCAGAGGTGTCCCAGACTCAATGTGCAACTTCCTTTCCCAGGATGAGTCTCTGGGTACATCTCCTATCACAGAGCATTCATCAACCACACCTGACCCAAATGCAGCTGGCCATCCTGTGCTCCGTCCAGTTACCGAGCCCACGGAGCCTTGGGCTGAACCGTCCCAATCTTCCTCTCCAGCTGGGGCCTGATGCTCCCTGCAGTAGCCTTTAGTGCTCATTCTCCATCTTGGGCACCCGTCAGCTGTCTGCTCTGTAGTCCCAGTAACCTTCCCAAGGCACACGTCTGCTCACACTAACTCACTGCCGAAACTGTCCAAAGCCCCTCATGGCTCAAGGGAGCCATCCCAGAACCCTCACCAGGGGCCAGGCCCTCGGCTAACCAATGGCCCTCTGGCAGCCCCTCTGCTCTCTGGCCCAGAGCGACCCACCTTCTTTGAAACTCATGAAAATGTTCCGTTGTTCTTTTCCTGCCTGAAACATTATCTCTACTTATCTGATCCCCTCCATCTCAGCCTCTTCTGTTTTTTTTCCTATTTGTTTGTTTGTTTCCAGGTAGGATCTCACTCTATCTAGCCCAGGCTGACTTGGAACTCACTCTGTAGTTTCAAGCTGGACTTGAATTCACAGTGATCCTCCTATCTCTGCCTCCCAAGTGCTCAGATTAAAAGTGTGGGCCGGCTTGGTTTCCCTAGAGAAACAGATAGTAAGACCCTATTGCTGAAGACATCTCATGCCTGAGAAGCATGGTCACTGAGAAAGCAAGCTGGTGTGGAGCAGAAAACCATCTCCCTGTAGACCAGCCAACTGAAAGCTGGGAAAAGCTGCACTGCACGCAGCGTATGGGAGACAGAAGCCATCAACAGTGAAAACAGTGGACGCTGAATATTCACGCTTGTCCAGATAGGCCCAATGACTGAATGAGTACAATAGTGGCATGTCTACTCTTGGGGTAACCAACTGCTCCATAATTGGACTGAAGGCCCTCTCTACGGGAGGGAATACATACCTGGTACTGAAAAACCTAAGTAAAAGTCTATGGCAGGGGAGGTCATGAGCCTTAGGGGTATAAATCCTGCTCTTATCTGACTAAATGTATATATTATTCCCACCAAACTGCCCTGAAAGCACTACACTTAATGTTCATATTCACATATTAACGCTACTCTCACTTCTGGTTAGAGAAGCTTCTCTTTTCAGATGGTGATGACCACCGGGATCACCCAAAAGGCAACATAGTGCTGAGAAGAAGGGATGGAGGAGTGCCCAGCACTGAAACACCTCTATCACACCCTCCAAGGCTCAGGGACCATTGCGGAAGAGGGGGTGGATAGAATGGAAGAGCCAAAGGAAGGGTATGACCTCTTACAATGCAACTGCCCAGACAGAAACTGACCTCGATATCCATGACCTTGCAGTGCCTAGCAATACCTTCGCAAAACCCTCAAAACAGAAGAAAAAGATGATGACATCAAATTAAAAGAGAGACTAATGGAGAGAGGGAGGGGATATGATGGAGACTTGAGTTCTAAAGTGGAATGGGGGGAGGGAAGGGAAATATCAGGTGGGTTTTTTTTTGTATATAAGTATAAAAGTCAATAAAAAACAATAATTAAAAAAAAAAAAGTGTGGGCCGGGGGGCTGGAGGGATGGCTTAGCGGTTAAGGGGTTTGCCTGCAAAGCCAAAGGACGCAGGTTCAATTCCCCAGTACCCATGTAAGGCAGATGCACAAGGGGTCGCATGCGTCTGGAGTTCGTTTGCAGTGGCTGGAGGCCCTACGCACCCGTTCTCTCTCTCTCTCTCTCTCTCTCTCTCAAATAAATAAATAAAATGTTTTTAAAAAGTGTGGGCCACCAGACCCAGCTCATGCTTTTCTTATCTCAGCACGGAGGCCATAGTCTGACCCCCAGGTGCAGTTTGGTGCTTTCTGGAAGCCTTGTCTGATCACCCACCTGCCCATCACACTGTAAGTCCCAGGGAGCCCATGGCTATGGAAGTCTCTGGAGCGGAACTGCTCTGAGGTTAGGGCCACTCCTCTAGCAGCAAGGAAGTGGGACTAACAGCCTGCCAGCCACGTGATCAGCTATGTGGTCACAGGAAAACGACTGAGCCGCTGTGTGCCTCACTTTCCCCACCCATAAATGGGACTCATAATAGTATATAGGTCACAGGGTCATCACAGGAGTTATCTGAGGCCAAGGTCCTCGCAAATGTCATGCACAGCAGCCCCACTCTTCAGAAGCA
Organism: Orientallactaga sibirica; assembly: GCA_036365145.1. Taxonomy (NCBI): domain Eukaryota; kingdom Metazoa; phylum Chordata; class Mammalia; order Rodentia; family Dipodidae; genus Orientallactaga; species Orientallactaga sibirica. The sequence goes on along the minus strand of JAEOAD010000038.1, from coordinate 9,323,972 downwards.
GAGTGACAATCACCGCTGTCCCTGTTATCCCTTGGAGGCCGCACACCCACCAGCAGGAGCTGAGTGAACACTGCCTGGCCACTTTCTGTGCAGTTGTGTGTTTATTGCTCATTTGCTCCCAGCTCTGTGTTTCGGGTGCTGAGGGGGTTGCCATGCAACATCCTGTCCACTTTAGGGGGCTCCAACCCATAGGCCCTGTGCAGCTGCAGGAGTGAGGGCTCTGGAGGCTGTGACAGATGCAGTAGACAGATCCAGGATTTGGGTCTGGGGAAGGACAACCGCAGCTGGGACTGGACAGTAGGTGGCCCCGGACACAGAATGAGCCTCAGAGGAGCAGAGTCCTCTCTTGGTGGGCTGAGGTCCAGGCATGTTGAGCCATGAGCTTGCACGGACTTGGCAAGGTTGCTGAAGCTGAAAGCAGATGGGCCCAGAGCCTGGGGTGGGACTGACCCTGGTGGCAGGGCAGGAGCAGGCTTTGGGGCATGGGCAGATACAAAGTTGTCAGGTGGCAGAGGGAAGGAGACAAGGGACGGTGTCTGGGCCCAGGAAGATGGGCACACTCCGTTAGGGGGCCTGTGAATATGGGAGCCAAAATGTCACTGTCCAAAGGATGCGAAGCAGGGCCACTCGCAGGTGGCAGTCAGGCTGCATGCCGAGACCCGGACGCGAGTTCCACTGATGGCTCCCAAGTGGGGCCCCACCCCACCCCTCAGCACGGAGCACTAGGCTTGCCTGGGGTTGGCGACTTTGCTTATAAAGAGGATACTGTTGGAGTTTCCATCCATTATAACCAAGATGAAGGGCCTGTTGAGATTCAAGATCATTGGGTCCAATTTTCCAAGCAGCGGGATAAGTTTGACACCGGTGGCAGCAGCTGCTTCTGTGCCTACCTCAGTCACATCCAGCACAGCCTTGTGGACAACCTGTGGGGACACGAGAGCATCACTCACTGGAGACTGGGACTGGAAGGAAGGGGCTAACACACAATCAGCATTGACCCGATCAGCAGGCTTTGCATAAACTCTTTATTCAAAGCCTGAGGGGTTTGTCCAGTCATGGAGGTAAAGATGGGGCACCCAGCTCTGGGTCCCCTATGTTTCAATCACAAGCCTGCATTGCCCTCAAGTCCCCTAGCATGGAGGAAGAGTGTGGGTGATGCCAGGCACTGTCCTGAAGGCGCCTTCCGGTCGAGCTCCACAGCAAACTAGCCACTACACTGCCAGCCAGCATGGGCTTCAGGTTCCTTGGGGAGCAGAGCGACCCTGCACAGGACGTACTTTGCATCCCTGGACCACCATATGTCATGGGTGCAGTCTGGAGCCCAGGGCTCTGTGTGAGCACAGCACAGGAGTCACTGGGGGCTGGTGGGGGTCTCGTTCTGACTATTGTACTTCTAGGAGTGCCCCACGGCATCTTCTCTCTTCCCCATAGCATATTTTCATCTCTAATGCTACGTGACGATTGGAATTACCTTACTATTACTGCTGTAGCCTAGAACCATTTCCTCTGCTTTACAGAAGAAGCTGAGGCTGGAAAGGTTTAGGGCCCTACTGTGGAGTGTGGTACGGTACCTGCCGTGGCATAGTATCTGCTGTGGTATGATACCTGCCGTGGTATTGTACCTGCCATGGTACGGTACCTGCCGTGATATGGTACCTGCCGTGGTATGGTGCCTGCCGTGGCATAGTTATCTGCTGTGGTTTGGTACCTTCTGTGGTCTGAGTCCAAGCCTGGACTCTCCTCCAAGATCATGTTACAGGCTGTAGAGGAGGGACTAGCCCCATGGCATCATATTCCATCAGGAGAAGTGGGCTGTCACTCAGCACTCCTGTCCTTGGGGGGTTCACAGGGACAGTGACTGGGCTGAGAAGTGAAAATGTATCCCACATGTCCAAGGTCCCACACATGGCCACCTGGTTTTCACCAGTCAGTTTATGCACAGAGGAGTTTTCAGGCTCACCTGGGAGACACGCAGGTCCCTGGCCCCTGTGATCCTGGACAGGTCAGCCTTTGTGGAGAAGACTTCTCTGATGCCCAGCTGGGGAAGGAGACGCTCCAGATTATAGTTGCTGGAAACGGAGAACTTGGGCAGGTAGAGTTCATCGATCTTCCTGTGGAGTGAGAGGAGCAAGCGTGAACATTGACAGGCTCAGCTCCGACCTCTTCCCACCTTACACCCAGGCTTTCCTGCTCTTCTCCACAGCCAGCATTCTTGCTGGAGAGAAGCCCTCTTGCCTCTTGATCTTGCTTCTCCTAAGTCATTAATTATCCATCCATGCCTGTGAGTGTTCACATGGGCCAGGCCGTGTGCCGTGGTCAGGCGGAAACCCTGCAGGAACCCAGCCCCGCTTCCTGAAGCTTGCAGCTCTGCATTCCAACAGAGACTCCATGTCATGTGAAGACAAGGGCCAGAGCAGCCCGAGTACAGTCTGCCCTGGGGACTCTAGGACTTTCTGTAGGCGGCAGCCTTGAGTGAGAGCCTCATAGGAGGAAAAAGATCTGGTGGAGGAGGGCAGGAGGGAAGTAGAAGAACTTACAGGAAGGTGGAAACATGCTGGGAAGATGGTTCAGTGGTTAGAGGAGCTTGCTTATAAAGCCTGCTGGCTTGGGTTCGATTCCTCAGCACCCATGTAAAGCCAGATGCACAGAGTGGCATGTGTATTTGGGGTTTGCAGTGGCGAGAGGCCTTGGCACTCCCATTCTCTCTCTCTCTCTCTCTGTCTCACAAATAAATAAATATATACATATATATATATATACACACATATATATATAATATAAATATATATGGATATAATAGAATAATAATATAATATAAATAAATAATATAAATATAATATAAATATATATATATATATATATATATATATATATATATATATATATATATATATTTGGAGAGAGACAGAGAGGGAGACAGGTAGAGATGGGCGCGCCAGCAGTCTCTCAGCTGCTGTGAACAAAATCCAGATGCGTGCGCCCCCCTTGTGGTCAAGTTTGGCATTGCACCCTTGCATCACCTTGCATCTGGCTAAACGTGGGACCTGGAGATTGGAACCAGCGTTCTTAGGCTTAGGAGGCAGGCCCCTTAACCACTAAGCCATCTCTCCAGCCCAATAAAAATATTTTTAAAGGAAGGTGGGGGGTAAGATAGGTGCTCCCCACAGTACAGGAAGCTTAGTATTGGGAGGAGGGAGGACAGACAAGGACCAGGGCAGGGTATGCAGGCCAGGGCTGTGGAGGGAAGACAAGTCCCATGGAAAGCATGGGGTCCTGAAATAGTCAACTGTAGGCTTCCACTTTGTCTTCCCCAAGGTCACTTGAGGGCAGGTCTGTTACTGATCCTCAGTGGGCTGGGAACACAGGTAACAAGGGGCCACCTCAGAGCCCCTCTCGTTTATCTTCTGTCCCCCTTACAGCTCTGGCCGCTGTCCAGTGGCCTTGTGACTGCTGAATTTAAGGAGGCTGGAGTCTTATGCCAGCAAGAGCCTTGTGCCTCTTCTCATTCATTCATTCATTATTCAACGGACAAGCATGCACTGAACCCCTGCTGAAGACATTACATACGCATGCGCTGCCCCGGAGTTTTTTTGAGTGAAAAGTGTTCAGTGAATGTGCTTCTGGCTGAGAACTGTTTCCTGGTCCCCCACTCTTAGATGCAATGGTTGGAGTCCGTGGGTGACTGGGTGGTATCCGATGAGGGAGGACTGACAATCAGGGAACCTCAGGAGGTGCCCGGCCATCTGGACAGTGGTTGGGGTTGGGGCTGTGGCCTTAAGTTAATGCTGAAGAAGGTCCTTGTCCTTTGTGCGTTAGAAGGAACCTTCCATGCCCATGACCCATCCACCTCTCATCATCGCCCTGTCAGGACAAGGGCTGTGGAGCAGACACTCTCTGCCCCCTTCTGTAGGAGCCTGAGCCCCTGTGTCTCCAAGCAGAATGTGGCCTCAGAAACTTTCCTCCGCCTTTCTCCCTTCCTAATATACCAGCTCAGTGTCCAGTGTCTTTGCTCTGAGTTTTAGCTAGAACCCCATTTCTCCTTCTCACAGTTCCCTCTCTGGTCCCCGCCGCCCTGGGCTCGGCCTGCATTTTGGGTCAGTTCTATACTCATCCTTATAGTCTGGTCTTCATGGAGCAGCTGGGTGACCCTGTCACTCCCTCAGCCTCCTGGTAGCTCTCCTCACTTGAAGGGGAAGGTCAAGGTTTCTCAGGGGCTTATTTGGCTCTGCATGGCTTGCTCTACCGCTTTAGGGCTGGCCTCTCCAACTCTCCCCTCCTCTACTCCACTCTTCTTGAAACACACCAGGCTTTCTCTCTCTCTCTCTCTCTCTCTGTTTAGAGGCTTTGTGATGGCTCTCCTCTTGCAGAGAATACTTTTCACTGGTCCACAAGACCAGTCCCTGCCTCTGTCAGGTTGACTCTCAAATGTCACCTAATGATTGATTGTTCTATTTAAAATCATGGGCTGGAGAGATGGCTTAGTGGTTAAGGCATTTGCCTGCAAAGCCAAAGGATCCCAGTTCAACTCTCCATGACCCACATAAGCCAGATGCACGGGGGTGCATGCACCTGGAGTTCATTTGCAGTGGCTAGAGGCCCTGGCTTGGCCATTCTCTCTCTCTCTCTCTCTCTCTCTGCCTCTTTCTCTCTTAAATAAATAAATAAATAAATAAAATATAAGAAAAAATTTAAATCACAGCAACCCCACTCCAGCTCTCCTGGCCCTTAATCTTGCCCTCCTTATCAAATACTGATCTATTATATTTTTATGCCCCCCAATTACAAAGTAAGCCCCACAAGGGAAGTCTCTGATAAGGTCTCAGGGTCTCAACCACAGTCTGGCACATAGTAGGTGCCTAATTCCATTTGCTAAATGAGCAAACAGATAGATGGATGCATAATGAATAGACAAGATGACTAACCAGGATGCAGTTGATTCTCAGAGCCACCTCCCCTCACCTTCAAAAGGCTGAGATGGATGGGCTGGAGAGATGGCTCAACGGTTAAGACCTTTGCCTGCAAACCCTAACCACCCGAGTTCTAGTCCCCAGTGTCCACATAAAGCCAGATGCACAAAGTAGTGTGTGCATCTGGAGTTCCTCTGCAATGGCTGGAGGCCATGGCACACCCATTCTCTCTGTCTCTCTTCTATGTCTCCCTGCCTACAAATAAATAAATAAAAATAAAATATAAGAAAAAACAACAACAAAAAAAAACAGCCGGGCATGGTGGCACATGTGTTTACTCCCAGCACTCTGAAGACTGAGGGAGGAGGATGGCCATGAGTTTGAGGCGACTCTGAGACTACAAAGGGAATTCCAAGTCAGCCTGGGCAAGAGTGACACCCTACTTGGAAAAACCAAAACCGATTAAAAAAAAAAAAAAAGGGCTAAGACAGGAGAGCTACTCATGAATGTCAGGGGTTGGGGGAGGTTCACTGGAGATTTCTCATGATTTAGAGCACGTGAGAAGCAGAGGAAGCCTCGGCCCCTTTTCTTACCTGAAATCATCTTAGGAACAAAAAGCTCAGGCCCAACGCCACCGCCAACTCCACCCGTCCCCCATGGGCGGACATGGGAGGGGGAGGGACACGGGGTCTCAGGGTGACAGCAGGAAGGAGAGCCAGGCCAGTTGTGGGTCCTGTTGTGGGACATGTACCTGGGCTTCAGAGAGTTCTTCCAGCGCTTCAGGGTCTCCGGGAACAAGCTGGCCTCCAGCTCCTGCATCTGCTCAGGGAGGATGAAGAGGGCGCTGGCATTGCCCTGGTAATCCAGTTCCACCACGGAGCAGGACAGCTCCTCGTCCCGGAAGTAGGGTACAGTCAGGTCCTCAACCTTCATCATGGGCACCTTCACAGACTGCTTCTTGCTCACGTAGAACTTGGACTCAAAGGTGTCGCGGGGGTCAAAGGGCGTCTTCCACTTGCCTACAAGCGAAACAAGCGTCAGACTGGAAGAGTGCCAGGGCCCTGCCTTAGCCCCATCCCTGCCCAGCTTCCCAACAGTGACAGCACTCAGTCTACCCACAGTGTCTCAGGGGAGAAGCCCTGAGGGGTGGGAGCCCTGGTCATTTTGGGGAAAAAAAAAAAACGTTAGCAAGTGGAAAAGTCACTGGGGTTCAGGAGAGACGCACAGACCTGGACTGTGGTTCACGGCCTGGTCACCTGTGCTAAAGGAGCCCCGCACAGGGATGGGGGAGGGCTGAGAGAGAGGACGGGGAGAGTGGGGGAAGAGGCACGGCAGCCGGGGAGAGGCAAGGACCCCTTGTTTTCTTAGAGTTGCTAGTCATGGGTGGTACAGGATATGAACATACGAGTACCTCTCTGTACCCCAAATGCCCTCCATCCCTAACCAATGACTCAAATCTTGTGGCATCTTAGAACCGGGGACCCAGACATCCTCTGGATCCGCAGTTCACACATGGGCCGTGTCCACTTCCTTGGGCTACAACCATGCAGCTCAGACTCATCTCGCATTCTAAGTCTGTGTCCCCACCCCCAACCCAACCTGAAGGACTTGAAACTGTGACAATTTCTTCTTCTCCTTCTCCTTCTCCTCTTCCTCCTCCTTCTTCTTTTCTTAATGTCTTTACAGCACATGTTGGTACCATCGTTACCCTGGAACTGTGACAATTTCTCAGATCCAGCAGCTTGCACATCTATCTCTACTTTGCATCCTAGCTAAAATTGAGGCTCAGTTTCCTGAGGCCAACAGACAGAGCCCTGCTCCGCAAGCTAATCCTTCTGGCCCTTTGTCACCCTGCTCCCACCTTCCGCTAGCCCACGGTGGCAGCCCTGCCCTTGTTTTTCCGTTCTTTCCTTTCCGTGGCCACTTTGGTTCCCTGCCTACGTTCTCAGACACTGCCCTCCTTCTGTTCCAGGCCATCCCAGGTTCCAGTGTAGCCCCAGGTCCTGGCCACGTCATGACTAGTCTCAGGGACCCAGTCCCAATTTCGGGGATGTCCATACTGTTCTCTGGTCTCTGGATGTCAGACAGGATGGTGCGTGTGTGGGCTCTGGATGGATCCCACTACATCCCCTCCCCCAAGGGTCAGATGGGGCAGTCTCCCATCTCTCTTGCCCCCTTATGCTATCTGGCACCTGGCCCAGGACTCAGTCAGGGGAGGTCTGACCCTACAGACTCCCCAGGCTTGTGATTTTACAAAAGCAAAATCCCATGAAGCTGCTCTGGTACCCCAAACTGCCTTAAACACTAAACGCAGTCCCTGCCAGGCTGGCACAAGCCCTCACATGAAAGGCTTTTCCCCCCAGTTCCTGCTACTTCACAGTTAAGAAGCTGCAGGGACCGAATCCTGCTGGAAGCTGCCTTCTGGGCTCTTCCCCAGGTGGGAGCTGTGCCATTGCCACTTTCAAGGTCAGAATAGCCAGGCTCTTTGGGGGCCACCCTTGTTTTTCCTAGCCCCTTGGCTTCCCCCTCAGAGTTGGAGACCCCTACCCCCAGTGAGGACAGAACCCATCCACTATGAGCAAATAGAAAATACCCGGGGGGTGGAGATAGTTCAGTGGGTAAAGCACTTGCCTTGCAAGCATGAGGACCTGAGATCAATTCCCAGAACCTCCATAAAATATCTGGGGTGAAAACCGGGTATGGTGACGTACACCTTTAATCCCAGCACTCGGGAGGCAGAGGTAGGTGGATCACTATGAGTTCAAGGCCACACTGAGACTACATAGTGAATTCCAGGTCAGCCTGGGCCAGAGTGAAACCCTACCTTGAAAAACCAAAAAAAAAAAAAAAAAAAAAAAAAAAAAAAAAAAGGGGGCCTGGAGAGATGGCTTAGCGGTTAAGGCACATGCCTGCGAAGCCTAAGGACCCCAGTTTGATTCTCCAGGTCCCACGTAAGCCAGATGCATATGGTGGCGCATGCGTCTGGAGTTCATTTGCAGTGGCTAGAGGCTGTGGCGCACCCATTCTCACTCTCCCTCTCTCTGTCTCTAATAAATAAAGAAATAAAAATAAAATCTTTTTTAAAAAGTCTGGTGTGGTGGCATATCCTTGTAATCCCAGAGCTGAGGAAGTGGGAAAGGTAAGTATCTGGGGCCCACGGGCCTGTCCATCTAGCCTATTAGGGGAGTTCCAGGCCAATGAGATACTGTGCCTCAAAAAAAATAAATAAATAAATAAATAAAAGGGGGGGCAGAAAGGTGTTCCTGAGGAATTAGGTTGTCCTCCAGGTTCCACATGCATACACCTGCATGCATGCATGCACACATGTGAGCACACACATATGCACAAAACCCACACATGAATAAAAAATAAAGAAAATTTCCAGGGTGCACAGGCACAGGGCGTCCTGCTGTGCCCCCCTTGTGACATCTCTGGAGGGAAGGGGCTTAGCCCTCCTCCTCCTCACCCCCCACTGGAAGGTGAGTTCCTGTCTTTTTTGAGGCAAGCCGAACAGACTGGCCTTTTTTTTTTTTTTTTTTTTTTTTTTTTTTTTTTTCGAGGTAGGGTCTCACTCTGGTCCAGGCTGACCTGGAATTAGCTATGTAGTCTCAGGGTGGCCTCGAACTCATGGTAATTCTCCTACCTCTGCCTCCCGAGTTCTGGGATTAAAGGCGTGTGCCACCACACCCGGCTTACAGACTGGCCTTTTTAAATGTGAGAGAAGTGACAGAGAGAGAGAGAGAGAGAGAGAGAAGAGGCGCACCAGGGCCTCCAGCCACTACAATCAAACTCCAGACACATGCGCCATCTTGTGTGCATGTATGACCTTGTGCGCTTGCATCACAGTGCATCTGGCTTACATGGGACCTGGAGAGTTGAACATGAGTCCTTAGGCTTTGCAGGCAAGCACCTTAACCACTAAGCCATCTCTCCAGCTTGTCTTCTGTCTGCCAGAGTGAAAAGCATCCCTCTTAGAGAGTTTGTAGGGTTCATTGAACCTGTGCCCAGGACCCACAAAGTGTAATTCTGAAATCCTCAGGGGAGAAGAAGGTAAGGCTGGGTCCAGTGCCCATGTCTGCAGCTCTGGGCGCCTCCTCTCCTGTGGTTAGCCTAATGACACAAGTCACCAAGCTGGTACACAAACAACCCTGCAGGCTGAGTCAGACCTTGTCTGTTTCCTCCCCCCTCCCCCAACCAGGCAAGCACTCACCTTTGAAGAAGATGTAATTTACCAGCACCATGGCGGTCCTCGGGTCCAGGCCAGTGATCAGATCCTTGATTTTCCCCTGAGTCTGCCTCTTCACGTAGTCATTGATGAGTTTCTTGGCCTTGGCAGGTTGCTGGAAGTTGGCAGTGAAGGCCTGAGCCTGGTACAGTGCCTGAGCGTCCTCCTTGAACTGGGCCAGGACCTGCAGCTGCTCTTTGACGAACATGGCGTTGCCCATGCTGAGCTGCAGTTGGTTCCCCTGCTGGCTGAGCATGCTCAGGAGGTGTCTGAAGCCCCTGTGGATGTCTTCCTCAGGGATCTCCGTGAGGTTGAACTTTAGGCCTTCTAGGATCTCCTCCAGGGTGGTGCTGTGTGCCCCCAGGGACAGGAGGGCCAAGGCGACAGAGACGCTAATCGGAGAGAACACAATGTTTTTCTTCGGGTCCTTCGAAGCCAGCTGGTTGTAGAGGCTAAAGGCAAAGTCAGTGTTTCTGGAGGCCAAGCTGACACTGTCCACATGTGTCCCATTGTCCTGGTCCTCCTGGGTCAGAGTCTCACTGCCCAGTGTGTCACTTGGGTGGCAGAGGACAGCAGGGCAGAACGCGGCTACCAAGAGCCCGAGGGTCAGGAGAGGCGACATCCTCTCCACGCTGAAAAGCAAAGATCCTTTGAGTCTGGGAGGCCGGATGATACCCTCGCTGGCCTCCTACTTCCTCCCACCAGTTCTGGACTCTGTCCCTGCTCCATTGTGCCTTGTTAGCTCTGTGACCTTCCACGGGCCGTGTGCTCCTGGCTGCTCAACATAGAATATCCACCCTATGTTTCCTTTCACCCTTGGAGGAAAGCACTAGAGTTGTGCCATTTTCCTAATGGGGAAATGGAGCCCAGAAAGGTAAAGGGATTGGCCTGAGGTAACACAGCAAGCATCTGTGTCCAATCAGAATGTCGCCTTTCCCTTGGCTTAGGGAATAGAAGGCAGGGCAGCCCTTCTTTTGTACCCCACTCCACACTCCAGCCTGAACTCAGGGAAAGAGTCCTGGACCTGTTGGAAGCCCCACGCCTGTGTCAGACTCTCAATAAGTTTGAAAGCTGTATGACCCTGGGGTTGACCCTCTAGTGTGTGGTGCCTGGTGCGGGAAGGGAATGAGAAGAGCACGGAAAACAACCAGTCCCCATCCTGCAAATACTCATGTGAATATCAATGAAAGGATGTTCTTTTCAGCTCCTGCCAAGGGAGCCCCATGGCTGTGTCCACCTTAAGCCTAGAAAGGCTTCCTTCCTGGAGGGGAGAAAGCTGAGGTGGTGTCAGAGTCTGAGAGCTGAATGGGGGATTTCAATTTAGCCTTTGGGATGGCTGTGTGGTAGCCAAAAGAGGGCTGACCCTCTCTGGGCTTCAGTTGCCCTGTCTGCGGGGTGTTGGGTGGCTCAGGTGAGGTAAGACATGAAAGGCCCTGGCTCATGCAGGTGTTTCAGAGAGTCACCTCCTTCACACGCCCCAGAGCCGTGACACAGGGAACTCAGAACTTGTGACTATAGCAAGCAGTCACCTTTGGCCTCTGCCCTTTCCGTCCAGGCGTTCAGAGGAGGAAGGGGTCTGCTGGAGGAGTGAAAGGGGGGAGGAAAGAAGAGGGAGAGAAGAGGTGGAGAGGGAGAGACAAAAAGGGAGGGAGGAAAGAGAAGACAAGGCAGAGATGAGAATAGAGGGAGGAGTGGGGTAGGGTCTCAAAGCCCCTAAACCCATTCTTTTCCCCGTTTTCCCAACTGGCCAGAATTGTGGCTTTGAAGGTCTCATTTCCCTAAAAGGTCTAAACGTGGGGGTATAATCTAGTCAGCCCCTCTCCTCAGACCACCATCCCACACCGCCACACCTTTTCCAAGGCCTTCCTTTCACAGGGCAGTTGTCCCTTCCCCAATGGAAGCATATATAAGGCCTCCCTCAGAATGCCCCCTCTCTCTTTTTCCTCAGCTTCTTGAACTAAAAGTGCATGCGCTGTGTCTCTGCCTGTTCTCTCTCCCAACATGTACCTTTTCCTTCTATCTTTCTATCATTTATTTGTCTTTATTTTATTTTAAAAAACATTTGTTTACTTATTTACAAAGGAGGGAGAGCGAGAGAGCGATGGGTGCACCAGGACCTCCTGCCACTGCAAATGAATTCCAGCTGTATGCTCCACGTTGTGCATCTGGCTTTATATGGGCACTGGGGAATCAAACCCAGGCTATCAGGCTTTTCAAGCAAGTACCTTTAACTGCTGGGCCATCTCTTCAGCCCTCCTTTTATCTTTCTCTCCTAGTTTCTCTCTCTCCTTCCTCTTCTTTTCCTCTTTCACTCTCTCATCCCTCCACTCTTGGTTTCGGAGCGTCCATCCCACATGTCCCCTTCCTTCTCCAGGCTGTGCCCCCATGTGCAGGGCCAGTAGCACTGGCTCAGGTGGCAGCGGCCACCTTGTCTAGGTCCAGAAACCTAAAACCTGCTTCCTATACACCTAAACCGCCAGGGCTCTGAACGGCTACAAAATAAACTTCCTTAAAGAAAAGCTGTGGTCTCGGTCCCCTAACCTGAACTTGAACAGAGTGGGGAAAGAGAGCGGAAGAGGAAGGCGGTGGAGCTGGGTGGCTTCTCACCAGGAAGGTAGAAGCCCTACAAGGAGTCTAGGACCGCGACTGCGGAGGTGGCTTACCGACCCCCACTCTTTGTTTACTCACGGGCTGATGCAACTATTTCTTTGGAAGAATGTTGAAAGATGTTTTATGCCCAGGTTATTTCCAGAGAAAAAAGGCTGGTCTGTTTCACACGCAGGAAGGCTGACTCCGTGGCTCAGCTGTCATCTTTGCCTCGCTGGCCAGTGGCACAGCCCCTGTCTGCTTAAAGGGAGCTAGGGTCCCTGTCCCCAAAGCAGCTCCCATCAGCCTCTTTCATCACAACAGGGCCTGCGACCTCTGAGACTTCTGGCTGGAGGACCCACGGCAACCACCACCTCTGCCCCTTGCTCTGACCTTAGTACTTGTGCTGGACAAGGGCTCTCTACGTCACCTCCCAGGAGGGTCGGACAGAGCAGGCTCCGTTCACAATCCTGTCGTGTCGCTGTGGCATCTACATGCTCTGCACGTGTGAAGACTCAGACCCAAGGCCCCAGAAATGTCCCCTGACTCCAACCTGGTGTTCTGAGCACAATTCCTGTCCCCTCCTTGTCCCTATAGACCCGCGTTCCAGGCCACCACCAGCCTTCCTGGGTAAACCTATTCCTCTGCTCCCAAAGGGAAGTTCAGGATGGGGGGGGGGTCGGTTACCGGCAGAGCTAACGTCCAGCTGATGGCAAGATCCTGTTGTCTCCAGTTCCAAAGCTGCCTACTTGCAGTGCTGGGTTTCCCCAGGGAATGCTAATGCCTATTTATCCCAGCCAAGGACTCCTCCCCTTTCTTAGGAAATCTGGGCCAGACAAGTGGCACTCTGTGCTCCGACTGGAAGTGGCCAGATAATAAGTTCTGGTAATGTGGATTTAGTAAGCCTACCGGAACAGCCTAGTGACGGGAAAATCCCTGTGTTCTTCAGAACATCACTGCCTCTCTCGAACTCTGCCTTTTCTCTCTCTCCTCACAAATAAATAAATAATTTTTAAAAGGGGGGGGTCTGGAGTTTGTTTTCAGCAGTTGGAGGCCTTTGCGCACCCATTCTCTCTCCTGTCTCGCTCTCTCTCTGCCTTTTTCTTTCTCTCTCAAATAAATAAATACAAATAAATTATCTTTAAAAGTTACTTAAAAAAATCTTTGCTCACAAGTGCTGTGTGTGTGATATGAATCTCCACGCACACCCAGATGGATTAATAAATACAGGTCTCTGGGCTGGAGAGATGGCTTAGCGGTTAAGGCGTTTGCCTGCAAAGCCAAAGGACTTTGGTTCAATTCCCCAGGACCCACGTAAGCCAGATGCACAAGATGGCGCATGTGTCTGGAGTTCGTTTGCAGTGGTTGGAGGTCCTGGCATGCCCAGTTCCCCTTCCTGCTCTCTCTCTCTCTCTCTCTCTCTCTCTCTCTCTCTGCCTCTTTCTCTCAAATAAATAAATAATTTAAAAAGTTAAAAAAAATAAGTACAGGCCTCAATTTTTTTTTCCCACAGCTCGGTTTGCATTTTATGCACTGGGTTGCAGTCAGGTTCGCACTGCTGGTATAAATCAGCCAACCAAGAGCAGCTTGTGGGAAAAAAGAGGTTTATTTTGGTTTATAGGCTCGAGAGGGAAACTCCATGATGGCAGGGAAAATGATGGCATGAGCAGTGGGTGGACAGCACCCTCTGGCCAACATAAGGTGGACCACAGCAACAGGAGAGTGTGCCAAACACTGGCAAGAGGAAGCTAGCTATAATACCCATAAGCCATGCCCCAACAATACACTGCCTCCAGGAGGCTTTAATTTCCAATTGCCATCAGCTGGGGAGACTAGCATTCAGAACAGTTAAGTTTATGGGGGACACCTGAATCAAACCACCACAGTGGTCATGCCCAGATTTTTCCATGAATGCTGGGGATCAAACTCAAGTCCTTATGCTTGTGCAGTGAGATAGCAGGAGCCTCCATGCCAGCTGTATGCAATGACATGCAATGACACATGAGGTCTTGTGGTCTCAGGGGGAGACAGAGTATGTAGAGGGTAAAAGATGAGGTGGTGTCTCTGGAGGCTCCATGCTCTGTAAGTAAGCCTTCACCCCAAGGCTGAGGGAGGAGGAGCGTGGGGGTAACCCCAATATAGTGAGCCCCACTGGAGTGCTGCTCTGTGGTCTCGTACTTCTGGACAGGGACACGAAGCTTCTAGAAGCAGCCACAGGGCCGCAATCATTCAGGATGGGAAGAGACTTCCTGGTGGTGGCGGCTGCTCTGGGGTCCCCATGCTCCGTAAGTAAGCTTCCAAGGAGAAATCTTGACACGGGGAGCCTCATCAAAGTGGCCTCTGTGGGGGTCCCCTGTTCCTATAAATAACCCCTTTCCATGCTCTGCACGTGACCCCCCCAATAAACTCACTGGTCCACTGAACTGATGAGTGCAACTGTACTTTAGTCTGGCCTCTGAGCCTTATTTAGGATGAACACGCATGCTTGTTTCTCCCCAAGGGAGACATTTCCTGTGACACTATCACACAAAGATAATCTCAGGCCCTCCCAGAAGCCCTTGGCTCTAAAGATTTGGTCCAGATCTCTACCAGTGACTGGGCTGCAGGTTGACTAGCGCTGCCTTTGAGACAGGTGTCAGCTCCTCTGGGCAGTAAGGACAGGTCCATGGTGGATGACATGGTGGCACAGAGCACAAGGACAGAAAAAGACTGTCAGTAACACTCAACGAGTACAACCAGTTGGGAAAGGGAACAGACAAGGTGACTGTGATGTGTGACCACACCCCTGACTGAGCGAGCAAGGCGTATCAGCACCTTGATTGAGCTGAGGGGGTATGCACAAAGCGTGTTTGGTACACCTGTAAAAAATAACCAGTCTTGGGGCTGGAGAAGTGGCTCAGAGGTTTAGGTGTTTGCTTGCCAAGTTCAAAGGCCCAGGTTCAGTTCCCCAGTGCCCATGTAAAGCCAGATGCCCAGAGTGGTGCATGCATCTGGAGTTCTTGTGCAGATATGGAGAAGAGTAAATTATAAAAGAATTTTTTTTCTAGTTTTTCGAAGTAGGGTCTCAGTCTAGCTCAGGCTGACCTGGAATTCACTCTGTATTCTCAGGGTGGCCTCGAAGTCATGGCAATTCCCCTACCTCTGCCTCCCGAGTGCTGGGATTAAAGGCGTGTACCACCACGCCCGGCTTTTTAATTTTTTTATATTTTATTTTTATTTATTTGAGAGATACAGAAATAGGCAGGTACAGAGAGAGAGAGAGAGAGAGAGAGAGAGCGACAGGGCCTCCAGCCACAGCAAACGAACTCCGGATGTGTGTGCCCCTTGTGCATCTGGCTTACTGGGTCCTTTGACTTTGCAGGCAAACTCTTTAACCCCTAAGCCATCCCTCCAGCCTAAAAGAATTGTTTAAAAAGAGAGTAGAAATAAGACAGAAGAAAAGCTCTCAAGCCAAGAGAAGTTCTCCCCTCCCAGCTAGGCAGGAATTTAGGCACGTAGTTAGACTGAGCCTTACTGCCAAATTCAAATGTATAAGATGCATCCTGATTGGCTAGTAGGCCCAGGAGGAGGGCAGACTCAGACTCATAAGGAAAAATCTAGAAGCTGTTCCTTATCACCATCTTGGGTCAGACTGAAGTTCTAGTGTCACCAGTACAGGGTGACTTCTATCTTCTTTTGGGCCTCTTCCTAGCTGAAAGCTACCTTGCTCCTAGTCCATATCTGTTTCGGGACCAGAAGGGATCCAAGCAAGAGTGTTCCACCTGCATGCCAGGACGCACTATGAGGGACACATTGCAACTCCTTCCAGACAGATGGGTCCTGGGGTGACCCTTAATCCCCTAGCTGCTTTGGCTTTGTAGCACTGTCATATCTCTGAACGGGGCAGTTTTGGACTGATTATTCCACCTTTCTGCACCCTGTCATCTATGAGCGCTCTGTAAAGAATTCATAGATGGAGGGGGCTGGAAAGATGGCTTAGTGGTTAAGGCATTTGCCTGTAAAGCCAAAGGATCCCAGTTTTCAATTCTCCAGGACCCACGTAAGCCAGAGGCACAGGGTAGCTCATGCGTCTAAAGTTCGTTTGCAGTGGCTGGAGGCCCTGGTGTGCCCATTATCTCTCTCTCTCTCTGCCTCTTCCTCTCAAATAAATAAATAAATGAAATATATTTTAAAAATAAACTTAAAAAAAAAAAGAATTCATAGAGGGAGAAATGAGGTTCTGACAATGACAGCAATCTCAGAACGGTCCGTGGAAGCCCAGCCTTCTGTGATGCAGCCAAGGAACTCCGGTCTGCCGAGACAAGAAAGAGGCCATTTTGCCCAACACCCAGAAAAAGGAAGGCATGGCAAAGGGAAGCAGCATCCAAATCCAACCCAGGAATGCCCCTGCCCACTGGAAGACCCAGCCAGGGGAGGCTGTGCTGAAGGGATCTTGCAATTTTTACCCCAGCTCTGCAGCGAGCATCTTACCCAGCAACCTCAAAAGTAGATAAGCAGGTGGAGGTGGGGCAGCCATGAACATGAACTTGGGTGTGGATTGCTCTGCCTTCTGGAGTCTGCAGAGACTGCACCGCCAGCCAACAACTCGACTTCCGACTCACAAAAGACCCTGAGCCAGAACCAGCAGCTCAGCCCCTCTTGGATGACTGACCCTGAGACAGAAGACATGTTTATTGGTTCAAGCTGTTTTATTTTAAGTGTCTTATTTATTTTTATTTTTATTAATTTATTTGGCAGAGAGAAAGAGGGAGAGAGAGACAGAGAATGGGCGAACCAGGGCCTCTAGCCCCTTCAAACGAACTTCAGACGCATGTGCCCCCTTGTGCATCTGGCTAACATGGGTCCTGGGGAATCAAACCGGGATCCTTTGGCTTTGCAGGCAAACACCTTAACCACTAAGCCATCCCTCCAGCCCTAGGTGACTTGTTTTAAGAGTCTAAGAAGATTCGCCTTCTTCCCTCTCTTCTCTCCCTCCCACCTGACCTCAATAGGACTGGGATTCTGGCATGATGAGTGGCAAGTGAATACCTAGGGGTGAAAGGAGGGAATGCCACTTCCTTCCAGCCTCTACCTCAGCACATTATGCAAGGTCTCCCCTCCTCTTCCCATTACCCTTGAAATTCCCTCTTTGTCTAAGCATGGTGGCTCATGCTAATAATTTCAGCCCTTGGGAGGCTGAGGCAGGAGGATTACTGTGAGTTTCAGGCCAGCCTGTGCTACAGAGTGAGTTCCAGGTCAGTCTGGGGTAGAGTAAGACTCTGTCTCAAAAAACAAACAACGAAACAAAACAAAACACCCCAATCCAAACAAACCAAAGCCAAAGTCCCCCTCTATCTTTCTACCCACTCTCCCATCTCTTTGCATCCAACCCGTTTCACCTGGAATTCAATAGAAGTCTCGGACCCAAGAAACACTTTGTCTCTTGTTTTCTTCTGTCCCCCACTCAGAACCAGACATATGCTGCATCGGTAGAGGAGTGACAAAGCTTCTCATCTCCCTTTTGGCTCCCAGGACCCGAGGGAGACAGTAAGGAGAGACATTTGAGGATGGCAGAGGAAGATGGTTCCATCTCGTACCATTGCAATGTCACATAGCTGATGCCTCTCTAAGTGGCAGCCTCCCTCCCCGGACTCTTGCGAACACCTTTCCTTCCTTCACCACATAGAAGCCCAGTGGCCATCTTAATTTCTCTAAGTGTTTTTGTTTGCATCCTCACAAATGCTGGCTGAGGTGGGTTCCTGTTGATAACTAGTCTATTGTACATCAGAAGACTGAAGCCCAGGGAGGCAAAGCCAGGGTTCTGAACCCAGCAGGCTGTCTTGAATCACTCTTCTACCCAATCCAGCAAACACAGCCCCTGACCCCTGCTGACTTGTGCCAGGCCTGGCTGTGTGGGTACAGTGACCCTAGAGCTGAAAAGCCAATGGCTGGGGTTGTGAGCATGCTCTATGCCAGCCTGTGGAAGGATCCTGAGGTTTGGATTATAAAAGAGGGGCTGGTGATATCAACTGAGTCACGCTTATCACTTTGTGAGAACACCTCTAGGCTCCTCACGTCTTGGGTGAGAGGCATACCTGCTGTGTTTTTGTAGGCATCCTCTAGCACCTACTTATTACCTTAGATGTTGTGGCTCTATGTGTCCCAGAGCCACCTGTCACCACAGTTTAGGTCCGGGATTTAAAAAAAAATTTTTTCTTTATAAATTGGAGAAAGAGGAAGGTAGAGAGAATAGGCGTGCCAGGTCCTCCAGCCACTGCAAATGTGGCTTATGTGGGTCCCGGGGAATTGAACCTGGGTATTTAGGCTTTGCAGGCAAAGGCCTTAACCACTAAACTATCCTTGCAGCCCTGGGTTTGGGATTTTGATACGGTGGCTTCCTCAGCATCTCTTCTTAGTGATCCCTCATGCTGAGCATGTGTTGTCTTTTCTGCTCCCACAGATGCCACATCCATGTCTTCCCTGACATCACCCTCTACACTCCTCCCTCCCTGCCACACGGGGCAGAGGTACTTTTTTCCCTGTGCCCAGAACAGCTGGCACCTCTCCATCTCTCCTGTCCACGCCATCCCAGCCACTCTCATTGACACAGGACGCTGGGCTGATTTTGGTAGTGCTGGGGTCTTCCTGGGCTCCCGAGTGGGTGAATGACTCAGGAGCTAAGGTGCTGGCTATCAAGGTTACACAGAACTCTCAATGAGTCAGTGACCTTCCCGGCTCTTGTCTGATGAATTTCGATAAACGAAACCCACAGACCACAGGATAAATTTTCGAAAGGTATTATTATAGAGCTTATAGAGATAGGGTTTCAGAGAAGGAAAGAATATAGCGCTCTTGCCCAAGAGGGTGCAGGAATAGGGAAATGGGAAAGTCCATCTAAAAACCCAGATTGGGAGTTTACCGGATGGGGAATGAACCGGTGTCTGGATGCCATCAGCTGTTCAGGAAGGCAGTAATCCCGTTACAGTCCTTTCTCCTCTGAGGAAGGAAGCAACAAGACCAGAGGCACCTCCTCTGGTGAGGTTTGGGGGCGAGGAGGTGAGGGGGAAATAGATTTTCCATCACAGGCTCAAGGACATTCCTCACTTTTACTTTGGGGTCCTGTCACCCCCTAAACTATCTTATCATGTTCCTGTGGCGATGACCTCTGAGCTGCTCTACACTTCTACACCTGCCCATGGTCAACAGAATAGCCTGAAGAATATGAGTCTTTGAATCACTCATTTGTTTGAAGTCCTCTGTTGACCTCCCAGGGACCTGAGAGGAACCCCAATCTCTACCTCAAATGGTCTGGCTCCACCCTCTCTGCAGCTCCTAGCTCCTGTCGGCCTCACCCCACCCCCTGGTACTCCCCAGAGCAGAGCTGTGCCTGCAGAACCTAGGTTCCCGATGTGAGCTGGGGGAAGGAGGGCCCGGGAAACTGCAAGAGAGCCTGGGAAACTGCAGGAGAGCTTCTTCATTATGTCAGGCAGGCCTACATGAGCTGCGACTCCCTCACTAAACCTGCCAGTCAGCCACTCTGCCTCCAAGATGGAAGTTCTGTTTCTGGCTTCGGCTGACTATGCTCATGGCTGTACATCATGGAGCAGGCTGCCTCGTGGAAAAGATGGATCCTCTTCTGACTCACCCAGGCCTGTTCCCACTCTCTGGTCCCTGTGAAATGGGGTGTTAGGAAAGTCCTTGAACCCCAAACCCAGGGTTTTGCATTTGCATTTAACCAGAGGAATTTGGAAAACCAAACTGAGAAGGCTAATTATTAAATTAGTATATTTACTGAGAGAAGTACAGAACCAAGGGAAGGAAAATGAATACACACCCATGTGGTCTGAGGGCCCAAGTGCTGGGCCTGGCAAAACCATGAAAAGAAAGTCAGAGAGGAAAGAAAAGAAAGTAAAAAGAGTTCCTGCCATGTGGAGGGCAGGAGAAAGCAGACAGCTTATGTGGGAATAGGGCTCAGGGGGTTCTGGAAACTCACCAGAAGCTGGAGGTTTACGAGTGGTCAGGCAGCCCAGAGAGAGGATCGACCCCTTGCACACATCTATTTATAACTCCACTGTGGTGGGTTCTATCCTCTTGCTCAGGTGAACCAGAGGGACAGCTGATTGGTCTGGGCTAGAGAGGTCTCAGGAAGAGGCGGGCCATGACACCAAGTTCTCAGCTGAATTTGACCAACCACATTGTCAGGATTAGGGAAGGGACCCTCTGTCCCAGGAGGGGCCCAGGTTGTTTGTGGAAAAGAGATCTCCTTGAGACAAGGGTTAAGGAGTCAGCTCATCCTTTGATCTCTGGCAAGTGCAGATTGCAGGGGGCAGATCTTCAGTCACCTAACTGCCTAACAAGGCCACCTGACTCCCTCTCACCTGGCCTGCCCTCCTCTAGGCAGGGAAGACATGGGCTACTGGCCGTTGGGGAAGCTGCTTCTCCTTTGTTCCTGCAGATCGAGTTGTCAGATTTGGAAAACAAAGGCATGTCCACATTTAGGACACATGCTTGTATGAAAATGTATCCACTGGTCTGGGGACACGGCTCAGTCTGTACAGGGCTTGCTGTGCAAGCATTGAGACTCTGAGTTGTACACAGGATCCCTGTCAAAATGGGGTGTAGTGGAACACGCTCACAATCCCAGTGCTGGGGTGGTGGAGACAGGAGATTCCTTGGGGGTGGCCTAGCCTTGGGCTGGCCCGTCAGTCAATCCTAATTATGGAGTTCCTGAGGGTGTGATCCAAGGTTGTTCCCTGGCCTCTACATGCATGCCACACACATGCATACACACCTTCACTCACTGTGCATGCGCCCGTACATACACAGAAATATGCATATGTACACACACACATACATGCATGCACACACACACTGTATCCATTGTCTGAAGCTCAAAGTGTCACTGGGTGCACTGAGTGTGGGCTCAGCGTGGCTGTGTGGAGTTTAGAATCCTTAAGCCACAGCCCCAGGGCCTGAAGAGCTGAGCCATTGGTATAGGCAGGAGAAACTCCTGGGCTAGGGCTTGTGGTCTGGCTGGTTGTCTATTGTTGTTGTCACCTTCCCATTGCTGGGACAAAATACCTGATGAAAATCAGTCTAAGAGAAGAAGGGCTTGTTTCATCGTGCCGCTCCAGGTCACAGTCCACTATGGTGGGGAAGGCATGGTGGCAGGAGCTTGAGGCAGCTGCTCACATTCAGTCCACAGTGAGGAAGCAGAGTGACAGGAGCTGACAGCTGCTCACATTCAGTCCACAGCCAGCTTTCTCTTTCTCAGCCAGCTCTCTCTCTCTCTTTTTTTTTTTTTTTTGGTTTTTCGAGGTAGCGTCTCACTGTAGCTCAGACTGACCTGGAATTCACTATGTAGTCTCAGGGTGGCCTCAAACTCACGGTGATCCTCCTACCTCTGCCTCCCGAGTGCTGGGATCAAAGGTGTGCGCCACCACACCCTGCTTAGCTCTCCTTTTATCCAGCCCAGGACCCTGACCACAGTTAAGGTGGGTCTCCCCACTTTAACTGACATGATCAAGATAATCCCTCACAGGCACTCCCAGAAGCTTAAAAAAAAAAAAAAAAGACCTAGGTAATTCCTCACAGGTCCTTTCAAATTGACACGGATACAATCCATCATGTCCATCTTGGTATGACGGATGACCACAGCTGTGTAGCTGGTTGTACATATTGCCATCAGGAGGTTTATACTTTTGTTGTTGTTTTTTTTTGAAGTAGGGTTTCGCTGTAACCCAAGCTGACCTGTAATTTAATATGCAGTTTCAGGGTGGCCTCAAACTCATAACAATCCGCCTACTTCTGCCTCCCACATGCTGGGATTAAAGATGTGTGCCACCATGCCCAGTTTAAGAGATTTATACATTTTGATTTTGTAGTTATTGGCTGGAGAAACACTCAGGAATCAAAGCTTCTCTGGGCCTGGGCACCCAAGGCTATGAGTGTCACCTTAGGTACTGAGATGGCTGGGCAGAGCTGTATCAAACAGTGTGGCAGGGTGTCCTTCAGGTCTGGGTGACGGTGATCTGATTGCATAGCTCTGCCCTATCATACACTACAAGCAGCAGAGGATAAAAACCTGTGTGTGCATCCAAATCCCAAGTGGAAGCTCTCGGGCCTCACCTCAAGCATTCTGGTTCCTGGGTTGGGCAGGAATATATGAATGTATTAATGAGCTTTCTGCCTCAGCTGTCGGGAGGTCACTGATTCTTGCCTTGCCTTATTTTTCTTCTCTTTTCAACCAACACCATGACTCAGGTGTCATGGTAATGGATCAGGATTATAATCCAGAGACACACAAGCCTGGAACACAAACCTGAATGATAAATATATTTTTTTAAATTATTGGGAGGAGGCTGGGTAGATGGCTTAGTGGTTAAGGCACTTGCCTGCAAAGCCAAGGGACCTCAGTTTGATTCCCCAGGACCCATGTAAGGCAGATGTACAAGGTGGCGAATGTGTCTGGAATTCATTTGCAAGGGACTGGAATGGGCCCTGGCGTGCCCATTCTCTCCAGCTCTCTCTCTCTCCTTCTTTCACACTCTTTCAAATAAATAAATAAGTAAGTAAAAAAAATATATTGGGAAATGAATATAGGAACTATTGTAAATTTCTAAGGTAAAAAAAATCCCAAGATCAAAATCTTCCACAATATTATTCTGATAAAGATATTTATAATATTCTTTTTTGAAATATATTTTATTTATTTATTTGAGAGAAGGAGAAAGAGAGAGAGAGAATGGGCACGCCAGGGCCTCCAGCCACTGTAAACAAATTCCAGACACGTGCACCTCCTTGTGCATCTGGTTTATGTGTATCCTGGAGAATTAAACCAGGATCCTTTGGCTTTGTAGGCAAACACCTTAACCACTAAGCCATCTCTCCAGCACTGCAATATTCTTTAAAAGACACTTATTGACATATTTGGCATGTTCACATGAGTGTGGTATGTATATGCATGTGAGTTTGTGTGTTGCAGGTGCATGTGTACATGGGGTGTGTGTGTGTATGTCTGCGCATGCATGTGGAGGTCAGAGGGATTTCAGGAGTGTACCCCCATGCTCAGCTTTTACCTGGGCGCTGTGGATTTGAACTCAGGTCCTCGTGCTTTATTCTCTGAGCTGTTTCCCCAGGTCTGAGGCTGGCATGTGAATGTTGGGCTTGAGCGCTGTGAACAAATCAATTTTGCTCAAGCCCTGCTGGCCACAGCACTTTGCCTCAGCATCCCCAGGAGGCAAATGGGTGGCTAAGAATGAGTGTTCTGGGGGGACAGTCTGCTGTATGTGCAGGTGCCCTCCACACTCATCCTTGCTTAGTTCCCCCAGTGGGTAAGGTCTGTCCTGGGAGAAGAAGGTGTGAACGCTCCCTAGAGGTCTAAGTGGGAGTTTCTGCTGGTGTGCAGATGGGGTGCAAGGGGCAGGAAGGGTGTGGCCTGGATGGAGGTCGCAATTCAGTGATAGTGATGAAGAGGAACACTGGCCCCGTGACTGGAGTCCTGAACTGCTTTCTGGTTCTCCTTAGCTCCCTCCACTGGTCCAGGCAAGCATCTGTGGTCTCCTCTGTGCCATGCTGCACTTGTCTCATGCTGTCTGCCAGCTGGTCCCTGTGTCTGGGCGTCCTCTACCTGTTCCAAACCTGCTGTTTGATAGCAAAGTCCCTCTCCTTCATGACCACCTCCCCCCACCTCCTTGTTCTTCTTCTGAAAAACCTTCAGAAATGCATCTTCTCTCTGAGCTGCCATGCTGTTCTGTAGGTCCCCAAATCATGTGGCAACTGAGTTCTCTAGCCTCGGGTGAGCCATAGGACAACACTGTTATGCATGTGTGACATGCAGCCGAGGCACAGCACACCACCCCTCCCCCAACCCCACACCCAGGAGCTTCCTTGCGCCTGGGTGCTCAGTAGCCTTCAGACAGCACTGGACCTTGCTCTCATATATGACTACTCACAGGAAGGACTCCCTCTGACCTTGGACTGATTGAGCACACGGGGAGACAAGCATTTGCCAAGAAGGACTAGCCATCACGCAAGGGAGAGGCGCACGAGTGTGGGATGAGCCCAGAGGTCTGATCTTGGGTAGCCTCCCTGAGTTCAAGACGCAATCGCAGATGAGCTGTCTGGGTTTGGCTGCTGTCGTGGGCTCAACTAATGGTCAACCCATGTGTCTTGGAACCTCTGAGTCTGAGCTCTCGCTGTCATCGGCTGGTTCCCACCAGGAAGTGGAGGTGATGACAGACCCTGCTGGATTGTGGAAGGGTGACTGAGGTCATAAGTGCACGGGCTGGGGCACAGGTCCTTAGTATGCTGAATGGGGACAGTCAAGACATTATGGTTCCACTCCTGTTGTGACTAGTGGATACCCATCTTCATTACAGTCCTGAGATGCGAGTGCTGGGCACAGCCTCATGGCAAGCATGGTGGGGTGGGTGGGCACTCTTCTTTGAGGAGTAGCTGACCAGGAGATGGTTTGCAGACGAGTAAAACAGTCAGTAATTTGCTTATCCATTCTCTTCTTATTATTTTTTTTAATTTTGAGAGAGACAGAGAGAGAGAGAGAGAGGAGACAGATAGAGGATGGGTGCGCCAGTGGCCTCTCAGCCACTGTGAATGAACTCCAGATGTGTGTGCCCCCTTGTGCTCATGTGCAACATTGCACCCTTGCGTCACTTTTGCGTTTGGCTAAACGTGGGACCTGGAGAACAGAACAGGTGTTCTTAGGCTTTGCAGGAGGCAACCTTAACTGCTAAGCCATCTCTCCAGGCACCCCCCTTTATTTTGAGAAAGACACACACACACACAGAGACAGATAGAGAATGCATTCTCTTATTTTTTTTCCAGGTAGGGTCTTGCACTAACTGTTGAGCAATCTCTCCAGCCCCCTTTTTATTTTGAGAGAGACAGAGAGAGAGAGAGAGAGAGAGAGAGAGACAGAGAGAGACAGAGAGAGAGAGAGAGAGAGAGAGAGGAGAATGCATTCTCTTATTTTTTTTCCAGGTAGGGACCTGGAATTCACTATGTAGTCTCAGCTCATTGTCTCACAACAATCCTCCTACCTCTGCCTCCTGAGTGCTGGGGTTAAAGGCATGTGCCACCACACCTGGTCACTCATTCATCCTTACGGGTATCTAATACCCTCTTTGAGAGAGGGGGAGGCACATGTTGGCTTAGTAGGAAGGGAGGGAAATCATCTGCATTAGTCCAGGATGCTCCAGCTAAGACTCAACCTGGACCCGGCTTCATCTCACCTCCACAGCAGAGCCCAGGGCTGAGAGAGGCTGTGGGTCACATTCCCCATCTGTCGTGTTTTGGATGTGAAGTGTTCCCACAGGCTTGTGTGTTTGAACACTTGGTTCCCAGCTGGCGGTGCTGTTTTCCAAGGCTGTGGACCTTTAGGAGGTGGGAACTAGCTGGAAATTTATCTGTGAGGGATGGGGAATGGGCCTGGAGGTTTCCAGCCCAGCCTCATTCCCTGTTCTGTGTCTACATCCTGAGCTGCTTATAAATGAGCATGCAGCCTTGTGTTCCTGCTGCTGCCACTGAGAGCTGTCCTGCCAGTGTGCCTTCCCTGCCATCACGGACCCCAATCCACGACCCAGACAAGCCCTCCCCACCCCAGTTGCGTCTTGTAGGCATTTATTGACAGCCATGAGCCATGTCGCTGACACGCCATGTGTCCTGGCTCCTTGTGGCGAGCTGTGTGACTGGATCAACCTCCTAACCTCAGCAAGCTTGGCATCTTCCAGCGATAAAATGGGATCATGGTGGTGTTTTGGCCTCATGTAGTCCTGTGACGGGTGACGTGCCCAGCTTCAAGTTGGAACATGGCTAGCATGGTGTATTTCAACATGCAACATCCCATACAGCCTCGTGTATTTTGAATATTTGATCCTCAGCTGGTGGCAATTTGGGAGGTGGTGCTGGAGGAGGTGTGTTCCTGGGGGGTAGGCCTTGAGGTTTATTGGCCCTGCTTGCCAGTGTGAGCCAGCTCACTCTCTTGTGGCTTTCTGCCAGCTGCTGTGGCAAGATGTGATGCTTAGCCTCTGCTCTGCTCTGCTTTCTCCACTGTGACGAAACTCCCCTCCCCACCAAAAAAGTGCAGGTTGGCTGGAGAGATGGCTTAGCCATTAATGCCTTTGCCTGCAAAGCCAAAGGATTCCGGATCAATTCTCCAGGACCCACGTAAACCAGATGCACAAGGGGTCACATGCATCTGGAGTTTGTTTGCAGTGGCTGGAGTCCCTGGCATGCCCATTCTCTTTCTGTCTCTCTCAGCCTCTTTCTCTCTCTCAAATAAATAAATAAATAAATAAATAAACAAACAAATAAAATATATATTTTAAAAAGTGTGGGTTGAAAAAACCTTTCCTTCCACAAGCTGCTTCTGGTCAAGTGTTTTGTTCCAGCAACAATCAGGTAACTGCAACAGACTCAGTCTTTGCAAAATGCTTTATTATTATTATTATTATTATTATTGCCAACATAAAATTCAGAAAGTTAGTATATGCTGATATGCTACTGCTTGCAACAGGCCTCCATTGTCCCACACCAGCCAGGTCTGTGAGCTGACAACTTTATCCAGGGGATGGCTCCTTCCTGCATTGGGACACTTCCACTCTGCTGCCCATGTGGCTATTTAACAGACTGCTGAGGACATCCATGATTGGCATGGAACGGCCCAGCGTTTGTAATGGTTTCACACATCCTCAGATGGGCTCTTTGCCCCGTCCTTTACTGTGTACAAGGAGAAGCAAAGGCCCCAGAGAGGGGCAATGTTATGCCACTGTCACCTAGCTGATGAGGGCTGGCAGAATAGCCTCAATCCACTGTTCTGTCCAAGCATAATAAGACCACATGACAGTGACTGACTGGTGGGGGACAAGGCTTAAACACGTGTTTCCTGGTGACCTTCATCTCCTGGGACCACTCTGCTCTAGAGCTTGTGACGCTGCACTGGGCACTGGCAGCATGGCGTGTGGGCCTGTCTAGGCTATGAACCTGCTGTGGGTTTTTGGACAAGTCAACCAGCTTCTGTGGGCCTTACTAATAAGAATCGCTAATGAAAGGTGAGGGCAAGAACGCAAGGTCTCCCAGGTTGTCCAAAACACCCACGCCTTGCAACTGAGTGAGGGGAACCAGTCATCGGTAAGTTGATCTTCTTACCTGTGACACCTTATTTGTCGTCTAAACATGCGCAAATCACTAACTACCAACAGATAGATATCCTGATGGGTGTGGAGCACGTCTGGCTCCCTATGGACTCAGTAGAAGTACCACCTCAGGGGCGGGCCACTTTGCCTAGGAACAAGAGGTCACTGCCCTTCACAATGACCATCAGAAAAGGCCTATTGAACACCACCTTCGGAGGAGCCAGCTGGGCCGATCTGAACATGAACATGATCCCTGTGGCTGCAGTTGCTGTGGTTCCTGCCTCGTCCACCTCCACCACAGCCTTATGGATCATCTGCAGGGAGACACCAGGACTCAGATAGCTGCCCAGGGGCCTCAGGGAGACACCAGGCCTCAGCCAGCTGCCCAGGGGCCAC
This sequence comes from Orientallactaga sibirica, assembly GCA_036365145.1. NCBI lineage: Eukaryota > Metazoa > Chordata > Mammalia > Rodentia > Dipodidae > Orientallactaga > Orientallactaga sibirica. The sequence continues at coordinate 9,296,727 of JAEOAD010000038.1, read as the reverse complement.
AGGGAGACACCAGGCCTTAGCCAGCCACCCAGGGGCTACAGGGAGACACCAGGCCTCAGATAGCTGCCCAGGGGCCACAGGGAGACACCAGGCCTCAGATAGCTGCCCAGGGGCCACAGGGAGACACCAGGCCTCAGATAGCTGCCCAGGGGCCACAGGGAGAGTCATGCCTCAGCCAGCCGCCCAGGGACCTTAGCCAGCCACCTAGGGGCTGCAGGGAGATGCCAGGTCTCAGCCAGTCACCCAAGGGCTGATGGAGATGCTTTGCATCTTCCTATGAGAAGCATCCGTCACCTGGGAATGGAACCACTGAGGACACCCTGTACCAGGCACTGTGCCCAGAGGCAACTTCACATGAGTCAGTCATTGAGTGCTAATGAAAACTCAGAAGAGACTTTGACTCTCTGATATTATGGACTAGAGAAAGGAGACTAAGAGACTCGAGTGTTCTTTTGGAGGTCATACAGCTAAGAAGGGAGGGAGCATGGCCTAGGTTGCGAGTTCTGACTGCTCAATACTAAATTCCTTCCCCCAAGGCCGAGGGGAAGATATGGCTTCCCATTGTAAGAAGTTACATAACAGAGACAGGACAGGAGAGGATGGAACACAGTGGGATGGAACAGGAGGGAATGTGGTTGGATGGGATGGGATGAGATGACAAGGAAGGGGATTGAATAGAATTGGATGGACTGGAGTCAGATGAGATGGGATGGTATACAATGGAAGGGGATGGGACGGAATAGAATAGGGTGGAATGTGATTGCACAGAATGAGGTTGATGCAATGAGATATATGGGATAGGATGGGATGGATAGGATGGGATGGGGTGGGATAGGATGGGATGGGGTGGGATGGAAAGGATAGGTTGTTGCAGGATGGTATAGGAGAGATGGGATGGGATAAGATGGAGGGGACAGATTGGCTCAGGATCCGATGGGGCAGGATTAGATGGGATGAGATGGGATGGTATAGGATGGGATGGGATAAGATGGGGCAGGATGGGATGGGATGAGATGGCAGTTTCTGAAAGCAGGGGCTTAGGAGCTTCTGGACCTACCTCAGTCAGCTGGATGTTGGGGTTTGTGGTGATGCCAGACAGATCAGCCTGGGAGGTGAAGACATCCCTGATGCCCAGTGTGGGCAGGATTTTCTCCAGTTGATAGGAGCCCTCAATGGAGAACTTGGGGATGTACAGCCTAAGCTGCCTAGAGGAAGTATGGGGCCTTTCTTAGCGTGGAATTGCTTAGCAACCCTTAGTCTCCGCCCTATGGCCTCATAGGCTTCTTTCTTGGGGCCTTTGTCTCTGTTGGAGTTCCCTTTGTTCTGGACTTGGACGTGCTCTGCTCGCTCTGTGTCACCTTGGGAAACCCAGCTTCCATCCCTCCTTCCTCCTCCCTCCAGCTGGGCCAGGTCCCAGGTCTTGGACCACATGGGACGTCTTTGATTTAGAGGCAGTTCATTGGCTGGGTAGATTCCTCCCACCAGCACCCTGTGGTCCCGGGGCATGGGCCTCCCTGGGTCTGGGTGGCATTAAACCATCCCTGGAGTTGTCTGCAGCCTACCTCTTTGTGAACAACTCAAGCCACTTCCTCAGCGTTTTCTGGCTCAGGCCATTTTCCACCTGCTGCATCTTGCCCTCGCTGGGAAGAACGAACAGAGCGGTGGCGTTGCCTTGGTAAGGGACCCCCACCACCGTGCAGGAGAGGTCCCTGTCCAGGAAGTAGTAGTACTCATCATCCCGGTTCATCATGGGTACCTGCACGGTCATCTCTGGGCTCACGTGGAAATCCTGCAGGTGGGTTCTTTTGTGGTTGAAGGCTGTAAGCCATTTAGCTAAAGGAGAACACGGGTTGGAAGCGGAAGAGAACTTAGTATGAGAGACCCTTGCCTGCGCATATGACCTAGGCAGCAGGGATGGCTGAACCCTTGACCTCAAAGCCAAGTCCCTTCGAGCACTCGGAGGCAGCTGGGAGCTCCGTGCACCTTTCCTGTTGTGTTCCCAAAGTCCCGTCTCCTGAGTCCCTTGACATCTCCTGTTCTTTGATGGCGTTCAAGGACCAGATATTCACGGCAGAGCCAGTTGATCCCTGGGGGTTATGTTGCCACGCTTTCCCTGGGATGGCTCTTTAGCTAAGATGTATGAGAGAGAGGTATGTTTGCAAAGGGATGCAAACAGGAGCTTTCCTGTCAGGGAGCTTGCCTCCTTCATGGCTGCTTCCAATGAGAACTTCAAGTTAAAGAACATGAGTGATAACGTCTGACTTGTATGTGTGTGTGTGCATGTGTACACATATATGGGTGGCGCATGTATATGTTTTGGCATGCACATACCATGGAGCATATGTGGAGCTCAGAAGACAGCCTTGGTGTCAGTCCTTGCCTTCCATCTCTCTCTCTCTCTCTCTCTCTTTTTTTTTTTTTTTTTTTTTTTGAGGTAGGGTCTCACTCTAGCCCAGGCTGACCTGGAATTCACTATGTAGTCTCAGGGTGGCCTCGAACTCAGGGCGATCCTCCTACCTCTGCCTCCTGAGTGCTGGTCTCTCTTTCTGTCTCTCTTTCTGTCGTTGTTTTAATCACTATGAACTCTACCTCCCATTGCCTTAGGCACATTGGAATACATGTGATACTCACGTCCAGCCTTATGTGGGTCCTGAAGACCAGAACTCCAGCCATTAGGCAAGTCCTGTTTTTTTCTGTTTTTAAAGTTTTTTTTTTTAAACTTTTTATTGACAACTCATAGCAAGCCATCTCCCCAGCCCCTGACTTCTTCTTCTTCTTTTTTTAAAAATATTTTTGTATATTTTAGTTTTATTTATTTACTTGAGAGAGAGTGAGAGATACAGAAATAGGCAGGTAGAGAGAGAGAGAATGGATGTGCCAGGGCCTCCAGCCACTGCAAATCAACTCCAGATGCATGCACCCCTTGTGCATCTGGCTTATGTGGGTCCTGGGAGTCGAACCTGGGTCCTTTGGTTTTGCAGGCAAGCGCCTTAACCACTAAGCCATCTCTCCAGCCCAAGAATTACTCTGGTCTCCAAGTTGTTCCTTGAAAGAGCCTGTGGAAGATCTTTGACTTTTTTTTTTTTGGTTTTGTGAGGTAGGGTTTCACTCTGGTCCAGGCTGACCTGGAATTCACTATGTAGTCTCAGGGTGGCCTCGAACTCTCAGTGATCCTCTTACCTCTGCCTCCCAAATGCTGGGATTAAAGGCGTGCGCCACCACACCCGGCGCCCCTGCCTTCTTAATAGTTATCATAGGTAGACTGTCCCCTTATCATGCTTAGCAGTGGTCCCCTGAGGCCTGCTGTGACAGGACCAGGCCTGGATAAGGAGCAAGCTTGGTGCTCACAGCTAAGGTCTCATGCTTCTTCCTCCATTCACATGCTGGACCCCTAATCCCCATGGAGGACGAAATTTGGAGAAAGATGAGTAGTGACACTAGCAGAGCCTACCTTCATGCAGGGTAGAGCCCTTAGCAAAAGGCCCCAAGGGCTGGAGAGATGGCTTGGCAGTTAAGGCGCTTGCCCTCAAAGCCCAAGAACCCATGTTCGACTCTCCAGGTCCCACATAAGCCAGATGCACAAGGTGACGCAAGCTTGCTAGGTCATACATGTGCACAAGGTGGCGCACGTGTCTGGAGTTCAATTGCAGTGGCTGGGGGCCCTGGTGTGCCAATTCCCTCTCTTGCCCTCTCTCATTAAAAAAAAAAAGGCCCCAAGAAAGCTGGTGTGCCCCATGAGAGGATACCAGCTAGAAGGTTCTAGTGATGAATTTGGGGTCAGGGCCTGTGCAGACACTGAATCTGTGGTTGATCTAGAACTTTGGCTTCCTGATAAATAGCTTTCTATGGTTTATAAGCCACTGGTATTTTCTTACAGCAGTTGCAACAGATTGAACCACTCGCCATCTGTGATGAGAGGGACAGTGTAACTCCCTTCCCCTCTTCCTCCCTTCCCCTCTTCCTCCACTCTCACTTCCTCCCCTCCCTCTCCAGCAGGCCTGTACATACAGGGCTAGCACTACTACAAGGGAGGGCGTCTTGTTCGAAGGGCACTGTATGCAACGGCATCGTGTGAGGCAGGCGCTGAGGAGCTCGGCATCTGGACAGAGAAGGGGAAGTGAGCGCTGACACATGTTCGCAGCGAGGTCAAAGATGGAGGCCAGTTCTTGAGCTGGAGGAGAGGACTTTTCAGGCAGAGCCGCTTGCCTGACCATCTGGCTGAAATGCCATCGGGAATGCAGAGGGGAAAGGGACTGGTACCTGATGTGCAAGCCCTACTACAATCCACACTCCTTTCCATACTGGCCTTGACGTGTGTCTTCTGACATCGTGTCTGTGACAGCGAAGAGGCCCCTACTCACCTGTGGCTGCTTGGCTGTGTGAGTGGTTCTTTTTTATTTATTTATTTTTATTTATTTACTTATTAGAGACAGAGGAAGTGAGAGAGAGAGAATGGGGAGCACCAGGGCCTCCAGCCAGTGCAAACGAACTCCAGATGCATGTGCCACCCTGTGTATCTGGCTTACGTGGGACCTGGGGAATCGAGTCTTGAACCAGGGTCCTTAGGCTTCACAGGCAAGCCCTTAACCGCTAAGCCATCTCTCCAGCCCCGTGAGTGGTTCTTTTACGTGGGAGGGAACGAGGTATGGTGACAAAAAGATAGAAGGACCCCAGAGGCTCACCTTTAAAGAAGATGTAATTCACCATTACCATGATGTGGGTGTTGTCCAGGTTCTGGATCAAGTCTATGATCTTGCCCTGGGTTTGCTTTGACACGTAGTCATTGATCTGCTTCTGGGCTGCTGCGGGGTCCCCAAAGTCAGTGAGGAAAGTGTCCGCCAGGTACAGGCTCCTTATGGCATTCAGGAAGCTGGCCAGGATGTCCACTGCTGGGTCAGCAAAGAGGGCGCTCCCGAGGCACAGCTGGAAACCCTCTGTGGGCTGGCTGAGGCCCTGCAGAAGCTGCTGGAAGGCCTCGTGGAGCTTGTTCTCTGGTCCATGTTGGGGGCAAAGACCCAGCGCCTCCAGGATCTGCGTCTTACTGTGGGAGCCAGTCCCCAGGCTGAGCATGGCCAGGCTCATGGACACACTTACCGGGGAGAAGAAGACGTTCTGGCCAGAGGCAGCCGAAGCCAAGGCTCTGTAGAGGTCGAAGGTGAAGTCCTTGCTGCTGCAGCCCATCCCGGCATCAGCAGAAGGGTCCTTTCCCTTCTTCTTCATCTCCCGGGAGCAGAACCGGCGGAGGGTGTCCATCCCAGGGCTCAGAAGCATCAGGCACAGCATGGGGAAGAGCCGCATCGTGGCAGCCTGTTCTGAAAGGATGAGTAGGAATGTTCTTAGAGACTCTGTGGCTATGGGGGAGAGAGAAAGAGAGAGAGAGAATCAGGAGGCTGCTGTTCCCAAGGGATGTCCCCACTTATCAGCTAGGCCCACAAGGCCTCAACAGGAAGTGATGGGCTCTAAGAGCTCGGTGGGGGGAGGAGTGGGGGGGAAGCCTTCAAAGGAAGTGGTGGTCTGAGGATAGAGACTTAGGGTGGTAGACAGCTAATGTTGTGGAGAGGAGGCCAGAGCAGAGGAGGTAAAGGTCTCAGGCAGGGGTGGTCCCACCTCATCCATATCAAGGCTCACGTTGGATGGGTGTGGGGGGAGAAGCTCCTGTGCGTTCTGCCCTGCCAACGTCCTTGTTTCCACACAGGGCCACTGACAGGCCTTGGGTGTGGCACCCACTGTTTGGCCAGGCCTTGTGACTGACTGGCTAGTCTCTGAGGCCCTCCGAAGCACTGGCTTTCTCTTTGCTCATAAACAAGTGTGCAGGGAGTACATCACCTACTCAGGCAGGTTCCAGACACTGACTGGTCTCTCCCTTCTCCCAGGCTGTCCCAGGCTCCCTTTGCCTCTGTCTTCGGAGACACTGACACCCTCCTGAAATTCTGACTTCTAATGTGAGTGTCTCTCCCCCCCCCCCATTCTGTTAGAGGTTGAATGATGTCCCTCAAAATTCATATGCTAACGTCTTAACCCCTCACATGACCACATTTGGACACGGGCCTATAGATTGCTGATGACATTATAATGAGGTCACAGGGTGAGCCCTAACTTGATAGGATTGGTGTTCTCATGTTTTCACAAACATGAGAGGAAGCCAGGACACAGATCCACATGGAGGGAAGATCCTGTGAGGACATAGTGAGTAGGTGGCCAGCTACCAACCTCAGGAGGAGTCTGCTTTGCCAAGACCTTGACCTTCAAAACCTCCCTTCCAGAACTGTGAGACACTAAACCCTGCTGATTGAGCCCAGGCCTGTGGGGCTTACTTCCCAGCAGGGACATGTTGTTTTCATCCTGTGGAGGAGGCAGCTCATGCACATTGTGTCCCAGGCTTCCTAGGGGACTTGCACCAGGTTAATTTCACCCGCATCTCTTCCTCCCTCCCCCCTCTCACATTCATTTATCCAGCCCCCTCCACTTGGCTGGCTTGTGTTTTTCCATCTGACTATAGCCCTGACCTCCTCCCATCTCCACAGGGGCCAGGAGATCTCTCTGCAGCCGGCTGCCTGCTGGGCCTCCTGACACCTCCCAGTGTGACTCTGAGCAAGTCTCTACCTCAGCCTTGAGACTGAGGTGCCACAGTGCCCTCTCCATAGGGCAAGCATCCCACTGCCATGTCTGGGGTGCTGGTGGCTGTGCCCTACACACACACAGCAGGTGCTGTGGAATCAAGAAGTGTCAGCCTGGGCACGGTGGAGTCCCAAAGTCTCAGCTGACCCCCACCCCGACTCCCTCAGTGGTGCTGTGGAGTGGAAGCTTTCCACGCACGGTCTCGTGTGGCAGAGCCTGGTGACACTCTCGTCCTATAGCCTATTCGTGCAGTGAACCCCTTCTGTAGGGTCTTCAGGTTTCTAGACCCAGAGTGAGCAGAGGCGAGACATATTCTTGTGATGCAGGCAAAAACTAAACTCTGGGGGTTGGGGATGCTCAATGGATAAGTCTTAGAACAAACAAACAAACAAACAAAAAACAATTCCAGGCCTGTAGAGATGGCTTAGCTGTTAAGATGCTTGCCTGCAAAGCCTAAGGATCCAAGTTCGATTCCCCAGTACCCACATAAGCAAAATGCAAATGGCGGTGCATGTGTCTGGAGTTCGTTTACAGTGGCCAGAGGCCCTGGTGTGCCGATTCTCTTGCACGCATGCTAATAAAATAAATTTTTTTAAAGACACCAAACTAAAGGTCCTGGAAACAGGATGGAAAGCATCAATGAGAAGCGGGGAGATGGTTCAGTTAATGAAGAGCCCACCGCGCAGGCACAAGGGCCTGAATTTGGAGCCCCAGCACCGTATAAAAGCCAGGCACGGAAGTGCATGCCTATGATCCTAGTGCCGGGGATATGGAGACAAGAGAATGCCTGAGGCTTGCTGGCTGCCTAGCCCAGCAGAATCTGAGTGAGAGACCCTGTCTCACAAAAGGAGGTGGAGAGAGGTAAGAAATCCTGATAGCTGACATCAAACTCTGGCCTCTAAACCCATGTGAACACGTGCATGCCCACACACATGCAAACATGCATACACACACTTGCAAATCAAGTGTGCAGGGAGGTTTTCCTGGGAAGCCCCTGGACAAGAATCCACTGGATCCATCCAGCGGACCCGGACCCTAGGCCTAACTGTGAGCAGCGCTGAGTGGCTCAGAGCAGTCCTTCGCTCACCAGGAATTCAAAAAGTGTTCTCCTCTAGAACATTCTGCCTGTAGAGGCTGGTACTAGGACTCTCATACCACCATTCTCCTCGGGCACTCAGGTGCACTGCCCACCCTCTGCCATGTGCCCCTTATCTGGAGCTACCAACTCCTTCAGCCTCGAATTTCCCCACAGACAGTTCTGGTCACGGGCTCCATTCTCTAGATGGACAAGCCAAGGTTGAGGGAGCCTGAGCGTTTTGATGACTGCGATGAAGCTTGCAAGACCTGGTGGCAACCTCCACACTCTACAGCTGCCCACTCAGCTCCCCCACACCCTGGACTCTGCCACAGCCTGCTCCATCTGACTCAGCAGCTCCCAATGTGCAGATAACTGATAAATGCACTCCCGATTTCCTGTGCCATGCTCCCTCTTGGGTTCCCATGGCGGGCCTGAGCCGCCTCTGTGAGGATGTGGGATGTGGTGGGTGGTGTGTGATCTCTTGTCCTTTAAATTACCCTATCTCAGCACAGCCTGCTCCCTCCTACAGGGATAGAACCAGCCAAGTTCAAACCCCAGCCATTCAGCACACAGCTGGTGAACGGCCTGCAGGGCTATCAGGAAAGCAGCTACCACAGAGGCCGGCTCACCTGGGCAAGCTGGCGGGCCACCTGCCCTCCCTGGGCCTGTTTCTGCAGCAGTGCCACAGGTTCCACATGCTGTCCTTGCCTTGCTCACCTCCACCTTAAACACCAGACCGAGAGGAGGAAGTCTACAAGACCCCAGAGAGGGGGGTCATTACTAGGAGAGCCCAGGTTCACTCAGGTTCCCCTGGGCTGTCAGGTTTCATCTGAGTCCCTACCTTTATGAAAGCCACTATTTAGGAAGGGCCTATTAGATGCCGTAAATATTACCACATCGATCCTTTTAGGCTAAGTGAAATGGAAGAGTTTGTTCCAGCCAGTGAGTGATAGGGCCAGGGCTAAATCCAGGTTCTTTTTTTTTTTTTTTGCTTTTCAGAGGTAGGGTCTCGATGTAGCCCAGGCTGACCTGGAATTCACTATGTAATTTCAGGGCAGCCTCGAACTCACGGCGATCCACCTACCTCTGCCTCCCAAGTGCTGGAATTAAAGGCGTGCGCCACCACACCCGGCTTAAATCCAGGTTCCTATAACTGATGCACACGCTGCCTCTTGGTTGACTTCTGCGGCTCTGGAGAAGGACACCTCTGTCCTCTTTGCCCCGTGTACCCCCTGGCCTCTCTGCCAGCTGTTCTTCACCTGCTTTAGCTCAATTTATTCCAAAGCAGCGTGGGCGCTGGGCCATTATCCCGATAGAACAGAAGAGGAAACAGTGTCACGAGAGGTGTCTGGGCCTCAGACGTGTCTCTCAGGTTTCTTAGTGATAAAACTCGGGCTTGGCTGACCCACTCCGGGGCCTCTCATGTCAATTTGCCTGAGCTCGGAGCCTGGGTGAGGCTGCTCCGGGCCCAGGAGCCTCCAACTCAGCAGACTGGTGGCTCTTGGTGCTGGGATAGCCTGGCTGGGATCCTTCACGCCTGGACCTATCGTCAGTGGTCAATGTTTCCACAGAAGAACTTAATCAATCAAGGTCACCGTAGCTCAGGGTGGGGGTGGGGTGAGAGGCACTGGAACGCTGTTTCCCACTAGTCCCACCATGCGTGGGCACCAGAACTGCGGGTGTTAATTCCAAAATCTTGGACAGCAGAGTCTCACCCAGGTGGATTCTGGACTCAGCTAAGAGAAGGGCACAGGCGAGGAGGGTCAGCTCACTATCTGCTAATAATAAGCGGAGGTGGGGCAAGGACCCCAGGAGAGAGGAAGGACAGAGCCAGTTTCTTCCAGATCCTAAAAACCCTGGGGGGAGCAGAGCTCTAAGTGACACGTGACTCTGGTCTCCTCCCCACCCCCTCCAGTCAGCAGCAAGGCTCAAGGGTTTCTCTTGATCTTAACCCACCTGCCCACCCCGTGTTTCCTATCACCATCATACAGAAGCCCTTATCTCTCACAGGACCCCTGTGGCTTCCGCCTGAGGCATTCATTCGGCCTTCAGCCTGAGAAGGAATGCACTCCCATCGTAATCTGGCCACAGGTCCCCTTAGTTCCAGCTGCCACTGGGTTGAGGGAAAATAGCACTGTGTCTTGTACGCTTAGGAAGCCCCCGTGTCCTGGTCTTGCCTGGCTCTTGCCGATCTCTCCTCTATCCACTCCACTCTGGCTCACGAGTCCAGGCCCACATGTCCCTTCCCAATGCCTCGAACTCAAGTGCTGTCCACCCCTGACCCTTGCACACTCTGCTGTGTGCTGGAATCTGCTCCAGCCTTCCTCTCCAAGACAGCCAAGCCTGTGCCTAGCTATCACTTCCTTGTGATCCTCTGTCTCGTCAGCTCCTCGCCCCTTCCACTGTTACTGTCTGTACAATGGCCCCTTGACTGTTTCTCTCATGGCTCCATCGACTCCGTTTGTGTGTTTATTCTTGACATCTTTTGTCCCAGCCTTTCTCATGACACAGAAGGAGGTTCCCTGTACTGTTATGGGATGAATAGTGAACCAATGAGTAAATAAGTGGTCCCTGCCCATCCTTTTCTGGCTCTCAGAGGTGTCAGATGGAGGCTGGACACAGATCCAGACTGGGCACTAGACCTGGTTCTCATCTGTCCTAACTTCTGCCCTGTGTGGCTTTTTTTTTTTTTTTTTTGGTTTTTCAAGGTAGAGTCTCACTCTAGCCCAGGCTGACCTGGAACTCGCTATGTAGTCTCAGGGTGGCCTTGAACTCACCGTGATCCTCTTGCCTCTGCCTCCCAAATGCTGGGATTAAAGGCGTGCAACCACCACCAACCGGGGGCTTCTCACCAGGCCTTCTTTCCTTCCTCTTAACAAGCACTTCACGGAGGGGCGACTGACTAGCAGACAACTGGGCCAGGTCAGCCCAGAGGATGGCACACGCTGCCGTTTCTGCAGTGCCTCCCAGGTAACAAAGGTCTTGCTGCCACCACCTTGCTCAGGGGTCTCCACCTGGGAGTTGCATCACCACAGCCCAGTCACGGCCCTTGTCTGCCACCTCCATCTCATGCTTCTGGATCCGTCTGTGGAGGTGTGCATTGGCTCAGACAGCAGCTTCCCCCTTGGCTCCTCAAGGCCCATCCTTAGAACAGCTAACGTTCCACGCACCTTCGTTCCAGGCCTTGTTCCTTTAACAAACCACCAAGCAGCTCTGGGAGCCCATAACACCTGGTCCCCTCCTGGTGCTGTGTCTGATCAGGGCCATCTGGTCTCAGAGAGCGGACTGTATTTGACCCTACCGATTGCCAAAGGCCCCGAGGACAGCAAGACTACAGTTTCCCTGTGTCTCCATCCAGCACAGATGGTCACCATGACGTTCGTTGTTCAGAGGGTCTCAACTTTGGCCCTGCACGCAGAGGGACTGGGGTCATTCTTGCAGGAGGCTCGACTGGGAAGACCGTGGGACATTTAGCAACATGCATGGCTTCTGCCTACCAGACACCAGTAGCCCCTCTACCTCCAGCTGTTACAACCAAACATGTGGGGACATGACTGACAACAAGCACCACACGTAATTCTTGAGCACACCATGCTTGGCCAGCTTTGTGTGCCACCCTGGGCCATAGGTTGGGGGAACTCGTTTCTGCTGTCTTGTTTCCTGACAGCAGAGCTCAGAGGCCCTTCCTGTCACTCTGGGGCTTCTGCAGATCCTGTATTCTAGGGTCTGTTCCCAGTCTACCCTCCACACCAGCAAGCCCATGACGTTCCCTCACCACATCTGTACTTACTCCGTTTCACTGCTGAGTGTCGAGGCTGCAGTCCACTGGTCTCGGAAGAGGACTGAGGGAGGTTGGACTGCAGTCTGCAATTGTCACTGATACAGAGACTCTGCCCCACCCCAGGCTGTACTGTCATGTCTTGACAGGCGTCCAGCCCACAGGCTGCTGGAGACAAAGTAGCCCGAGTCACATGCTGCCCTCTCACTGACTCTCAAACCCACTCTGGACCACATTGCGTGCCGTGGTGGACACTGCTGGTGGACAGGAATGCCCGGGCCACATCAGCGGAAAAGGAGACAGCTGGCCACCTTCCCTTTGCGAGGCTCAACTTCTTCATGTTTGTTTGTATGTGGTGTGTATGTATATATGTATGTGTTTATGTGTGTGAGTGCAGGGACAACTTCCGGTAGTGGTCTAGCATTTACCCTGTTCGAGGCAGGGTCACTGGATGGTCACTGCTGCATTTGCCAAGCTAGCCGGCCCATGAACTTCCGGGTGATTTTCCTGTCTCCCTCTCTCTTCTCACCATAGGCATAGGAATACTGGGATTACAGACACCCAGGCTTCTGGGAATCCAGAACTCAGGTCTGCACCCTCGTGTTGCATCCACTTTATCCTCTGAGCCATATCCCCAGCCCAATTTCTTTGTTTATTTGTGATCCAATTGCCACTGGCTCCAGGGAGCGAGGCCTTGAACTGCTTCCCCACAGCTTGCAGGAATTCAGCAGTTGGCTCACAGTGACTGTGAGAAAATCTTGCCCTAGCTGAGACACTGGGAACATTGTAGCCGCCTTATCAGCCCCAAGAACCTGATGGAGACCCCGAAGGCTGAAAGGAGTGTTCAAGGTCAGGCATGAGGTGATGAGGGGCCGGTGCCCAGTGCCAGGGTTTGCTTCAAGGCCAGGACTCTCTGCTTAGAACAGGGCTGTGCCCAGAGCTTCTGTGGGCTCACCTGGACTGTACTTTTCTCCCAGCGGAAGATGGGGCTCACTCATGTCGCCCCGCACTTGAAAAGGGTTTCTAGGACCTAGTCCGTGGTGGTGGCTCAGGCCTTGTGATGTTTCCAAAGTCCCCACACCACACCAAGATGGTCAGAATGTGGACTGTGTGTGACCACAAGCCAGGAAAGGTGGTGGGTACAGGAGAAGGGTGGAGCTCGAAGATCCAAGGGCGGCAATCTTGATGGATTTCGGACCAGTAGTCCCCTACACACCCTCAGGGCACATCCCTGCCCTTTCCCAGGACTTTAGGGCCAGTTACGTGGCCATTTGCAGTTCTCTGGACATGGTAAGGATTCGTATTTACGAACATGCTTGATGAAGTCACACATTCAGCCCCACGGTCTGTTCACACTGTCTCTCGTCACAGCCGCCCTGTGGGGCCTGATGTCAGCCACTGTGTGACGCTTGCCCCACTCCTGCTGAATGTGGAGTGCCTGCTCTACGCACAGGTCCTTCACAGTCAGCCCTGAATCAGAACCGGACAGGGCAAGAAATTAGCCATAGACACACAGCGGCTAGGGAGGGACAGCTGGGTTCTCCATCCAGAGGTTGTGAGGAACAGCCTCTGCCCTGGAGTGTCCAGAATCATGTCTTGATTTTGGTCATGTAAGACCTAATTTGGACTCCACAGCTATATTGGAGGCAAGCAGAGCAGGAAGGGGGTATAATCGAGCTGCTAGCTGAGTCTGGACTCACTGAAGGCAGCCACCAAGCACTTGGCTGGGTGGCTCTGAGGACTTGGTGACCTTGGCTGGCCCCTTGATCAGCCCTTTGAGCTGCGCCTCTCTCTGCCCAGCAGAGAGCAGGGAGCTAATGCTGGCCTGTTGGTGAGTCACGTAGGTTCAGCCTCCTGTGTTAAGGGGACTGTGTTCTCTCGTCTTAGTGCTGGCTTCCTGCCTGGCAAAATCAGCATTCGCCTTGCAGAATGGCTGGCAGCCCTACCTCAGACCCAGACAGGTCACAAGAGGTTTGTTTGCCATAAGCACTGGGAGCAGCAGAGAGCTCCTGCCTCCCCAGGCGTCACCCCGGGTCCAGATAATTCTCGACAGTACACCTGGCATTTATGCCAACGTTGGACAGAAATGACTTTACATGGGGGTCTACCTGGTCCATTGCCTGGTCCCCACTGTCAACATAGTCACCTCCCAGTGCTGGCAGATGTCTGCAGATGTCACCTCTATTGTGGAGCACCAACTCTCTTTTTTTTTTTTTTGAGAGGAAAAGAGAGAGAGAATTGGCTAGCCAGGGCCTCAGCCACTGCAATTGAACTCCAGATGATTGCACCACCTAGTGGGCATGCACAACCTTGCGTTTGCCTCACCTTTGTCTGACTTACATGGGATCTGGAGAGTTGAACATGGTCCTTGGGCTTTGCAGGCAAGCCCTTAACTGCTAAGCCATCTCTCCAGCCCTGGAGCACCAACTCTTGACAAAAGGCAAACCATGCCTTCGAGAGATAATTTCTTCATGGCACAGTGAGGACTCGGGTGTAAGTGCCTCACATCTAAAAACCCATGGAACTTAGCTATCCACACCCCCACTATTCAGGTGAGGGGACTGAGCACAGGGAGGGGCCACAAGTCCCCACACAGTGTTCCCAGGCGAATCAGACCCTTCTCAAGTTCATGTGCTTCTCAAGTCCTAGTCTCTAGGATCTCAGGTGACCTTATTTGGAAATTGGGATTAGTGAAGAGGAGTCACACTGGACCAGGGTGGTCCTCTGATCCAATCTGAATGGTGTTCTTGGGTTAAAAAAGGGAAATTTGGGGCTCATGGAGAGATCTCAGTTGGCCGAGTGCTTGCCTCTCAAGTATGAGGACCTGAGCTCCATCTTCAGCACCCACACTGAAAAAGGCCAGGTGTAGTGGCGTGCGCCTATGATCCCAACGCTGAAGAGGTAGAGACTGGTGGATTCTGAAGGCCTGCTGTCCAGCCAGTCCAACTTAACTGGTGAGTTACAGGCAAGGAGACCTCTCAAAAGTGGTCGGTGAATTCCCGAGGACAATATCCAAGGTTGTCCTCTGGCTTCCACATACATGAGTGTGTGTATGTGCCGCTGCACCTGGATGCACATGTACACACACACACACACACACACACACACACACACTTTAAAACCATGAGCCTATAATTGGGATACTAAGGTAGGAGTGATATGGAAAACTAAGGCTTGCAGAACCAGCACCAGAGGCTGAGTAGAAGATCAGTTGATTTTCACACCGGTGTGGGCCCCGGAGGAATCTCTTCTGAAGCCTGGATCCTGAACTCCAACGACTCAGAGTTTATATACCTCATTTTGACTATTCATTATTGTTAGTTCTCAGAGCTCAGAGGCCCAGCCTAATGCCAAACACCTTGTGTGTGTGATAGGCAAGTTTTAAAGAAACAGAAGAAACAAAAATAGTTAACGAGTGGGCCGTTGTAAGAAGCAGCATCAGATGGTTTACAACAGGGGCTGTAATACAGACCATGGCCTTGACACAGTACAAAACCTTCAGTGTCAGCACAAAAGTCTATACCGTACAGGACATAACTTTGGGGCAGGGGCTTCTCAATGTCCTTACTCAATGTCCATCTCAGGTGGATAGCCATGAGCTCCAGACCAGCTTGGGCTGTAGAGTGAGTTCCAGGTCTGCCTGAGCTAGAGTTAGATCCTGTCTCCAAAAATAATAATAATTATTATTATAATAACAGTGTGTATGTGGGGGGAGATGGAAAGGGGGGACCTGTGGGAGTGTCTGAGGGATTATCTTGATTCGACTAATGCGCTAGGGAGACCTGTCTTAACTGTGGGTGATCCTATTCCATGAGCCAGGGTACTGGCCCTCATCATTGTCTGTGTCCTGAATGTGATCAGCTCCATTTCAAACTCCTGCTGCCATGTCTTCCCTGCCCATGATAGGCTGTGACCTTAGAACTGTAAGCGGAAACAAATCACTCCTCTTAAGTTGCTTTGGCATGTTTTGTCCCAGCAAGAATGTGAATACTTGTATATACACACAGACACAGACAGACAGACAGACAGACAGACAGACACACACACACACACACACACACACTGCTCCATGGAGCTGAAGATAGCCCGAAGTGATGTTTTTACATCTAAGCATATGCAAAGCTTTCCAGCAGCCCTCAGCACTAGGACGGGGGCATGGGCCAGCTCCTCTCATAGCTGCGCAAGAACCAGCACCCGGAGCTTCAGCTTCTGGCTTCTGGAATGTGAGGAGAAACACTGCAGCCAACTACAGCCTCCAATTGTGGTACTAGGGCTCCCAGCAGCTCCCAGTGAGCGAGTCTGTCAGCTGGGGGAGTTCAGACAAGAGTCCAGCATCCTGGCCCAAGTACAGGCTGCCAGCTTGGTGCTCTGCCACCTCTGGTAACTCTCAGAAAGCCCTGGGCAAACCTGTGTTTGGATTCTAGGAACTGTCAACGCTACATCCACATCATCTGGGAGACCTCTCCTTACCAGGTGATCAGTGATGCCACCGCCTCCTCTTATCCTCACCTGGCATTGAGTCAGAAGTGAGGTCCCAGAACATCCTCAGGGGACCCTCTGCCTGTCCTGTACTTTGTAAAGCTGTGGCTACTGCAGGGCTCTGGGACTCAGAGGCTCCACTACGCCCAGGAAGGACGTTCCGATCCACAAGGTGCGTCCCTCCTGTGCTTGGCCGGCCAGGGGCCCGGGATTCTGGGATACAACATGCCATGTGTACTTGGGCTCTGTCCTCAGCTCCAGAATCCATTTTTGCTCTTTCTAGACAGGTACATGGGGAATCTTTCTTTCATGATAATACTTGCTCTTGGCTCTGGACAAACAGCTCCGAAGATTCATGCAGTTTCTTGAGTGATATGAGCATCTGATAAGGCTTTCAAACCCTTTGGGGGAAGGTGTACTTTAGGGGAGGGGATCCCCTGGATGAAACACTTGGTGGGCTCCTTGACAGCCTCAGGATAGTGTCCGGTTACTAGGGAACAAACCCTGGGATCAGAAGGTTGGAGGTTTCACCTTTACTCCACTTCATGGACTCTGGGATCAGGGGAAGGGCAAAGGGTGAGCTGGTCCCCAATGACCAATGATGTAATTAATCATGCCTATGTAGTGGGGCCTCCACAAAACTCAGGACAGAGTTTGAGGAGCCACCAGACAGCTAAATAGGTGGGGGAGACTAGAGGAGAACCCCAAGGGAAGGGCATGGAGGTTCCCCTTGCCTCAGACGTTGGAGTCTCCCCAGGCATCTCAGACCTTGCCCCAGGCAGCTTGGTCATCTGTTGTCTCTGCAATAAAATCAGAAAGTGCCGCTCAGACATCTGAGGTCTGGGAGTCCTTGCAGCTCAGTCCCCGAACCTGAAGAGGAATTCTGGACACCCCTGTTTACAGGACCTGGCCACAAGTACAAGTGCTTGACGCCTGAAGAGGAATGTCTTGTGGGGTCTCTGCACCCTCCCCTCCCATTGAAAAGTGCAGAGATCTCCTGCTGGGAGATGACCAGGCACTCAGATATACCGAGAAGCTAGTCTGCCTCCCTACAGACGACACTTGACCTTTGCAATTCCTGGACCTCACGGGCAGTGACAAACACAAGGCCACCCAGACACTGCTCGAGAACTGCAGTGTCTCTTACATAGGGTCTTTAATTTGTTTGTTTTTTTTTTTTTTCTTTTCAATGCTCCAAAAGGGCATTTTGAGATTGAGGAGCTGGAGAAAATATTTGTCCAATCAATTTCAGGCCAAGGGCTGTCAGGGTTGGTGATATAAAGCAAATAGGTAATGCTAGACCTTGGCCATCTGCAGCTTGTAGTCTACCCACCCATCTGGGTCTGTATGAGCAAAGGGGAGGTGTGAGTAACCTGGGACTGACTTCATTTTTTGGGGGGGGTTGGGGGGGAGGTCATTGAAAGTAGAATGTAACTTCTCATCAGGCATAGAGGAAACAGATCGATACCAGAGGAGTCTGGTGACCTGGGGAGACCCCTGGAGTCCTGAGCACTTACAGGTTTTTCTGAATGTACTGGAGGGAACCAGAGCAACGAGCCCCCGAACTGCCCTTGTCAGCAATTTCCTCTTCGGGGCCTCTTTTGTCAGTGTTCTCCGGAAGCTGGGCGTTAGAGGCCGGAAGGAAGAGCGGAATCTTGGTTGTCTCCCTCCCTCCCTCAGCAAGGGCAATGTTTTGCCACTGTGAGCAGGGAAAGGCCATCAATTGCTCTCCAGCTTGGTTTCCTGGCAACCAGGCAACCAGCCTGATCCTGGGCGATGGCTTTGCTGGGGTTAGGACTATTATCACACAGTCCCTGGAGCACTTTGACTATTGAAGGGACATCTCCTGAGTCATCATCAGTGACCACTCTTGTCTTTGTCATGTCGGTACCCTGCATGCCACAGAAAAGGACCAGGGCTACGAGGTCCTGTTCTCTGGAGATGTCCCACTTTCAGAACTGGCTTTGGTGTCCTGGGCAGCCCCTTGTAAGGGGAGTGATCTCAAAGTACCAGCTCCACCTTTCTATCCAGAATAGTCTATGAGGAGCGTCTCCGTCCCTTCTGGACCTGCAGAAAGACAAAGGAGAGCTGGCAGAGCTGATCTGGAAGCTTCTGGGAGCTCCATTAGGCAGTTGGTTTGGATGGAGAGAAACACAAACTTAGAGGTGGTGGTGGCGGAGGCAGCACTGGCTGTCTGGGCCAGTGGTCTCATCTCATGGGAAGCATAATGCGGTAATGTTCAGATAGCACTTTTATTTTATTTATTTATGCATTTATTTATTTATTTTATTGACAACTTCCCTTGTTGCAGACAATATCCCATGGTACTTCCCTCCTTCCCCCCACTTTCCCCTTTGAAACTCCACTCTCCATCATATCCCCTCCCCCTCTCAGTCTCTCTTTTCATTTGATGTCATCATCTTTTCCTCCTATTATAATGGTCTTGTGAAGATATTGTCAGGCACTGTGAGGTCATGGATATCCAGGCCATTTTGTGTCTGGAGGAGCATGTTGTAAGGAGTCCTACCCTTCCTTTGGCTCTTACATTCTTTCTGCCACCTCTTCCTCAATGGACCCTGAGCCTTGGAAGGTGTGTTAGAGATGTTTCAGTGCTGAGCACTCCTCTGTCACTTCTTCTCAGCACCATGGTGCCTTCTGAGTCATCACAAGGTCACCACCATCTGAAAGAGAAGCTTCTCTAACCAAAAGTGAGAGTAGCATTAATATATGGGTATGGACATTAAAAGAAGTGCTTACTGGGCAGTTTGGTGAGCATAGTATATACATTTAGCCAGACATCAGCAGACGTTACACCCCTAGGGCTCATGACTAGCCCTGTTGTAGGTTTCAGTATCAGAGATGTATTCCCTCCCATGGAATGGGCCTCCAGTCCAATTAGAGAGCAGTTGGTTTCCCCCATAACAGACATGCCACTATTGCACCCATTGGCTCATTTGTCCTGGCTGGCCAAATTTGAAGCTTGCAGTGTTCACTGTTGAGTATCTTCACTGGTGTTTTCTCTCTCCCATTGAACTGCATGCAGTGTAGCTTTTTCCAGCTTTCTGTCAGCTGGTTCACATGGAGGAGGCTTTCAGCTCAGCTCCAGCAGGATTTATCAGTGGCCTTGCAGCCCAAGTCATATATCACTTTTAAAAGACCACACTGGGGCAAGAGAGATGGCTTTGTAGTTAAGGCAATTGCCTGCTAAGCCTAAGGATCCAGGTTCAATTCCCCAGTACCCATGTTAGCCAGATGCACAAGATGGCACATGTGTCTGGAGTTTGTTTGCAGTGGCTGCAGGTCCTGGAAATGCCCATTCTCTCTGTCTCAGTCTGCCTCTCTCTCTCTCTAACAAGCAAATAAACAAAACATTTAAAAGACTATACTGCTGGGTGTGGTGGCACATGCCTTTAATCCCAGCACTTGGGAGGCAAAGGTAGGAGGATTGCCAAGAGTTCGAGGCCACCCTGAAACTACATAGAGAATTCCAGATGACTTCACTGAGCTTCAATGAGACCCTGCCTCGAACCCCCCCACAAAAAAAACTTTACACTGATTGTGTGAGATAGGGAAAGCTATCATTGCCCCCATTTCATAGGTGGGAATACTGAGATTACAAAGCTTCTGAAAAGCAGAGCTGGGATCCAAACCCACCAATCATGATGTTCTGTGTGCATTAAGTGGATACAAAGTGAATCTCCTGGCTCATGGCCAGAAAGTGAACAGTTGTTGACAAAGCAGTGTGGGAGTCCTCACCGGGAACCTCAGAACAAGGGCCAGGGGGTGAACTGGGTGCAGGAAAGCAGAGTGGGAGTCCTCGCCTGGAACCTCAGAACAAGGGCCAGGGGTGAGCTGGGTGCAGGAAAGCAGAGTGGGAGTCCTTGCCCAGAACCTCAGAACAAGGGCCAGGGGTGAGCTGGGGGCAGGAAAGAATGGGGAAGGGCCCCACCTGGCTGGACTGTCCCCAATTCTAACTGTTTGGAAACTGCATGTTGACATCAGAGAAGCCATAATGGAGCTTGGCCTGATGCTAAGTGGCCATCCATAAACCCAAGGAAGGTTGTCTCGAAAAGATATTTGCCCCAAACCACTGAGCCTTTCTGCAAACAAAGCTGGTTCCTGGCCACCTGCCTCCTTCTCCAGGACTAGGGCTTTATTGTCCCAGAGTCCAGGGGATGTCTTCTTTGGAGAATTTTTTTTTCCAAATACTGAAATGATCTGACCTGGACTAGGGTTGGGGATATCCCATATTATTCAGGTAGGGAAACTGAGGCTCAAGAAGGGTAAAGATCTGCCTGAGGTCCCAGCACACATCAGCAGCAGGGCCAGCACAGAAAGACCCTGCTTCTAGCTCCAGTCTCACGTTCCTCTAGCAAGTCCCTTGGTGACAACTATCTGTGCTGGGGGTGACACTGGCCACAGCTCAGCCACAGTCAGGGTGTCCCTCTGAGTTTTCCTCAGAAGATGTTATGGTTTGAATCTGAACTCTTTCCTGCAGGCTCACATTTTGAGCACTTACCACTTAGCTAGAGGTTCTGGGAGGCTGTGGAATCTTCGAGAGATGAGGCCTGGCTGATAGAAATAGATGACTTGAAGCCAGGCGTGGTGGCACACGCCTTTAATCCCAGCACTTGGGAGGTAGAGGTAGGAGGATCGCCGTGAGTTTGAGGCCACCCTGAGAATACAGAGTGAATTCCAGGTCAACCTGAGGTAGATTGAGACCCTACCTTGAAAAGCCACCAAAAAAAGAAAGAAAGAAAGAAAGAAAGAAAGAAAGAAAGAAAGAAAGAGAGAGAGAAAGAAAGAAGAGAGAGAGAGAGAAAGAAAGAAAGAAAGAAAGAAAGAAAGAAAGAAAGAAAGAAAGAAAGAAAGAAAAAGAAATAGATGACTTGAGGCCGACCATTGGAGGCAGACCCACCCTGGGTTCTGATGTCACTGTCTGCTCTATGGTCCACCACAAAGTGAACGATCTCTACTACATGCTGCCACTGTAATGGACTGAGAGAGTTGCCACACCTCCCATGGTGGACCAGAACCTTCTTAAACGGTGAGCCCAAATGGATCTTTTCCCCCATAAGCCGCTTCTGTCAGGTGTTCCATCACAGCAATGCAAAAGCAACTAACACGCCAGACTTGGGTCTCCCTGCTGAAGCCTACCCAGTCCCTTTTCTGGAACAAGACACTGATCCTGCCTTCCGCACATAGCTGAACATTCCCATGGGACTCACAGTACCTCAACCCCATGTTTAAAACCAGCTTTGAGGGCTGGAGAGATGGCTCAGCGGTGAAGGTGCTTGCCCGCAAAGCCCAAGGACCTATGTTCGACTCTCCAGGTCCCACATAAACAGATGCAAAAAGTGACGCAAGCGCACAAGATCACACACACGCACAAGATGGCGCACGCGTCTGGAGTTCAACTGCAGTGGCTGGAGGCCTGGTGCACCAATTCTCTCTCTTGCTCTCGCTCTCATTCTCTCTCTCTCTCACACACACACAAAAAAAAAAAAAAAAAAAAAAGCCAGTCTGTTGGGCTTGCCTCCAAAACAACAAGAACAACAAAACCCACCAGGTTTCCTAGGTAAATACAGGGTAAGCCCCAGAGGGACAGGTAACGGACATATCTACATGTGAGACATTGCACTGTACACACCAGAGTGTCAGAGCTGTCGTTTGTTTTAATCAGTGTGACCCCATAGGAGGGCCTCTTGAACCTTCCAGTCCACTTTGTCCTACCCACACCCCGCTGCTTCCACTGGCTTCTTCCTGGAGCGAGAACCTCTTCCCTGTTTCCAGCCAACCACACAGAGCCGCCGCTTGTCACCTTCTTGTAACACACCAGCCAGTCCTGGGGGGCTATGACTCCATGGGGTTGACTACTTTTCCCAGAAAGAGCAGAGATCGGGTCATGTTCGAAAAAATCGCCACAAGGAAGGGCCGGTCGAACAAAAGGACACGATAATTTTGCTGGGCCGAGAGAAACATAGTGGAGACGCTGGTGACCGCTGCGGCCTCAGTGCCGACTTCATTCACGTCCATGGTGGCCTTGTGGAAGCTCTGAAGGAGAAATCACAGGCATGACCCCCCAGGCAACATGGGGGTGCCAAGAAAGGGTAAGGGGACCAGAAACTGCCGAGGGCACCGGCTGACCTCTGAGCTGCAAAGCCATCTTCAGGGCGTGTCACGCACTGGAGGGTTGCTGACCTGCTCGACCTCCCTGGAGCTAATACCTACCAGCCTGAGGCCCTCAGTGTGCCACAGATACGTGCCACCTCCTATGTGATCAGTAGCATTAAGACCATTTTACAGATGAAGACAGTTATAGCAGAGACCAGGCTACCTCCCAAGATCATAGCAGGCAAGCCTGGAACTTAGATTCCCTGAACAGAGGATGTCTCCCTTAGCATACGCCTGATTTCCCACGGTAGAAGTTACAGGTCTCTTGCTCTCATCGAAAAACACACCCACCCTGGCCTCGCCCACGTCCTTTTACTGCCCCAAGTTGTATTCGCCATCCTCTATGACCGTGACCCAGGCAGATATCAGACCCCCTGGCCTGCTTTGGGGCATCTGAACACAGGGGCCGGTCAGTGCTGTGTGCTGGCTCAGCACTGAGCAGCCTCAGCTCGGAGGCACCGCACGGTAACAAGAACACCCACCACGCCACTGTTTCGGAGGGGCAGGCGTCCTTCTCAGGGGTGAATAGCTTCGGGGAGCCTTGATCACTTACTTTGGATAGCCGCAGTCTCTGTTGCGTGACAATGCGGGAGAAGTTAGCGTTTGGGGAGAACAGGTTTTCAAAGCCCATCATGGGCAGAATCCGATCCAGCTCGTAGGAACTTGAGATAGAGAACTTGGGGAAGTACAAGATGAGCCTCTTGTAGAAGTACCTGGAAGAGCCATGGAGGGCAGACATTGGATTCTTTTTTTAAAAAAATTTAAATTTTTAATTTTTTTTGGTTTTTCGAGGTAGGGTCTCACTCTAGCTCAGGCTGACCTGGAATTCACTATGTAGTCTCAGGGTGGTGTCAAAGTCATGGCGATCCTCCTACCTCTGCCTCCTGAGTGCTGGGATTAAAGGCATGCGCCACCACGCCTGGCCAGGCCTTAGATTCTTGAAGCTGCTGTATGTGGCGGGCGGCCTTTGACTCTGCTGAGGCCCTATCAGTGCATCTGCTTCGTGTGCACATGTGCACATGTGTGCGTGTGTCTGC
The DNA here is from genome assembly GCA_036365145.1 of Orientallactaga sibirica. NCBI lineage: Eukaryota > Metazoa > Chordata > Mammalia > Rodentia > Dipodidae > Orientallactaga > Orientallactaga sibirica. The sequence continues at coordinate 9,273,563 of JAEOAD010000038.1, read as the reverse complement.
ACGTACATGCACGCATGCAGGTGTGTGGATATACATCAAAACATTGCTGCTGGGGTCTTGCCCTCAGTTTATCTCCACCTCACTTTTTTTTTTTTTTTTTTTTTTTTTTTTGATACAGGCTCTCTCACAGAACCTAGAGCTTACCAACTCAGCTAGACCAGTGAGCCAGCAAGCCCTGGAAACCCTCCAGTCTATGCCTCCCCAACCCTGCAATTACAGATGCACTCTGCCACAGCCAGCTTTAGCCTGGGCACTAGGGGTCTGGTCTCCGGGCCTCATGCTTGCACGGTGAACACTGTCCTGACCAAATCATTCCCTCAGCCTTGGATCAGCTTGTCGCTATGAATTGATTCCGTGCTACAAGAACCATGTGAATTCCCCCCTTCTACGTGTTGGGAAACTTCCCTATTCAGGGCTCCAGGGAGCTGTCTTGTCTTGCTCCTTCCTTGGGTGGGTAGATGGAATTTTCTTAAAGCCTTCTATGCCCACTCAGGCAGTCACCTGGCTGGAGGGCTCCACCTTTGCTGCACAAGAACTGACTCTCAGAGAGGGTGTCATTTAACTCAAGCCTTCAGCAGAGGAAAAAGGCCAGAACGCCTAACCCTTAGAGAGGGTCTCTGTACTGGTGAGAGACTAGAACCACGGACTAAAGGGACACAAGAGGGTTCGCTGTCTAAGGAGACTCATGGGAAGCCTCAGAGCAACGGGATGCAGCCATGACTCCCTATCCTGGGCCCTGGGTTTCACGAGGAAGGTGATCGGTCAGCAGTTCTGTAGAATTCCAGTGTGACGTGCTGATTACCTGTTCTGGAGCAAGTCGAGCCACCTGTTTAGCATATACGGGGACAACACCTGCTCCACCTCATGCATCTTGCCTTTGTGAGGAAGGACAAAGAGTGCCACCATGCTGCCTCTGTAATCCATCCTCAGGACGGAGCAGGGCACGTGCTTGTCCTGAAAATGCCAGTGGTACTCGCGAATGTGCATCATCATGGGAACCTGCACGATTGTTTTGTCATCTATGTGGAAGTCACGGAGTGCGATCCTGGATGGAGGAAAAGGCTTCTCCCACAGACCTGGAGGGTGCAAAAGAGGCACTGAGCTTCGGTGACCAGGAAGCCGATCCTCTAGCAGGGACGGTCACCTGAGCCATAGTGTAGCCATTGTAGACCCCTCCTCATTGTCCCGTCAGGGTGTACCACTGAAGCCATCCGGAGGAGTGTCCCTCCTGTGACGGTTAATGTTGATTGTTCGCTTGACTGCATTGAGAAATACCTAAAGCACACCTATGGGTATGCTCAGGAGGGTGGTTCCAAGAAACAGTTACACCATAAGGCCTCTGACCTAACGACTGGCTTAATCATTGATGGATTTAAGATCTGTTAGAATGTTGAGAAATGATAGAGATGTGGAAGGTGGGGTCTGCTTGGAGGAAGCAGGTCACAGGGAGTTATGCCTTCAGTAGGATGTGTCTTACCCAGGCTGCTTCCTGTAACTGCTCGGTTCTGCTACTTCCTATCTGCTGGGATGTGAGCTGCTCTGCCCTGATGGACTGAAACCTCTGAATGCATCAGGTGTTCTGTCCCAGAAACAAAACAGCCGGGAGGTAGGGGCAGACTAGAACACCCAGGCACTTTCATGTCTGTCCATGGTCATTCCTGATTGTGAAAACCTTCAGAGGACAGTGGGGTTCTGTCCACTTCCACACCTCAACTTGTAACAAGCATCCTTGAGCAGGAAAGTGAAGGCAGAGTCCAAGCAGAGGGGCCAGTCTTCTCTAAAAGGTGGGCCCCAGGCTGGAGAGATAGCTTAGCAGGTAAGACGCCTGCCCGCTAAGCTTAAGAACACCGTTCGATTCTCCAGGTCCCATGTTTAGCCAGATGCAAAGTGATGCAAGTGTGCAATGCCACACTTGCTCACAATAGGGAACATGCATCTGGAGTTAGTTCACAGCGGCTGAGAGGCTGCTGGCACGCCCATTCTCTATCTGTCGCTCTGTCTCTCTCTCTCTCTGAGTCTCTCCAAAAAAAAATAAATAAATAAAAATGTGGGCCCCTTCTGCTGTTGGGAGAGAAGGATTCTAAGTTTGTGGTCCAAAGTAGAGGGAGGAAAAGATGTGGTGCTAAGATGATGAGAGATTTTCCTAGAACGGATCATGACCTCTCCATGGAGTAGGAGACAAGGTTACTAAGTGGAAGTGGGGTGGAGAGCCAAGAAGGAAGCTTCCAGCACTTGCCCTGGAGAGCAAAGAAGTGTGTGTGTGTGGGGGGGGGCATGGATATGTGCAGTGCCCAGTGAAGAGCCAAGCTCACAACACCAGGTGAGACCATGTTCACTAGGGAGGTTTTCCACCAGCCATATCTAAATGCAGGTGCTGAGGTAGATGGGGTGGGCTACTGGGCTGATGTAGGTGTGTGGGCTTGCCACGTGTGGATGGAGAGGAGAGCGAGGAAGGAGGCTGCAAGCATTTGAAAGGCATGTTTGCAGCCATGGTCACTGAATGTGATCTCTGTGTGCAGAGGGGAGTGGGAACTGGAGGTGATCAACACTGAAGTGGCGGAAGAAGGGATTGCGGTCTCCATGGAAGAGTTTGAATAAAGTAAGATTCCTGGGCTCCTGAGCCATCCACCCTGCATCCTCCTAACTGCGAAGCAAACACTGGCTCTCTTCAGATTAAGTTGTTTTCAATTGAGTGAAAAATTCCACATCTAACCCACGTGTGGGATGACTAATTTGCCTGGATTATTATCCGGGAAGGTTTCCCAGAATTTGTTCCCTGTTGATTGTGGGTTGGAGCTGGTTCTAAGCTGCGATTTGGAAGTGGGTTGGGTCTCACTGTGCTCTGAAAGTGTTCACAAACAGCTGTGACCCTGGACAGACCTGGCAGTGCCCGGGTGCTCCAGCGGTCTGTCCGTGCCTGCGTTCCTAGCAGGTTGACCTCACCTTTGAAGTAGATGAAATTCACCAGCACCATCTTCATGTCCTGGCTCAGTTTGCTGACCAAGTTTGAGATCTTCCCATTCGTTTTTTCCCTGACATAGTCATTGATGAGCCGGGTTGTACCCGTGACGTCTGTGAAGTCGGGACGATGGAGCTTTGTGTTATAGAAACCCTCGATGTTAGAAATGAACTGTGGAAGTAACTTCAGGTCATGGCTCAGGAACAATGCTATGCCCACTTGGGTTTCTAAGTCTGGATGGTCCGGGTGCATGAGCATTCGCAGCAGATACCGGAAGCCCTCGTAGATGTCAGGCGCAGACAGTTCTGTGAGGTTGAAGCCCAGGCCTTCGAGGATCTGATTCTGGCTGGCCTCGTCAGCCCCCAGAGACAGCATGGAGAAAGCAAGTGAGATACTCAGCGGAGAGAAGAAGATATTCTTTCTGGGGTTTTGGGATGCAATCAGATGATAGAAGCGGAAGGCAAAGTTGGTATTTCCGGGAACGATCTGAATGTTGGGGGGTGCCGTTAAGAATGGGTAGTTGTCGGATTCACCTATGTCATCAAGTTGACTGTGAGAAAGGGCCAGGAGTCCAGCCAGAAGGAGGCCCACACAGCTGGCACAGTGCATGCTGGGGCTCGCAGATCTGCAGAGGAGAAGAGATGCCCTGGACATTGTGTAGCGGACAGGGAACCCTGCTGAGAAGATAGGAGTGGACATGGCCCCAGAGGTGGGAAGGCAGCAGCTGCTAGGTGGCGAGTTTTTAGGGGTTAGCGCCTAGACTTGGGTGGGAAGAAGCTGGGGTCTCTTTAAATGATTACTCATACCCATTCAAGTTGTTTGTTTCAGCTTATGCCTTCTATAGAAAAGCTTCCAGGGAGTGGTTTAAACTAGTGAGGGGTCTGCTAATGTTGCTCTCGTTGCAGAGAGGAGAGGACGGGTCCAAACAAAAGTGGCTTGCCCAAGGTACCAAGTAGCAAATGACCTAGCTGGAACCCAGGTCTGAAGTCACTACCAGGCCTTGCTTCCTCCATGGCGCCCTTTCCAGTGACTTTATCTCATCAGCCAGGACAGGCCACGAGGGTGTGGATGCCAAGGTTGCTGGAGCAGCTGCTCTTGCCACTGTACGGTCAGCACACCTCTTTCCTGCACTTTCCTATGGACCTCCCTCCCAGGCGGATGCCAGCAGAACTCAACTTCCGGTGATCACCTTTCCCGAGGAGGAAGTGCTGTTCAGTAAAGGACTGGCTCAACGTTGCAGCAGGTACACTGCTCTCCCTCTCATCATGAACTTGACCTGCCCACAGGCTGTTTGACTTTCTCCCCTGACTCTGTTCTTGTTCTACCCAGTGGTCCTACCAGGACTGAATTCCCAGGGCAAAAGCTCAGCAACCATCCTGAGCATCTCCCTCTCCTCCCGCCCACTCCGCACATCCTGGAGTCCCTTTCGTCTGCACACATTGGAAGTTTCTCCCTGGACCAATCACACGAGGGTCTTTGTCCCTGTCTCCATGTCTTTGTCTGAGACCAGGGATCAGAAACTTCCCACATGGGTGTCTTTGCAAGCTCATATCTGTAACCATGACTACTTTTACATGGTCACTGGGAAGCAGCTGTACAGACAATAGGCTGGGCTGTGTTTCAACAAAACTGTATTTATGGACTCTGACTTTTGAATTTCAAATGTTTTTCAGGTGTCACAAAATATTGTCTATTGACTTTTTTCTCCTTTTTTTTTTTTTTTTTTGTGGGACTTGGCATTGAACCCACGGCCTCATACATATGCAAATCTCTATCACTGAACTACATCCCCAACCTCTTGTTTTCTTTTTTTTCTTTTCTTTTCTTTTTTTTTTTCTTTAGCTTTTTAACTATATTGCTCAGGCTGTCCTTGAACTTGGAATCCTTGCTTCTGCCTCCTGAGTGGCTGGGATTACAGATCTGAGGTCCCTAGGCCCAGTGATATTTTTCAATCACTTATACTTCTTTTTTAAAAATATTTTTATTTGTTTGTTTGAGGGGGGACATACCAGGGCTTCCAGCCACTGCAAAGCAACTCAAGACCACCTTGTACATATGGCTTACATGGGTACTAGGGAATCAAACCTGGATCCTTAGACTTCACAGGCAAGCATTTTAACCGCCAAGTCATCTCCTCAGCCCTCAATCACTTATACTTCTTACATTCATATTTACAACCTAAAATCAATTTATATTTAGAAACTTTGTGTTGTCATTCTATCCCTTGCATTCCTCGCTTGGATAGTGAGCCACATTTGATCATGACCTGGCTGGCAATAGTAGCTCTTTACTGGCCTTTCTCCTCTGCTTCCTTTAAGCATCATTTAAGACCTCTCCTCTCCCTGCCTAGCATCTCTCCTTCATATGGCTTCCTAGAACTGGCCCCTCCCACCCTGGCACATACACTTCTCTTCAGGACATTACGTAACATTTCCCTCTGGCCTGACAACAGCACCTGGCCTGGGAGCCAGAAGCCCCAACTTGGTTGATGCTGTCCTGGGCTGGTCAGGAAGCTTTGGGGGTTTGGGTACCAGCTGTCCAGTAGAGTAGTGGGGGCATTGGGTTTCAGTACAGTAGGGGTTATTTTCAACCTCAATATTTCTCATGTTTAGGGTGGGTGACTAACTGTCCAATTTGCCTTGGACTTTGCTGACTTTAGTACTGACGCCTCATCACCCAGGAAAGCCCTCAGTCTTGGGCATACCAAGGCAATGGGTTACCCTCCCTCTGACAGTCTCCACTGTCCCCATGTCCCTGGGTTACTCACGGCACAGTTTGTCCTGTAGTGGCTCCAGGTGACCGTCTGAGCTACAGAGCAGCTTATAAAGTCCAGGAGCTACTGGGAAAAAAAAGCCCTCTGAACACCTCCTGTCTCCAGAGCAGCTAATAATTAATGAACAGACCTGTGGCAAATTGCAGAAACGACAGGGAGTCAGCTGGCCTCCTCCCTGGACAACACCCTCTACCCTCCCTGAAAACCCAAGGTGGTTTGCTCTTGACATTTGCACAAACATAAAAGTTTTCTCAGGGGAGACCTTTGGAGGGTCTGGTCTCTATCTGGCCTCTCACTCACTGTGTGAATGCCCACCCATCCAGCCCCCTCTCTGGGCTTGGGCTGTCTGCTTCACACCTCAAAATCAGAGCAGAGGGCTGGAGAGATGGCTTAGCGATTAAGGCGCCTGCCCGCTAAGTCTAAGAATGTCAGTTCCAATCTCCAGGTCCCACATTTAGCCAGATGCAAAGTGACGCAAGGGCGCAATGCCGCACTTGACCACAAGGGGGTGCATGCATCTGGATTTCATTTGCAGTAGCTGAGAGGCTGCTGGCACGCCCATCTCTATCTGTCTTCTTCTCCCTCTCCCTCTCCCTCTCCCTCTCCCTCTCTCTCTCTCTCTCTCTCTCTCTAAAAAAAAAAAAATCAGAGCAGAGACAGCAAATATTAGTGCCTTCACAAGCCTAGTGTGGTTTCCAGGGTGGCAGGGTAAGGTAAGGAATGATAGACAAGTAGAACTGGACAGAACCAGCTCTCACAGGTACCACCAACTGAAGTTCTAAAAGACAGTTCTAAGGAAGAACTGAGTAAATCTACGGTCACCTCATTTTTACACTTTTTAGAAAATGTTTTGCATGATAAGCTCCCAATATTAAGGTGTGCATATATAGGTGAATATAAAGATTTTAGGGTGAGTTTTCTTAACTGGTATGGCTTCTTTTGAAAAAGGGTTTCCAAGGTCATTATTGTTGCCAAGCCAGGGTTAGATACAACTCTGCGGCATGAGGGTGTGAGTGGCACGGTTCCCGGAGCAGCAGACCTCCCTCCCTCCCAGGTGGAAGCCAGCAGAACTCAACTTCCGGTGATCACCTTTCCTGAGGAGGAAGTGCTGCTCAGAAAGGGACTCGCTCGAGGTTGCAGCAGTTACACTGCTCTCCCTGTCGTCGTGAACTTGACCCGCCCACAGGCTGCTTGACTTTCTCCCAACTCTGTTCTTGTTCTACCCAGTGGTCCTACGAGGACTGAATTCCCAGGGCAAAAGCTCAGCAACCACCCTGAGCATCTCCCTCGCCTCCTGCCCACTCCGCACATCCTGGCATCTCATCTGCACATCCTGGAAATTCCTCCTTGGACCATTCATCTCTGAACAGTGGGGCCCTTGTCCCTCTCCCCGTGTCTTTCTCTCAGGCCAAGGGAGGGGAAACTTCTCACCAAAGTCCAGCCAGAGGGCATCTTTGCAGGCCAGTGTTTGTGACCATGACCTTCTCCCATGTGGTCACTGAGAAGCAGCTGTATAGACAGCACTGTACAAGCAGGAGGTGACCTGTCTCCCATGTGCGTGTGTGAAGACAGGGAACAGATAAGCCAGGTGTTCTACGTCAGTTGGAATGGCAGGTGTCACCAGAGATGGCAGGGACACATATGCCTGCAGATAATTTGATCGTCCTGTTTAAAAGACAAGGGAACAATCCAATGAGTGTCAGGGTCACTCTGATGGCAGATTTTGTGGGCGGGATTAGGACCACAGCATTTTCTGTGGAAGTCACAGAACCCCCTCAGCAGGGGTCAGGACAAGAGCACTGCTCTCAGCCTGACTGGTCTCGTTGGGTCAGCCAAACACAGGACACACAGGGCGATGTGCCCTGGAAGCCCTGAGACTGACTTCTCCAGGGAGTTCACGTAGGAGGGGCCTGATCAGGAAGCTGAATGCAATCCTAGGGTCAGGAAGGGTCGATGTTCTAGACTTTAGGGCCAGAGCCTGGCTCAGCTCAGTGCACTCAGAATGGGAGTGAGGATGCTTGGGTGCCAGGTGCTCATCTGCCATAGGTTGTGGACATCAAGATGTGGATCTCAAGCTAATTCGTAACAGGGTTGTCTTTGCACAAGCTCAGCCTGAGGACATGGAAGGCTGTGCACCTTGGGTGGAGCTTCTTGAAGGCAGGAGCTCAGGCTTCTCCAAAGATTTCCTGATGTAATAAACGAACAACCAACTCATGATCTGATCTGATACAAACTCATGATCCGTCTTATGTTCGGATTCCCCATAGCTTTCGCTGCCTGAAACTGAATAAAAGCCATGAGTACAATCAGTTCAGGGAGCACTAGCATGCAGCCCTCTGACCATTCGTTAAATCATAGTTTGTGTGTTGTGTGTTCATTTCACATTCATCCAAACACCACTGGACTATGTGTACAAGAGGTCATTTCTCTTTTCTCTCTCTAGCTTCCTTGCTCCCTGCCTTCCCAGTTTTCCATTGTAGGCTGAGGTGGTCCAACTTGATCATCTCAGAACCTGGTTGTTACTATGACAACAGGGCAAACCCTGGGCACATGTGGGGAACTTGACTGTTAGCCCCCTTAGGATTCGGATCTCAAACTTTCACTTCCCCAAGTGTAGCTAGTTATGTTCCTAGGAGACAGATATGTATAATTGGTCACTGTAGGGACTTTATGTCTGATTTGGGGATGACTCCAGCAGATCTCCTCATTCTTCAAGAAAGTTTCACGCTTACCTTAAGAAATATGTGGGGCCAGGCATGGTAGCTCCCACCTTTAATCCCAGTATTCGGGAGGCAGAGGTAGGAGGTTCAAGGAGATCCTCATGATACATAGCCAATTCCAGGTCAGCCTGGGCTAGAGTGAAACCCTACCTCGAAAAACCAAAAGAAATATATGTGGGGCTGGGAGGATGTCTCCATGGTTAAAAGCATGTGCTTGCGAAGCTTGCCTCTCCTGGTTCAAGTCCCCTGCACGCACATGGAGCCAGATACAAAGTGGTGCGTGTATCTGTCATTCCCATGCCTACAACAATGGGAAGTGGAGCCAGGAGAATCCGAAGCTTGTCGATCAGCTAGTCTGATATTCATTTGCAGATGGGAAATTCATTTGTGGTGGCAAGAAATCCTATCTCAAAAAATACAAAAAGAAGGTAGAGCATGTCTCCACATACGTGCCATGTCATGTACACATGAACACACACACATAAATATTTAAGTTTTAAAATGTGAAGTATCCCAATTTTTAAATATGGGCCTTTGGATTCAATAGGTTAAAGATTTAATACATGCCTAACGGTATTAAATTGGATGAGTTTGGCCAAGAGAACTTCAAGGTCATTTCCAGTTCTGCATTCTTGGGGTGGGACTGGGGATTTGGGGTAACAACATTTATAATCCTGTAAAGGATCTGCATCAGCTCCAGGGACCTCTCCAATTTAAATTTTAAACTTTTTTTTTTACATTTAGAAATCAGTGTCAAGCCATCAGGAAAAATAAAAACTAAATCAGGGGCTGGGAGATGACCTAGAGGTTAAGGTGCTTGCCTGCCAAGCCTAAGGATCCATGTTCGACTCCCCAGATCCCACATAAACAGACACACAAGATGACATATGTGGCAAGATCACACGTGTGCACAAGATGGCACAGGTGTCTGGAGTTTGATTGCATTGGTGTGCTAATTCTCTCTCTCTCTCTCTCTTAGCCATTAAATGAATTAAATCAGAACGCTGGTCAAAGCAATCATAAGTAAGTTTGGAGAATGTACCCGGCCTCATTTAAGACACATTATGAAGATGTAGTTAAATAACCACACAGAAAGCCACAGCCAGAAGGCCAAGCAAACCAAAGAATGCAGGGAGAGGCTACAACGTGTCCCAAAGAGACCACAGTCAAAATGAATCTCTTTGCCCCTGGGGTGTAAACCATGTGTGGTATAAACTTTCTACCCAGGGCCGTCTGCACCCCAAACCTGGCTTCTGCCTCACTTCATGCTTTTACAAAGCACACACGTGACCCTCACCACGCAATTTATCTTTTCCCAGGCCCATCCTCTGAACACTTGAGCACCTTCCACAGGCGGGCAAGGCCACGGATGGCCAGCGGGTGGCACAGGCGCGCTTCCTAGGCCTCTGCGGGTGAGTTCCTTGATGTATGCTGAGAATCCTGAATCACTGGGGCTGAGAGAAGCCCCAGAGCCATGGATGGCAATCGAGGCTGACTCTTTTTCCCCTGGGGATATTTCTGCAGTTTTGAAGACATGCTACTGTTGCCGTGGCTTAAAGAAACACTAGGGGTGCTGTGAAATGTCCTAGGAGGTCCATGGAAATTTATCCAGCCCCAAATGTCAGCAGGACCCAGAGTAGAAAAGTCTAGGTTCATACATGGTAAACTGAGGGCACAGGAGCAGCTTCACTGTGTTGGCTCCTCCTGTGACCACCTCACACCGTGTTGTTCATAGGAAGCTTTGTGATGGTGCTTCCAGTACCATTTTACACCCATCTGGTCTTTGTAGTTGTCAGAAGCAGTGGCAACAAGGCCACTTGGATATCGTGAGACCCTCCAATTAGTCAGTCGATGACCCTGGAAGTTGTTCTCCAGATGTGCTGGAGGTCCTACACCTCTGCACTTGGTGCATTTTGTTCCCACTGTAAAACAATTCCATCTCCCACCACTTAAAATGGACCGATGCTGTAAGACCTGGCCCTTCTGAGAAACTGTTCCCAATTGCTGGCCCTGCCCCAGCCTGGTCACCTGTCCCAGGCTGCCCTTCATTGTGGTGCTAATGTGGACACCACAGGCTTTGAGTAAAGGAGGGCAGGGGGGTGGGCTGGGTTGTAGGAGAAGCAAGAGTCTGGGCCGGACAGTAAGCACTTCTCTTAATGTCCACACCCTCATATTAATGCTACTCTCACTTTTGGTTAGAGAAGCTTCTCTTTTCAGATGGTGGCAACCTTGGGATGATTCAGAAGGCACCATGGTGCTGAGAAGAAGTGACAGAGGAGTGCTCAGCACTGAAACATCTCAAACCCACCTTCCAAGGCTCAGGGTCCATTGCGGTAGAGGGGGTGGAAAGAATGTAAGAGCCAAAGGAAGAGTAGGACTCCTTACAACGTGCTCCTCCAGACACAAAATGGCCTGGATATCCATGACCTCGCAGTGCCTGACACTACTACCTACACAAGACCATCACAAGAGGAGGAAAAGATCATGACATCACACTGAAAAGAGAGACTGCCTGAGAAGGGGAGGGGATATGATGGAGAGGGAAGTTTCAAAGGGGAAAGTGGTGGGGGGGAGAGGGAAGTACCATGAGATATTGTCTACAATTAAAGAAGTTGTCAATAAAAATAAATAAATAAATAAATAAATAAATAAATAAATAAATAAATAAAAGAGTCTGGGCAGGAGAGGTAGGACAAAGCAGGATCAGGGTCGGCAGCTAGGGGCGTGGCTTTTCTGTCCATCTCCCACACACCTCTCACCCTGAGGGAGGTTTTGGGGTGTCAGGACCACACAAGCTCTGTCTTTGGCTGTTCTCATGTATAGGCCGGGCACAGAAGTGGTTAGCAGAGAACCATAGAACTGGCCAGGTTACAAGGACCAAAGCATATCATGTCTAAGTGACATTTCTAATCCGGGGTCTCAACTTAATGCCCAATACTCCCCCTTGCTGAAAAATTTATCTAGCCCCAAATGTCAGCAGGGCCCGGGTCTGTTTCTGTCCCCATTGAAATTGCATGATGTCCCTCAGGGCTGCACTGGGGGTTCCAGGTTATAGGTGAAGCAACAGAGACCTGGGTGAAGGGTGACAGCTGGGACACACAGATGGCAGGTGACACAGCAGGCAGGTGTACTGGTTTCCACTCTGAGCTCTGAACCCTAAGGGAAGAGGCAGGGTGCTAGGAGACTGCTGGTGAACAAAAGCCCAGGGTGATGTGACACCCAGTTCTCCCAGCTCCTCCCATCGTCACCATTTCTACCACCTTTCATCCCAGGTGTGGCCAACTCCTTCACTGCTTCAAGCAGAATGACTCTGTCAAAGAAATGCACTTGCCTTAGCCATGGCCTTCCCTGGGCTGCTATCCTCACCCCCATCCCCGAGATGGCCTCTTTCTGTGGTCCCCCTTTGCAGCTTCTAGACACATGTCCTATTTCCAGTTTCTTGCTAGCCTCAACTACAGGCTTCCAAAGGGTTGGAGGGTGAGGGGATGAGACATTTTTTTTTGTCTCTCTTGCACCCAGTAGGACTGCCCTCAAAGTCAGCCAAACCAGATGGATTGGAATGGCCCGTGCTCATCTGAAGGAAGCTATAGATGCATTTAAGCACTGTGCCCTGATAATTATTTCAATGGCCATCCAAAATTCCGAGATCAGTAGTCCTGGATTGACTAGTAATTGTGCAGAATAGAGGGTTTGATCAGTAGTCCTGGATTGACAGAAGTGCAGAATAGAGGGTGAGAAATTCCCAAAATTCCAAGATCAGTAGTCCTGGATTGACTAGTAATGTCTGATTTGAGTGCAGAATAGAGGGTGAGAAATTCCCAAAATTCCAAGATCAGTAGTCCTGGATTGACTAGTAATGTCTGATTTGAGTGCAGAATAGAGGGTGAGAAATTCAGCTTTTTTGCTGACTCTAGAATAGAGGATCAGAATGCTGAAAGGAAAACACTGGACGACAGAGGATCTGTCCTATAAATCACGCATCCTCTAAAGGGGTTTACAGTAAAGCAGATGCATGCCAAGATGTAGCGGAAGTGTCAGCAAACAATGAAACATGTGTCCAAATGCCTGGGAATAGAGGAACTTGGTGATTTCATGTGTTTGTACAATATGTTACATTGTAACAAGACAGAGAACACTTTGGTAACTTTAATTAGTATCACAAAGAACTCTGTGTTCCAGGAGGTGCTGGCCAGCTGCTCTGCTCCATCTGTGAGGTCTGAAGCCACACTCTGTTATCTCCAAACACATAAACCCATAGGAGACATTTCATGCCCAAACCATGACAGGTAGGAAGAAAATGTTAGCACTCTGCTTCAGTTTTACTGTTGTTTTTAAAAAATATTTTATTTTTATTTATTTATTTGAGAGAGAGAGAGGGAGAGAGAGAGAGAGATAATGGGCATGCCAGGGCCTCTGTAAACGAACTCTAGGCACATGCACCACCTTGTGCATCTGGCTTACGTGAGTCCTGGGGAATCAAACCCAGGTCCTTTGGCTTTAGCAGGCAAATGCCTTAACCACTAAGCCATCTCTCCAGCCCCCAGTTTTACTGTCCTGTTTAACAAGAAATAGATGAAGTAATGCATGGGTTGGCAGTGGCTACCTCATTGTGTTCACAAGTCACATGCCATGTGTGACTCTAAGGCATATTGATGGGGAGGCAGGGACCCTGAGGTTCAGAGGACAGTGCTGTCCTCAGTCCTCTTTCCCTTCTTCTCACAGAGGCTGAGGCCCTGGCTAGATGCATGTGTAGAATGTGCAGGGTGCACAGATCTGTGTGAAGCAGCTGCATGGCTGGGGTGGAGGGATTTATTTCCACCAGCACAGGGAAGACATGCCTCCGGCTCTGCAGCTAGTACTGGCTCCTCATAGACCCATCCGCAGGGACTCTGATGGTCAGTACACACCAGGCATGGGACCAGACACACAGAGCGCTCACAATGCCTTGAAGGACACCTGAAATCAAATTAAAAGCCACAACCAGTAACTCTTCAGACACGGCCTTAGAGGCCCTGCTTGTTGCCTCTCCAGTAGACAAGTTCTCCATCCTTGTGAACAGATCTTTGATTTCATGAAGAGTAACCGTGTGTGCCCCCAAATCAGGCACCCTGCCTTGCTACCAAGGATGATGGTAGCAGAAATCTGGCTAAAAGACACACAGAGGTGAGGCAAGCGCAAGGTCTCACAAGCCCACTAGGTGGCACAAGCATCTGGAGTTCAATTACAGTGGCTGAGGCCCTGGGGCACCAGTTCTCTCTCTTCCTCTTCTTTCTTTCATGCTGTCTAAAATAAAAATTAAAAACGAACAGAAAAAGAAATCTGGCTAAAAAGAAAGGGTGGAATGTCTTTTAAGCATTTCAAGAAGGGTCCTTTTCTTTCCATTTTTGGTATATGCGTGTGAGTGCAGGGGTACATGGGTCTGAGTGCCATCCTCCTCTCCATCTTATTTTGGGGCAGGGTCTCTAGTTCACAGCTTCATTGACTAGGCTAGCTGGTCTGCAAGCTTCTGGTAGATAGTCCTGCCTCCATCTCCCCTCTTGCCTGTAGTCATGCTGGGTGACAGATGCCCAGTGCAGTGTCTGGCTTTTATGTGGGCATCTGGGGATCTGAACTCAGACGTTCATGCTTATGCAACACGTATTTTAGTCACTGAGCCATCTCTCCCCAGCCTGGAAGTTTCTTTTTCTGAGATAAAATATATCTAACCTTCTCATGGCTTTCTCCTATCACTTCCTGCTTCCTTTCTGGAACGCAGTGTGATAAGTGGAGACTTGGAAGCTGCAAGTGATCCCGAGAGAAAGGGCAGGACAGTGGTAAAACCGTCCCTGGCACCTTGGAGCTGCTGAAACAGTGCCAGGCGGAACTACCTTCCTGTCGAATGGAAAAAGAAATGTGCATTTGTTAAGCTGGTGTTTGGTCAGATGTCTCAATACACTTGCAGCTGAGCACAGATCTCCCACTGCTCAGTAAATATTAGCCCTTAAATATTAGCCATGGTGGTGTAGGCCAACCAGTTTCCTAGGTACTGAAGGGCGAAGACCAAGTCATTTAGCAATGTCTAAACTGTTCACCTGGCATGTTAAAATTGTATTAGTACTATTTATTATTTTATAGTGCTGGGAATTGAACACAGGACCTTAAGCATTCCAGGCAAGTACTTTATCTGAGCTCCATCTCCAGCCTTCTTTCAACACTTTTTGTTTGTTTGTTTTCTCAAGGTAGAGTCTCACTCTAGCTCAGCTGACCTGGAATTCACTATGTAGTCTCAGTGTGGCCTTGAACTCAACAGCAATCCTCTACCTCTGCCTCCCTAAATGCATGCGCCACCACACCGGGCTCCTCAGTACTTTTATTTTGAAATAGGACCTCACTTCGTTACCCAGACTAGCCTTGAACTTTCTCTGTAAATCAGTAGGCCTTGAACTCGCAAACCTCTTGCCTCAGCCTCCTGAGTAGCAAAATTGTCTTAATTTTAAGAACATATTTTATAAATATCTTTAAGAATTGTTTTTCTTTTATCAAAGTGCAAAACCAGAGAAAAACAAACACATCTAAGCATATAGCTCATTAACTATTCACAAACTGGACAGCTCCGTAGTCAGGACAGAGAACACAAAAGAGAAGGTGACCAGGCTCTCCAGAGATACTTCCTGGGGAATTCTTTCCTTCTTTTATTCTCAAGGTGACCTTAAACTCAAGGTGATCCTCCTACCTCTGCCTCCCTAGTGCTGGGATTAAAGGCGTGCACCACCCTCGCCCTTCTAATTCTTTCCTTCGTTTTTTTTTTTTATTTTTAATGCTTTTTTTGTTTTTGCTCTTCTTTACTTTTATTTATTTTTATTTATTTATTTGCAAGCAGAGATAGAGATAGAAGAGAGGCAGAGAGAGAGAGAGAGAGAGAATGGGCACGCCAGGGTAGCCACTGCAAACGAACTCCAGATGCATGTGCCCCTTGTGCATCTGGCTTACGTGGGTCTTGGAGAATTGAACCGGGATCCTTTGGCTTCAGGCAAATGCCTTAACCACTAAGCCATTTCTCCAGCCCTCCTTCTTTTTTTTTAATTTTTAAAAATTTTATTTATTAATTTGACAGAGAGAAACACTGGTTCTGGGGAATCAAACGGGGGTCCTTTGGCTTTTGCAGGCAAAAGCCTTAACCGCTAAGCCATCCCTCCAGCCCTAATTCTTTCTTTCTTTCTTTCTTTCTTTTCCTTCCTTCCTTCCTTCCTTCCTTCCTTCCTTCCTTCCTTCCTTCCTTCCTTCCTTATCAGAGACAGAGAGAGTGAGTGAGAATGGGTGCACCAGGGCCTCTAGCCATTGCAAATGAACTCCACACACATGCACCACCATGTGCATCTGGCTTACTTGGGAACTGGAGAATCGAACCAGAGTCCTTAGGCTTCACAGGCATGTGCCTTAACCGCTAAGCCATTTCTCCAGCCCCAATTCTTTCCTTCTTAATGGGGAAAGCAAACAAGCCACACCTTCTGGGGCAAAGGAAAGAGAGCAGAAACAATGTACGAAGTTGGGACCAGAAACCAAAACAAACTCATTTGTCAGCAAACAGTGTCCAACAGCCAGAGAGATCACCACTGAAGAACCCAGGTGGAACTCTCTGGAACAGCTCCCCATGGGGGTGGTTTTCTGCACAGCTGGGTGTCAGTGCTTTTGCTAGATTCTTAGATTCTGTTTCATCACTGAAGTTAACCTAAATAGCTTCTTCTTCTTTTTTTTTTTTTTTGGAAACACTAAAGGAAAGATGTATTGGAGAATACATATTTTTCAACACTACTTATTTCTTAACTCAAAACAATATTTTAGTGGGCTGCACATTTGTTCAGATTAAAATATACAAAGGGATTGGGATGCTTATAAAGAATAAGTAACTAAGCCGGGTGTGGTGGTGCACGCCTTTAATTCCAGCACTCAGGAGGCAGAGGTAGGAGGATCACAGTGAGTGCGAGGCCACCCTGAGACTACATAGTAAATTCCAGGTCAGCCTGTGCTAGAGTGAGACCCTTCCTCGAAAAACAAAAACAACAACAAAAAAGACTAAGTAACTACAATTGAAAGTCTTATGTCTGTCATCTTAAGCAAGCTATTATCTCTCTGTTGAATTTTATAAAAAGTATTTTACAGAACTGAAAATTTTGTATCAGTCTTGGAAAAATCCTGTGGTTTCATAGCAACAGAGAACTGAAAGGCTGTAATCATGTTTCTTTAAGTCAAAATTATATATATTTATGCAAGACAGATTTTTGTGCTCTCCACAAATATATTGGTGAAATTTGTATTAAGCTTTTATGAGCCCAATGAGTTTCATTTTAAAGTATAAAATACCTGGTATTTGAAAAAAGAGGGTTTTAAATGAATCTGTTTATAATAAGATGAATCATTTTATAAGTTCTGGTTTGAAAGATATCAATGTAATAAATTTTTGAATCTCTTAAAGTGAAGCTTTACAAGATGAGGGATTATGTGGAAAACCCCCATACCAAACAGAAAATCTCTGCCTATCCTCTGCAAAGTGCACGGGAGGTGCCACTGAACGCGGTGTGTGTGTTGGGGGGGAGTGTGGGCACGATTTCCTTTGTATAAGATGGATACTTCAAATACATTGACTTAAAAAATTTATAACAAGAAGTGGATCTCATTTCCAAGTGGCTTTTTAAAAATTTATTTATTTATTTATTTGAGAGGGATAGAGAGAAAGAGTCAGAGAGAATGGGCACACCAGGGCCTCCAGCCACTGCAAATGAACGAACACCAGACATATGTGCCACCTTGGGCATCTGGCTTACATGAGTACTGGAGATTTGAATCTGGGTCCTTAGGCTTTGCGGGCAAATGTCTTAACTGCTAAGCCATCTGTCCAGCCCTCCAAGCGGATTTATATCCTAAAAGACAATCTGTTGGGCTGGAGAGATGGTTCAGCAGTTAAAGGTGCTTGCTTACAAAGCCTGATGGCTCCAGTTTGATTACCCAGTACCCACGCAAAACCAGGTGCAATAAGTGGCGCATGTGTCTGAAGTTCATTTGCAGTTTATAAGAAATTCTGGTAGATCCCTTTTCTCTCTCCCTCCCTCCCCTTCTCAATGGTCCAAAATTCCCTACTTGATACAATTTCTCACTCTAACATAGGAGAGGAAGCTTTTCATTATGAAAGAAAACGCCATTTTCTCAAAGGAAAAAAAGCACCTCCCCCACTGTGGCTTTGGAGAGTCTTTTGAAAACAAATGTTTGGAAGCGGTTTTATTGTTATGTAGTGTTACTGAAAATGAATTGCCTATAAAAATTCTTGAAGCTGAAACTTAAAAACATGTGGCAACAGAATTTTTGTAATCTGTTTTAAAAGTTTTTCTCCAAAGACTTTCAGTGACTTGAAACCTGGGGTGGACTCTGTTTGCTGTCCCTCCCTAAGAAGAGTGTATGTTGACCCTACACAGTCAGGTATGTGCAGGAGTAATGTGTATCACTGCTGACAGTGAACATTATAGGCCACCACTGCGCTGCCACTGGCCATGTGTAGGAATGATCTTGATTCCTGAGTGACCATGTAGACCAGCCACTGGCCTGACTGACCTACAATGTGAGCATGAGTGAGCCACTGTTGTTTTAAGCAAGCAAGCAACTCGTGGTCTAAGCTACTCAGCAGCAAACAACCTGACGTGATGCTCACACAAGTGCAGAAGTGGCGCACGGCCATGGTGGGTTACCAATTGCTCTAGATTTGGCTAACAGATCTGCTCAGTGGAATGGAACCCATACCTGGAAACGGGAAACAAGTCAGAGCCATATCCAAAATGAGCCTGTTCTCCAATATCAAGCTCCCACCAATAGTGGGATACAAGAGGGCCTACACCTATTAAATTCTCTCTAAAATAATAATGGTTATCCACGTATCTTGCACTAACCTCACTCTCCACTGGAGAATCTGCTTCTCTCTTTCAGATGGACACAGAACTGAGGTGAGAATCAGCCCATCTCACCACATCAGGGCACCAGATGAAGCCATTGAGTTATAGGGGAAATGAGCAAGAGTGCTGCTTCCTTGGTGAACCTGGTACCAGCACAAAGGCGAAGGAGATAGACACAAAGAACACTCAACTCTGACCAAATCAGATTTCCCAGAGACACAGAGACTCACAAAACCTCATCCCTGAAATAGACCTAAAATGAACCCAACATGGCTCAGGGAAATTCACAGAAAAGGGGGCGGAAAGATTGTTAGAGCCATGAATTGGGTCATTATACACAGAGACATTGCCTCTCCCGCATAACTGATGGCAATCCACATAAAACAAGATCCACATTACCCATGCGGGGAGGACAGGGAGAAGGCTAACGATGGTACCATCATGGCTGTATATATACTATATACATAAATAATAAAAAATATTATAAAAAGGAACCTGAAAACACACACATGTGTGCACATGTGTGTGCACTTACGCACACACACAGAAAGAAAGAAACTGGGAGCACTTTTTTATTATTATTTTTTTTATTGACTTTTATTCTTACATACCAAAAAAAAAACCCACCTGATATTTCCCTCCCCTCCCCCATTCCACTTTAGAACTCCAGTCTCCATCATATCCCCTCCCTCTCTCCATTAGTCTCTCTTTTAATTTGATGACATCATCTTTTTCTTCTATTTTGAGGGTCTTGCAAAGGTATTGCTAGGCACTGCAAGGTCATGGATATTGAGGCCAATTTCTGTCTGGGCAGTTGTATTGTTTAAAAATTATGACACCCCTGTCTGTGATACTCTGTTTCAGCAGCAGAGGGCAGAGTAAGACACTTGGTACCATTTGGAGAAAGAATTCTCGTGGCAAGGAATATTCCCAAACCTCTATGAATAAGCTGAATGGAGCTGGAGAGATGGCTTAGTGGTTAAGGTGCTTGCCTAAGGATCCAGGTTTGATTCCCTAGTGCCCATGGAAGCCAGATGTGCAAGGTGGTGCATGGATTTATCTGCAGCAGCTAGAGGCTCTGGAGCACCCATTCTCTCTCTCTCTCAAATAAATAAATAAAATAAATGTACAGCTTAGTGGTGCACGCCTTTAATCCCAACACTCAGGAGGTAGAGGTAGGAGGATCACTGTGAGTTTGAGGCCACCCTGAGAATACATAGTGAATTCCAGTTCAGCCTGAGCTAGAGTGAGACCCTACCTTAAGAAAAGAGAAAAAAAGGGGGCTGGAGAGATGGCTTAGGGGTTAAGGCACCTGCCTCCTAAGCCTAAGAATGCTGGTTCCAATCTCCAGCAGTTCCAATCTCCAGGTCCCACATTTAGCTAGATGCAAAGTGATGCAAGGGCGCAATGTCGCACTTGACCACAAGGGGGCACATGCATCTGGATTTAGTTCTCAGCAGCTGAGACACTGCTGGAGTGCCCATCTCTGTCTTCCTCTCTCTCTCTCTCTCTCTCTCTTTCTCTCTCTCTGTGTGTGTGTCTCTGTCTCTCTGTGTCTCTCTCCAAAAAAGAAGAAAAAAGAAAAAAAAACATTAAAAAGAAAAAAGAAAAACTTCAGTGGTAAAAAGTTAGAATTCTCAGGAATCTATTAAAGGAAAAGTACGTCTAACCATCTTTCCAACAAATTCTTACTGAGCATCTATCTGCTCCTGCCAGGCAATGTTTTAGGCCCTGAAGACAGCACGGCGATGCCTGTCCTTGTAGAGGTGCACTATCTGTGGAGACAGAGAGTAAACAATGGTAGGGGACAAGTGCTGGGGAGGGAGGGAGGGACCCAGCAGGACTGGGGTGGAGTGGGGGATTAGTGAAGGTTGTGAAAGTCTCCAAAGATGACATTTGGGCTAAGGCCTCAGATGTCAGATCCCCAGGTGCTGGTTGGCCAAGGCAGTGTTTCTCCATAGTGGTTCTGGTTCCCAAGCCTCCTCAGAGGCTGACTAGTGAAGAGAGCCTGCAGGGAGAGGGCTCCCCCTCCACCTCCACACACGCCCCTTTAATCACAGAGCACCTCGACTTTGTTTCACTGGGGCTCCATGTAGAACAGGTTGGAATAGATGTCGGGGCTGTGAGAACCAAAGGTTGAAGACCAGAGATCTGGGAGTTGGACAGTGGTAGGTGACCTCTGCTAAGGAGTCATGAAAAAATATTTATTCACCCCAGACAGGCACTGTGATAGTTGAAGCAAATCTCTGGGCTAATTGAGGTGAGAAGACCTCCTTAATGGTGGGCAATACCATTCCGTGTTCTGGGCTCCCGGACTGGAGAAAAAGGAAACAGCTGGCAGAGCACTGGCATCCCTGCTTCTCTGCTTCCTGTGGATGCAATGTGACTTCCCCACTGTGATGCACTGTATCTCCTCCAGCTGTGAGCTGGAACAAAGCCTTCCTCCCTTAGGTGGTCTTTGTCAGGTATCTGTCACAGCAATGAGAAAAGTAACCAGCAGAGGTGCCAATGACAGACCAAAGAAATAATTCCACTCAGGTATAACATCTGTCTGCTGTTGAGTTTATAGGGGTTACTTCCAGAAATGTGGGTGAGGGATTATTTACAGGAGCTCAAAGATAATGGTGTCACCAAAAAAATCCCACCCCATGGGCTGGAGAGATGGCTTAGGGGTTAAGGCGCTTGCCTGTGAAGCCTAAGGACCCATGTTCGACTCTCCAGATCCCGCGTAAGCCAGATGCACAGAGGTGAGGCAAGTGCAAGGTCGCACATGCCCACTAGGTGGCACAAGTGTCTGCAGTTCAATTGCAGTGGCTGAGGCCTCCCTGGTGTGCCATTTTTTCTCTCTTTCTCTCTACAATAAAAATAGAAATAAAAAAAAAAATCCCACCCCAGCATGGGTAATGAGTCTACTCATGAAAGCTGCACCAAACACTCTCCTCTCTCGAACAATTGTTCTAGCCTGCGAAGGCGCCTTATGAATCTTTTAAGTTCCATTAGTTTCCAGAGTCTTAGAGCCCACCCTTCTGTTGGAGGCAATGTGAGTTGAATTTTTCTTCCCCAACCAAAGGACATGGGGAAGCTATAATACGCTGCATCTCGGGATGGAATTGTATTAGGAATTTCTTTACAAAAGAAAGTTAACGTAAGATTATAAATGAGGTCGCTAATCTAGTGTTTTTGTGTCCTTCCAGAAAGGGTGGACTTAGGATGGGAGGCAGGAGCTGCAGTGACGCAGCTGCAAGAGGGAGGGTCTGGGGGCGACAGCAGCAGTTGAAAAGGGACAAGGAAGGAGTCTCTCCAGCAAGGGAGGGAGAGGGAGCACAGGGCTCTTAATCATCACCTGTAACCTGTCGAACTGGAAGGCGTGGCCCTCTGCTAGTGCAGAGCTGGGGGCTCTCTGTACTTTGTTGGGGCCACCCTGCAGCTTCACAGTACAGTTGAGGAGAGCTTTGAGTTCTGGGGGGCAGGAGAGTATGGCATCAGCATTAGAGTTCAGATAGGAGGGACGCTGGAGCTGGGAAAGGGCCACCCACTGAGTGAGCATTGCAACAGTTTGTGGACCTGGTTCGACTAAGGCTCAACAATGAGCTTGGACGGTGTGGCTGCCCCAGAAGGTTGATGGCCTCAGGTCCTTTGGGAGGTTAAGGTGACTACCTGGGTGGGGTGGCAGGTAAATGGTGGTGGCATCACTGACATCACAGATGCAGACAGGAGTGGTCATAAGGACAGAAAACAAGGGAGGCCACCCAGGGCCACCTGGGGCTCAGAGCCTTTGGTGAGATGTCCAGGTGGCATCTGGGCACGCACTGCTCCCATGGCTGGCTCCCTCTCGACCTTCAGCACTCAAATCAGATGCCTCTCCTTTGAGCCGCTTTGTCACGTGCCTCTGCCTGCATCGAGGCTGGCTCCTCCCAGTTCCTCCCGGCCCCTTTGCCCTGGTGCTAGGCTTGCTTTACTTGTAAATCATCATCCACAGGATCACCTGTTTGCGGTGTGGTCTGCAGCTAGTGACCCTGTTTGGGGAACCTCTGGGAGATGGGGCTTGGTTTGAGGAAGGAGATCTCTGGGGGTGGAGTGGGCCTTGAGATTGACAACCCGGTCCCACTTCCTGCCTTGTCCCTGCTGCCTGGTCCTCTGAGCTGTGAGCCAGCAGCCTCACTTTGCTACCTCCAGAGTTGTGGGCCACTCCTGCTGCCACGCCTTCCCCGTCATGAAGGACTGAGCTCGAGAAATACGTTCTTCCTACCTTAAGTTGCACTTTTCTTTTTCTCTCTCTCTCTCTCTCTCTCTCTGTCTTTCTTTCTTTCTCTTTCTTTCTTTCTTTCTCTTCTCTTTCTTTCTTTTTTATTTCTTCTCTTTCTTCCTTTTTTTTTGCAAGCAGAGAGAGAGAGAGAGATAAAAGAGAGACAGACAGAGAGAGAATGGGTATGCCAGGGCCTCCAGCCACTGCAAACAAACTCCAGAAGCATGCAACCCTTGTGCATCTGTCTTACGTGAGTCCTGGGGAATCGAACCTGGGTCCTTTGGCTTTGTAGGCAAATGCCTTAACTGCTAATCCATTTCTCCAGCCCTTATTTACTTATTTTGAGAGAGAGAGAGAGAGAGAGAAAGTGGGGGGGGAGGGCTGCCAGGGCCTTCAGCTGCTCTAAACAAACTCCAGACACATGTTCCATCCTGTGCATCTGGTTTATGTAGGTCCTGGGGAATCAAACCTGGGTCCTTTGGCTTCGTAGGCAAATCCCTTAACCGTGAAGCCATCTCTCCAGCCCTTAAGTTGCACTTTCTGTCGGGAATTCGGTTGAAGTGAGGAGAAAATAAAGGAACTAATACACCTGTCACTCTCATACATTTCCCACCATTTGACTGGCATGTTTACCCAGTTCCTAGTCAGTCTGGGTCTGCATACCCGTGAGGCCCACACTGTTTGCAGCCTGAACATCATCTGCGCATGGGCAACCCATGACCCGAGCTTGAAGGATGGAAGGACTTTAAAGAGCTGGTGTCGGGGCTGGGGAGATGGTTCGGTGGATGAAGCATGTGCTATACAAGCATCAGGACTCCAGTTCAGATCCCCAGCACTCACATGGCAAACTGGAATCCCAGCACTTGGGAGGAAGAGCCAGGAGATCCCCAGGGCAAGCTGGCCAGCTAGACTATCCGAGTCAGCAAGCTCTTGGGTCAAGTGAGAAACTTTGCCTTAGTAAGATGGAGAGTGATCGAGGAAGATATCTGACATCAACCTCTGGCCTCCACATCCCCAAGAGCACACCTGCACTTGTACACACATGTGTCCACATGCATGTGAACACACATACATACATGCATGCATACCACACACACACTTACATGCAAAAAAGAGCTGGAGGTGTTGGGGAGGTGGCATCGTGGTTAAAGGCTCTTGCATGCCAAACCTGCTGGCCTGGGTTCAATTCCCAAGCCACCAATGCAAAGCTGGGCACCAAAAGTGGTGCATGGGTCTGGTGTTCATTTTCAGGGGCAAGAGACCCTGGCATGTGCACACACACACTGCACACAAATAAATGGAACACTTCCCAAAAAGAGAGCTGGTGGTGTTGCTGTGTTCTCAGGAAGCAGATGCTGGGGTGGAGTTTGAGGTAAAGACTCTTGGCAGGGATGCACACCTGCGGAAGGAAGAGGGAGGATGAGACTGAGGCTGAGGCAGGGGAATATGAACTGTCATGTGCCTACGATGCTTTGTAACCTCCTGAGCCAGGAAGAGACTGCTGCCCAGTAAAGTCTGCTGGCTGAAATGCCAGACCTTGCAATGTCCATTTTGCTCAGTTTTCAGAAGCCACCTATCCTAGGAAGAGAAGCTCCTGAGAAGCTGATATCTGCAGATGACTTACATGGCTCAGGGAGAGTCCATCAATCAACCTGACCTGGACCCCCAGCTTCCTAGAGAAACCAAGAAAGTGAGTGACAGAGAGTACAAACCAACTATGTTCCATGGACAAGGACCGGGGCAGGTGCGGTGGGCAAGGTGAAGAGAAAGGGGGGGGGACCATGGAGGGGAGGCGGTAACTGGGAGGAATCTATGGAGACTTTGTAGAGAGAGAGAGTAGAATTTGAGTTCAAGAATTTCAACTCACAGCCAGGCGTGGTGGCGCATGTCTTTAATCCCAGTACTGGGGAGGCAGAGGTAGGAGGATCGCTGTGAGTTCAAGGCTATCCTGAGACTACATAGTGAATTCCAGGTCAGCCTGGGCCAGGGTGAGACCCTACTTTGGAAAACCAAAAAAAAAAAAAAAGAATTTCAACTCACATGGGGAGCTGGGAGGAGGGAGCTTCTAAGAGCAAGGGTGACTTGGAAACTGATGGGAAGAGATGGGCAGTTAGGCTGCAGTACACATGCTCCTGGGAGGGTTGAGAAGGCACAGACCCTCACAAGAGGGTTGGACTGGATGACTGCTAGGGGCAGCCCCTGGGCAGACAGCAGAGCAGTGGCTTACCCTCAGCAAGGACCAAAGGCAGCCCAACGGGGACAGGGAGGGGCATCCTACCTGCAGACAGGGCAATGG
Organism: Orientallactaga sibirica; assembly: GCA_036365145.1. Taxonomy (NCBI): domain Eukaryota; kingdom Metazoa; phylum Chordata; class Mammalia; order Rodentia; family Dipodidae; genus Orientallactaga; species Orientallactaga sibirica. The sequence goes on along the minus strand of JAEOAD010000038.1, from coordinate 9,248,652 downwards.
GTATCCACCTACCTGGATAGGGCCACGGAATGCCCATCTGAGGACAGTTAGGGGTGTCCACATACCTGCACACAGGGCCAGGAGCATCCACTCACCTACATACAGGGCCAAGGGCAGCCCACCTGAAGACAGTGCCAGGGGGTATCTACCTACTTGCAGAAGGCTCTACTGAGATAGCAAACTTTCCCCGGGGTAGAAATGGTTTTGATATTCTCTTTTGTTGTTGTTGTTGTTGTTGTTTTCTTCTACTGTAAAGAGCACGCAGCTGAGAGCTTATTATGCAAGTGCCCCAGAATTACCCTCCCGTTTAAAGAAAAGAGGTAGAATTCAAGAGAATGCAGGCATCATTAGGCCTTTCTTTGGAAAGCACTGGGAAGGACAGGAAGAAAATAGAATCAAAGCTGTCCAAGAGGACCTAGAAAAGTTTGCTTTCTCACACAGCCTTGTGGAAGAGAGTGGACTTTTATGTTCTCAAGAAACCCCTGCTGTCTGTCACTGTCACCCTCCAGGGTGGAAGGCAGAGTTTCTGGCACATTTTATCCCTAAGATTAGAGACAGAGCCATGGCAAACCAGCAGGGGCAGCTTGAATGTGAAATGTCTCCCAGAGCTTCATGTGTTTGCGATAAAGCCTCTTACTCGGTCCCCAGCTGGTGGCGATTTGGGAGGTGTAACCTTGATGGAGGAGACGTGTCCTTGGGCTGATCTTAGGGTGTCATAGCCCTGGTGCCCCTCTGTCAGAGCCAGCTCACTCTTGCTACCTTCCAGCTGCTGTGGTAAATTGTGATCTTTGCACAAGTCCGGCCTGGCTGTCTTCAGCATCCTTGGCCAGTCTGATCCCGCACTTTGCCTTCACAGATCTGTCTGAGATGGAAGCACAGTGCTGTGTCTTTAGACATGGCCACCGGGAGGCTGGGGGCATCAAATGTGACGTACTTTCTCTAGGTCCCCTTCCTCCTCTCCCTGACTAAAGGCAGCGGTAGTGTTCTGTCTTTCTTGCCAGCATTGTCTGCTCGGCTGAGAACCCCAGAGGCTCCAGGCTCAGAAGTAACATGAGTTCAGCTAGCCCCGCGTCTTTCCCTTTCTGGGGCCGTGGTGTCTCCACCCTCATATATCTCCCAAGCAGGTCCTGCTGCTGGCTTGTCTCCCAGGGCATGGAGCGTGCACGTGTGTGCGCACGTGCCTGTGTGTGTGTGTGTGCACGCGCGCGTGTGTAGGGGTCACAGCTGAGAAGCTCCTGCGTAATCAGGGAAGCCCTGGGTGTCAGGAAGGACAGCCAGTCCCTGCCAGCCTCACGCCGGATGTTGACTGCTCTGGGAAGGGACCAGTTCCTTTTACTGCAGGGCACAAGGGCCTGGTGCAGGTCCTTCCTCAGCATGAAGAGCACTCCACCAGGAGGAGACACACATGTTCCCAGTGTTGGGGAGGGAGCTGGGGGGAGACAGGGAACATATCTACCCCCTATGCATGCGGGAGAGGGCAAGAAAAAAATCAGCCTGGTGCAGAGAGGTAGGAAGGCATGTTCAAGTATCTAGGATCCAAACAATCACACTGGAACAGTGGTCAACAGTGGCTCCCCTTTACTTCAGCATCAGCTCCCCATGGGGAGGGATACTGCCAAATGCAGGAAGTGATGGCTAAAGACAGATTTAACTGTAGCTCAGCAGGTGTTGCAGCAGGAGAGGAAAGCTGGGAGCTGCAGGGTTTGCTTGGAGGAGACAGAGGGGCACAGCGAGTCTGCCCAAGGGACACATATGACATTTACCACCCCCACCAAGCACTTAGTGGGACACAAAGCCATAGTTGACTTTGTCCCAGCAACCTGATACCTGTGACAACATGAGAGAGTGAGTGACACATTTATTCTATGGAGCCCTGAGGCTGGGTGTGCCCTCCCCTCCCCCACTAAGGCTACGACCTGAAAAAGCAAGTTTGTTGATGATTATGGTGAGAAAACTTGAGACTCTTTTCTTGATTCCTGTTTCTTCCCCCACATTGTTCCCATTTTCTGATTTTTTTTTGTTCTCTTTTTTCTTTTTTTGTTTTGTTTTGTTTTTCAAAGTAGGGTCTCACTCTAGCCCAGGCTGACCTGGAATTAACTGTGTAGTCTCAGGGTGGCCTTGAATTCACAGCGATCCTCCCACCTATGCCTCCCAAAGTGCTGGGATTAAAGGCGTGTGTCACCACGCCCAGCTTTGTTTTATTTTTTCAAGATAGGGCCTTACTGTAGCCCAGGCTGACCTGGCACTGGCTCTATAGTCCCAAACTGGCCTTGAACTCACAGCGATCCTCCTACCTCTGCCTCCCAAGTGCTGCCATTAAAGGCGTGCGCCACCATGCCCGGCTGAGTAGGGCTTAGTTATTTTTTCAGGGCCTGCTAACTGGCTGGAGCAGAACTAGGGTTCAGGCCAGGTCTGTCTGTCTGCAAGTCAAGGCCTTTTCCTGGCATGAGGCCTGGTGTGCCGAGGTTCATGGTCAGGGACGAAGACCCACAGTGTAGAAAGGGCACTTCAGTGACAGGGGCTGTGAGAGAGGAGACAGGAGCACAGGCCTCCTTTAAACTTGGCGAGAAGGACCAGGGAAATGGCTCACGTGGTAAACACGAGGGTCTTAATCCCCACTGCCCATGCAAAGCCAGGCAAGGGGGTGGATGCCTGTAACCCCAGTGCTGGGGAATGGAGACAGCGTGACCCCTGGAACTCACTAGCCCACCAGTCTAACCTAACTTTTGAGCTCCAAGCCAGTGAAAGACACTATCTCAAAAAGAGGTGGAGGGGCTGGAGAGATGGCTCAGTGGTTAAGGTATTTGCCTGCAAAATCTAACAACCTGGGTTTGCTTCCCCAGGACCCACAGAAAGCGAGATGCACAAAGTGGTGCATGCATCTGGAATTCATCTGCAGTGGCTGGAGGCCCTGGTGTGCTCTCTCTCTCTCCCTCTCCCCCCTCTCTCCTTGCACATAAATAAAATGATTGTGGAGTAGGGCATGACCTCAGGAGTGGAGGCAGGAGGACATGGGTGTGTCTAGTAGGCCTCTTCCTGGGTAAGGTCATGTAGGAAGTCCGCGTCTTCCACAGGGCTCCATTTGGGCCTGTCTTCTCCAGGAAGCCTTCCCAGGCCACCCGGGCAGCCCAGGATTCCAGACTCTGCCCAACCCCCACCTCCAGTCTTTATTCCACACAATGTCCCCTGGCCTCTGCTGCCCTGTCACCTCTGCCACATTCTCTATGGCTTCTTACAGGATCCCGTGTACTCTTTCCATACTGCCCCCAGGGAGCCAAGTCAGCCTGGACACTGCTGTCCCTGGCTCATGCTCTATGATGTGACCACTTCCATGTAAACTGACCCCGACAAGTGGCTGAGATGACCCCGACGCTGGCTGGAGCCCCGGGCTCTGGCAACCTTGGTTTCTCAGTCATGGGACCTGGCTTCTGCCTTGCTAGGCTACAGTCCTGTCCTGATGTCCTACTTGCACCGTCCACCTCCTCATCCCTGCCTCATGTGCATTTCTAGCCTTGGACGTCAAGCAGCCACAGTGACCCTCACCCTAATGACAATGGACTGTAAGCCACCAACTACCACCCTGGGACTCCCTTAGCCCTGCATTCCGCACCAGCACTCCAGATACCTGTGCTCTGGGAACAGACCTGTTGGCACCTGTATGGGCTCAAATGTCAAGGACCTCACCCTACCCCCATGCTCAAGTCAAGCCCAGCCCTTTAATAGACTAGTTTTAAAATATTTATTTCTTTGAGAGAGTGAGAGAAAGACAGAGAGAGAGAGAGAGAGGAAGAGCACATGCCACAGCCCCTAATCACTGCAAATGAACTCCAGACACATGTGCCATCTTGTGCATCTGGCTTTACATGAGTACTGAGGAATCGAACTCAAGTCCACAGGGTTTGCAGGCAAGCACCTTAACCACTTAGCCATCCCTCTAGCCCCAATCAAGCCCCTTAGAGCTACAGAAATAGCTAAAGCACTCAGCCCTGCCCATGTGGCCCTTCTCAGCATTGCATTCAGAGTGTGTGTGTGTGTGTGTGTGTGTGTGTGTGTGTGTGTGTGTGTGCACGTGCGCTCATGTACACGTGTGGACATGCACATGGAAGCCAGAGGTTGACATCAGACCTCTTCCCCCATCGCTCTCTACTGTATTTACCGAGGTCTTGCACTTGAACTTGGAGCTTACTGACGGGGCTAGTCTAGCTGCTCTCTGCCTTCGCAGTGCTGGAATTACACTTGGCTTTATGCCCACCAGGCATCCACAGGGGTGCTACGGATCCCAACTCTGCTCCTCATGCTTGTGCAGCCACTGAACCATCTCCCCTGCCACTCCTCCCTGCACTGGGTTCTGAACAACATTCTCCCCACCCCAAGCCATTGCCGGGCTATGAGTCACCCTGGCCAGGGCTCAGCTGAGGCTGCCCACCTGCTGCACGCTCTCATGTCCAGCTCAGCCCAGATACCAGAGGTACCCACCTCCTGTCTTCTGGCCTGGCATGCTGAAGGCTACCAGAGTGTGCCAGGTGGAACCAGCTGTGGTTGGGAGGCAGGAGGGCGTGGGGAGGTAGTGTGGCTACCTCTGAGGAAATGTTCTACTTTCTGGGGCTCCAGCCCTCTGGGGTTGTTGCCTCCAAAGAAGCAACTCCTGAAACAGTAATTAAAGTGACAATAACTAAATGACCATGACAGCAACCGAGCAACCAAACCAGCAGCCCTGGGCGTTCTGTGTCAGGCACGGTTCAGGGCTCGGTGAGGGTAACCTCACTTGGCCTCTGTGTGCGATGCGAGTGTGGCTGTCCCTGGGTTAGAGGTGAGCCAGCAAGGATTGAATTGTGTGCTCCACCCTGCCATCCTCAAGCCAAACCTCTCCTCAGCTGGGAGAGCCCCAGAGCCACCGAATGACCCATGGATCACCTGTTCCAGGAGGGCACATATTTATTTTTTTACTTTTTGTTTATTTTTATTTATTTAATTGAGAGCAATAGACAGAGAAAGAGGCAGAGAGAGAGAGAGAGAGAGAGAGAATGGGTGCTCCAGGGCCTCCAGCCACACTGCAAATGAACTCCAGACACATGCGCCACCTTGTGTATCTGGCTTACGTGGGTCCTGGGGAATCGAGCCCTGAACCAGGGTCCTTAGGCTTCACAGGCAAGTGCTTAACCGCTAAGCCATCTCTCCAGCCTGAGGGCAAATATTTCTTGTCTGCACACCCTTTTTAGAGGAACCTACTGGCCGTGTCTCCATTGGTCAGGTTGATCTGTTACCCTGGGGAAAACCACAACCTGTACGGTGTCCCTGGGACTCTCGTCCACTCAGCTTTTGAGTTTTGTGGATGGAAAAATCCCTCGCTCTGGAGGTCCAAGCTTCCCATTCACTTTCCTGCAGATGACACTTCTGCCTTGGCGTTGGGGGAGGGAGAACAGTGACCCGGGTCATTCTGCAGGGACCTGAAAGTCGTCACTGAAGCTGAACATGAATTCACTTAAGCCGCAGATACCTACGGATGTCCAGTAGAATGGGGTCATGTGCTTGGCCTCTGCCTTCATGCTTTCTGTCTCCTTAGCTGCCCCCAGGTCAGGCGCTCGTCAGCTCTGCCCACATACTGATTGTTTCCAACATTCTGCCCAAGTCTATCATAAAAGGTGACTTTGGGGGCTGGAGAGATGCCTGCCTCCTAAGCCTAAGAACTCCGGTTCCAGTCTCCAGGTCCCACTTTTAGCCAGATGCAAAGTGACGCAAAGGCGCAATGCCACACTTGAGCACAAGGGGGGCGCATGCATCTGGATTTCATTCACAGCAGCTGAGAGGCTGCTGGCACGTCCATCTCTATCTCTTCCTCTCCCTCTCTCTCCAAAAAAAAAAAAAAAGTGACTTTGGCTTGTTGCCCATAGGACCGGGTTGGTCTGTGTTTCTCATACTCCAGCCTCATGCCTTCTCAGCAGCTCAGGCAGCATTATCCCCCAACATTATCATAAGGCTCAATCCAAACAAGAAGACCAGAGTGCTTATGCAGGACTGTGACACCAGGCTGAAGAGAGTGGCTCAGTGGGTGCTTGCCCTGAAAGCATGTGGACCCAAGTTCAATCTCCATAATCTACAGTTAAGAATTAAAAACTTGGGCTGGAGAGATGGCGTAGCAGTTAAGGCACTTTTCTGCAAAGCCAAAGGATCCAGGTTCCATGCCTCAGGACCCATGTAAGCCAGATGCACAGGGTGGCACACGCATCTCTGGAGTTCATTTGCAGTGGCTGGAGACCCTGGTGTGTCCATTCTCTCTCTCTCTACCTGCTTATTCCTGTATCTCTCTCTCTCTCAAATAAAAATAAAATATAAAAAATTTAAAAACTTGGGCTGGAGAGATGGCTTAGTGGTTAAGGCACTTGCCTGCAAAGCTAAAGGACCCAGATCCCATGCCCCAGAACCCATGTAAGCCAGATGCACAGGGTGGTGCATGGAGTTCGTTTATGGTGTCTGGAGGCCTCTGGTAAGAGACTGTATTCACCAAGTCTCCTTACCAGGAATTCACGGCCCATATTGTGAAAAGCCACAGCAGAAGCTCAGAGCAGAGCACCCAGGCTCCAGCTGTGTCTACCACATAGGGATTTTATACAGAAAAAGTGAATTAAGCCTGTTTGAAAAAATAAAAACACTAATGCCAGTGTGGTGGCACATGCCTTTAATTCCAACACTCAGGAGGCAGAGGTAGGAGGATTACTATAAATTCAAGGCCAGCCTGAGATTACTTAGTGAATTCCAGGTCAACCTTGGGTAGAGTGAGACCCTACCTCAAAAATAAATAAATAAATAAATAAATAAATAAATAAAATACTAAGGCTGGGGAGATTGCTCAGTGGTTAAAGGTACACTTGTGTGTGAAGCCTGCCAGCCTGGATTCACCTCCCCAGAACTCAGGTAAATTCAGAGGCATCAAGTGGCCCATTGGTGTTTATAGCTTCAAGATGCCTGAGCATGCCCATAATCGCACACATTCTTTCTCTCCCTCCCTCCCTCTTTCTCTCCCTCCACTTCTTATATAAATAAATAAAACTATTTTAAAAATTAAAAAAAATCTAGGCATGTTAGCATGCCCCTGTTAGGGTCCCCCCTAGGGCCAGCCCAGGAGAGACGACAGGGTCTCTGCCGAGTAGTGGGTGAGAGGCGTGGAGTCATGACACAGACTCCAGGAGTTGGGTGAAAGTAGGCAGAGGGCAAGCTGCTGCAAACTCATTTATTCAAGGAAGTGTAGGGGGTTTTAAGGGGTTTGGCTGGCCAATCATTGTATGGAGTGGTCTCCTTTTTGTGACCAATGACAGCCTGTCTCCAGACAGATCATCTCATGGCAGGTTTCTTGCGACCATGGGACTGTAGCTGTTGTCATGCCAGGCCTGCATAGGACACCATGTTCACAGAAGCTACCTCCTGGTTTCTTCTGGCATGTGGTCTGGCTAGGGCCTGATCTGCATTGTGCCATACATATCCTCCTTTTTGTTTTTATATTGGCAGCCGGAGGCATGGTTCTTTGCCAAGCCATTGTTGACCCCAGACCCTAAGGGATCATCACATGCGACGGTGCCTGTCTTAGGTTGCCCCATCTCATGGGGTCTTACCCGTCATTGACTACCCACCATCTTGGTGAGAAAACCCGAGCTGGGGGGAGGAGACAGGAGGATCCTGGGTTTTCCAGACATCTAGTTTCACCTACTTGGCAAGCTCTCAAATGACAGATGACATGAAGAATAACAATGGAGGTTGTGCTCTGGCCTCCACACTCACCTGCACACATGTATGCCAGTGCACACGTGGACACATGTGTGCACATACACATACATGCAGCTATGAGAGGAACTCAGCAGTTGTTGGGTTACATTGACTGCTGCTTGACCACCCCTTCACCACGAATCTCAAGACCAGGACATGACAGTGAAAACTACCAGACTTCAGCTTTCCCCAGCAAGTCAGATGCAAGCTGCCTCTGTCTGTCAGAGAGCAGTCTGGCCCCTCTCCATCACTGCCACCTCTCTCCTGATCACCAGCTGCAGCCCCAATTTGACAGCCTGCCTGTCTGGCTCATGTTTTGCCTGGTCTTGTTTCCAAAAGTGCTGCTCTCACAATGGGCACCGGAGGCGGAGTGGAGCATCAGAAGAGTCATTCATGTTGACATGGGCTCAGGAATAATAACTTCCAAAGCCTGAGTCCTGAGCCACTGTCCCTCAGGACATTTATAGGCAGTTTGACATCATTTCTGACTCTCTCTGTCATTAGTGGGTTTAAGTTTCCTGTCTACATGACTAAGGCCACCATCCACGATCCATAGGGAAGCTTTAGCGCTGAGCGTGTGTACAGAAGCGGGAAGATGGTTAGGCGAGGGGGCTTCTGCGGGCAGCTATGTCTTGAGATAGGTCTTGAAACTGGCTCCATACTTAAAAAGAGGTCCCGAGGGTTTGTTGCTTATTGGGATCAAACTTCCTGGTTTTAACTTTGCTGTCACGGTCTCACTTTTCTTGTTTCTTCCCTCAGCACCTAGCATTTGTTTTGTTTTGTTTCTTTCAAGACAGGTTATCACTCTCATTTAGGCTGACCTGGAATTGACTATGTAGCCTCAGTGTGGCCTCGAACACATGGTGATCCTCCTACCTCTGCCTCCCAAGTGCTGGGATTAAAGGTGTGCTCCACCACGCCCGGCAGTTTATGCTTTTAATGTCTATGTCATCCACAGTTAGCTTCCAGTCTCGCATGCAGTTTAAAACAAATTTCTTGGGCTGCAAAGATGGCTTAGTGGTTAAGGTGCTTGTTTACAAAGCCAAAGGACCCAGGTTCAATTCTTCAGGACCCACATAAGCCAGATGCACAAGGGGGCACACACATCTGGAGTTTGTTTGCAGTGGCCAAAGGTCCTCGCGCACCCATTCTCACGGTGACCTTGAACTCATGGCAATCCTCCTGAGTGCTGGGATTAAAGGCATGTGCCACCACACCCGGCTGTACTTTTCTTTTTTATCTTCTCTTATTTTTTCTCTTTTTTCTTTCTTTTTTTTATTCATTTATTTGAGAGACAGAGGATGAGGCAGACAGGGAGAAAGAGAATGGGCATGCTAGGGCCAGGGCCTCTAGCCACTGCAAATGAACTCCAATGCACATGCCACCTTGTGCATCTGGCTTATGTGGATCCTAGGGAATCAAACCGGGGTCCTTAGGCTTCACAGACAAACACCTTAACCATTAAGCCATTTCCCCAGCCCTTCTCTTCTTTTTTCTTAAGTTCATCCCAAAAGGGAAGAAACACTGCTCCAGCCTTGGCAGACCCCATGAAGCTTCCCGTCACAGGGCAGCTTGCATGGGACACATGTGGTCTCCCCACCTTTCACAGTCGCAAGTCTCTTATTCAGTGGAGGGTGATTCTCAAGTGTCTCCTCACTTTTATGGGTGTGGGTATCAAGGTTTGGGGGGATTCAACAACTCCATGAGGACACCGCAGTGGGAGGTAGCAGTCCAGTTTGATTTTCTGACTCAGTTGAACTCTGTCATCCCACCTCCCTTTCCCTGACTGGCAATCTTTCTAGCCCCGACATCTTTCCGTCGTGCCTCAAATTGCCAGTGTTTTTGGTTCCTTTCTCAGTATCACTCACTTGCATTTTAGTATAAGTCTCATTGACAACAGTCTTCCCCAAAGCAGGGTGCCTCCATCATGGCTTGCATGTGCAAGGCCAGTCCCTGTAAGAGCGCTGTCTGCTGTTGGCCAAAGAACAGTGGCAGCCCTGAGAATGCCTTCGCAAACCGTGTCCCCTGCTTACCCATAGACACAGGCTTAGTTTGCATCCTCCCGCTATTGCTGCCTCTTTGGGTAGGAGACGGAAAGGAGGGCAATCCTCTGCCCTCTACTTTCATGGGAGCTGATGACACCCTGCCTGCCTTTCCCTCCTTCCCTTTCCTTCCCTTCCTTTTCCCTCTCTCCCTCCCTCCCTTCCTTCCTTCCTTCCTTCCTTCCTTCCTTCCTTCCTTCCTTCCTTCCTTCCTTCCTCTCTCCCTCCCTCCTCCCTCCTTCTCCTCCTTCCTTCCTTCCTTCCTTCCTTCCTTCCTTCCTCCCTCCTCCTCCTTCTCTCTCCTTCCTTCCTTCCTTCCTTCCTTCCTTTCTTCTTCCTTCCTTCCTTCCTTCCTTCCTTCCTTCCTTCCTTCCTTCCTTCCTTCCTCCCTCCTTCCTTCCTTCCTTCCTTCCTTCCTTCCTTCCTTCCTTCCTCTCCCTCCCTCCCTCCTCTCCTTCCTTCCTTCCTTCCTTCCTTCCTTCCTTCCTTCCTTCCTTCCTTCCTTCCTTCCTTCCTTCCCTCCTTCTCTCCTTCATTCCTTCCTTCTTTCCTTTCTTCTTTCCTTCCTTCCTTCCTTCCTTCCTTCCTTCCTTCCTTCCTTCCTTCCTTCCTCCCTCCCTCCCGCCCTCCTTCTTCCTTCCATCCTTCTTTCTTTTCTCCCTCCCTCTTTCCTTCCCTCTTTCCTTCCCTTCCTTTCATGGTGGGAATGGAAGTTTGGACATGGCCTTGTTGTATAGTTTAGGTTGGCCTCAAGCGCACAGTCTTCCTGCCTCTGCTTCCCGAGGGCTGGGATAACTGTCATTCATCACCATGCCTTTCCTGGGTAGTGGCTCGAGCTGGCCTTGGAGTTCCTTTGGACTTACAGGAGGTCCTGGGATCTTGCACACCCTGGGAATGGGTGTTTCCCTTGGTCTACAGTCAGAGCCTCCCCGTCCTCTGAATTTCTGAAAAACCCAGAGCCTTTTGCTCCTTCAGTTCCCTGTAGCACCCAAAGCAGTCAGGAGTCACCCACTAAGGGTGTCACTTCCTGTGCTGCTCAAATTACGTCCAGATTGTAGTCTTCCTTCCAGCTCCTTCTTTTTTTAAAATTTTTTAAAAATATTTTATTTATTTATTTGAGAGAGAGAAAGAGACAGAAAGAGAGAGAGAGAGAATGGGTGCACCAGGGCCTCCAGCCATTGTAAATGAACTCCAGATGCATGCGCCCCCTTGGGCATCTGGCTTATGTGGGTCCTGGAGAATCGAACTGGGATCCTTTGGCTTTGCAGGCAAACACCTTAACTGCTAAGCCATCCCTCCAGCCCCCAGCTCCTTCTTGCTGTCTGGTTAAGTATTACTCATATATGCATCCCATTGACAGGACACAAAGGTCCTTCCCCAGGCCTGTGGTCACGTTAAGCATTCACATGCTACATGCAGGAGTGTGGGGACAGGACAAAGGGTGTCACTCAGATGAGTACAGTTGGCTCACTGTCCTCATCTCATTATTGTTATTATTATAATTAATGACTATTATTGTGATGACTGTGATTATTACTAATCATTCTTCATCTAGTTCCTTCCGTTTAGCCATATTCCTTGACAGTCCAGCTAGCCTCTTGGTGGAGTGGACAGTACTGAAAACAGTGAAGCACAGAGGGGGCTGGAAACCTTGGTGAGGTGGCCCAGCATGATCAGAGGAGAAGTAAGTCCCAACTTGCTCTGACTGTGGGGCCTGTGGGCCACCTGAGTGTCACAAGGATTCCCTGAGTGGCCGAGCAGGGCGGTATGCTGGGAGCCCTGGACTCCATTGTGTGTGCCCCTCCAATGGGTGCTCGCACGCTGGGGCTCACCCAGCAGGAGCCTGGCCTTGCTCTCCATCCATCTGCTTTCCTGCCTGATCCTCCCCACCCTCGCCCTCGCCCTAGTTTCTAGGTGCATAGAATATGCTACAAGGTCCTCGGAGGGGAAGGACCCCCAAAGCCAGCTTGGCTGCTGCGTACTTCCGGCACTTCCTGTGGCTTTGATAAGGCCACGTTTCCAGCTGCAACCAGGCAGGAACAACCAGAAGCCACAACCCTCTGATTTCATTCTGAGAGGCAGGTGGCACCTCCTCCAGGAAGCCCAGTTCTTTAGTCATTGCCCAGCGAGAGCTCAGGTTTCTCCTGATGTGCAGGAAATCACGCTTGCTTAGCACAATGGCGGTCCATCTTGCACACACATTCTAGCTGGTCACTTGTCCTTGGTTTGTGTGCGGTCATAGTTGAGAGCATTGTATAAGCACAGTGTCGCTATCTTTGCAGGGTGCTGGGCTGTGTGTCATCCTCAGGACGTTCTTTCCCACTCTGACCTTAGATAAAGGATTCTTCTAGTTCTTTTTATTGCATCTTCAACCTTTATTTATGACATAATTTCTTCTGCTCCCAGTGATGTTTATAGAACTCATCCACCCATCCCCGTGTGGATACCCAGAAGTCTCAGCATGGTGGCTTGAGAGGACTAGCCTTCCCCACCCAGAGCTGCATAGCTCCTTGGTCTAGAAGCAAATGGCTCCTCCAGTGTGGACTCTCCTGGCCTCTCATCTCTTCTACACATCAGTCTCAGCTGCCACAGCTTACAGCCATGCTTAGTTTCTTTTATTCATTTTTATGAGAGAGAGAGACACACACACACACACAGAGAATTGGCATACCAGGCATCAGCCACTCAATCAAACTCTAGAAGCTCATGCCACCTAATGGGTATGTGTGGCCTTGCACTTGCCTCACCTTTTTTTTTTTTCTTTTTTCTTTTTTTAATTATTTTTTTTATTGACTTTTAATCTTACATACCAAAAAAAAAGCATGGTGGCTTGAGAGGACCCACCTGATATTTCCCTCCAGTGTGGACTCCCCCATTCCACTTTAGAACTCCCGTCTCCATCATATCCCCTCCCTCTCTCCATTAGTCTCTTTCCTAATTTGATGACATCATCTTTCTCTTCTATTTTGAGGGTCTTGCAAAGGTATTGCTTTGCCTCACCTTTGTATGTCTGGCTCATGTGGGATCTGGAGAGTTGAACACGGGTCATTAGGCTTCACAGGCAAGTGCCTTAACTGCTAAGCCATCTCTCCAGCCTTCTTTTATTTTTTAAAAAATATTTTATTTGTTTATTTGCAAGCAGAGAGATAGAGAGAGAGAGAGAGAGAGAGAGAGAGAGAGAGAATAGGCATGCCAGGGCCTCTAGCTGCTGCAAATGAATTCCAGATGCATGCACCACTTTGTGCATCTGGCTTACATGGGTAACTGGGGAATCAAACCCAGGTTGTTGGGCTTTGCAGGTAAGTGCCCTTACCCACTGAACCCTCTCTCCAGCCCCATGCTTGGTTTCTATTGTAATGTTTTAAAGACATCTGCAATGATCCTTATGGGCATCAGGAGGGATCAACTGGCTGAGAAAGGAGTTCTCCACCTTAAATGTGTATCCTGCTAAGCCCCTGGAGACACTCATCCCTCAGGTGGCGTCCTATATTAGCTCAATGCAGACCCTGGAGGAATGTGCAGAAGGGGAAGGCCAACAATCTCAGGTGACATCAAGGACAGTCAGGATTGCGATGGCAGTTCTCAGGTCAGTTGTCCACTGTTGACAGCTAACAAACCAGAAGCCCAAAGTCATTTCCTCTGAGCTGCAAGACCACTGATGATCTATTATTTATTTATTATTATTGTTTTAACTGTTTTTTTAAAGATATTTTTATTTATTTATTTGCAAGCAGAGAGAGGGAAAAAGAGAGATAGAGAGACAGAGAATGGGGGCAGAGAGCGCCAGGGCATCTTCCTACTGCAAATGAACTCCAGATGCATGTGCAACTTTGTGCATCTGGCTTACATGGGTAACTGAAGAATCAAACCTGGGCCATTAGGCTTTACAAACAAGAGCGTTTAACTGAGGAGCCATCTCTCCAGCCCCACTTATTGTCCTTAATTGTATTTTATTTTTAGACTACCTACCCATGTAGTTTTTTTTTTTTTTTCCTTAAAAACATTGCCAGGCCAGGCGTGGTGGCGCACACATTTAATCCCAGCACTCGGGAGGCAGAGGTAGGAGGATCGCAGTGAGTTCGAGGCCACCCTGAGACTACATAGTTAATTCCAGGTCAGCCTGAGCTAGAGTGAGACCCTACCTCAAACAAACAAACAAACAAACAAACAAACAAACAAACAAAAACAACATCACCTCCGCTCCAAATAAATCACCATTAAAATGAGAGCTCAAGACGACGTCAGTCCCATCTGCCTCAAGTCCTGACGTTTCATGGACAGCAAGCAGCAGCCAGTTATGATGGCAGACGAGAGATAGGTCCAAAGTAATCGCTCAGTGTGGTAGCACTTTTCCATTTCTAAACCGTCCTCAAACGGAGTCACACCATCCTCATGGAAATCCGGGAGAGTAACCCTGCTATTCGAATCCGTATTTTAGCCAGCTAAAACCTGGGACTTACTGAAACCAGTAAGGATGGGCTTTTTTTTGTTGTTGTTTTTTTTGTAGCCCCTGACTGTGTCCTTCGAGTTTGCCTGCACGGCTTTTCTGGGAAGCTGGTTTCTTAAAGGGGATGATGGCTTATGACAACATCAACACCAATGACCACCGTGCCTAAAAGCACCCTCTCGATCTTCAGTGGAGGCTTTTCCACCAATGAGTGAGTCATCAATGTCACCCGCTGTCCTATTGACCATCTTCCCCTCCCCTTCCAGACATGACCCATCTGCCCTTTCCTGGATCCTGTAAATGTCGCACAAAGTTCCAGTGGATGATCATGATGGCTGCAAGAATGGCCACGCCATCCTAGGAGCTTGGAGCAAGTACAGGCAGCTGCAGCGACACTGGAGGTGGGGAACAGATGGAAAAGCACCCCAGGTAAGATCAGACACCCCTGCCTGCTCTCACCTCCCAGAGTCCCCTCTACTTGGCCCTGACCAAGCGCGGCTTGTGTCTCTGTATTCTCCAAGGTGTCACCAGATCAGAGCTCTTGGAGTCAAGGGCTGTTGGCAGGTGAACACGATGTGAGGTCCATCAAGGTTTCGAGTCTGGGAGAACTGAGGAGGAGAGGAGAGCCTGGCAACTCTTTGCTCCTCTCCCACCCCTACAAAGGCAGTGCTGTGAGAAAATTCCTCGAGGTGGCTTCTTGGCCTCAGAACAATGCCTCTGGACCACCAGTTTCCAGCAATGCCACTTCCATCTTTCCAGCCTCTCTGGACACCAGGCCCAGATCCATGGATTGTCCATCTTCCCAGCTTGTGTGGTTAGGGGCAGCCTGAGTCTGAGCCACAGTCCCCTGATGGGACTGAAAAGGCGCTGGTCCTCTCTCAGCCATCTTCACTACTCCCCCAACAACACCCAACCTTCAAGGTTTAGCTCCCTGGGCAAGATGACCAGCTCACCACAGTTTCAGACCCAACCTGGCCTGCAGCCTACCTGGGGCTAGCCCCTGCCTGTGGAGGTCTCTGAGCAATGTCTGATTCCAGCCATCCCCTGTGTCGTCTGAGCCTCAGTGGTTTTCCCTGAGCGTCTATGTCCTGTGGGAACTGGGCTGGAAGCATAGTGTCTGGGGCAGGGGAGGCGGGTGTGGCTGAAGGTCTCACAGGCGCCTCACCCTGTCATTAGTGGAGACAAGATTCTGACCTCCCAAACCAGAGGCACAGACCTGGATTCTGGGTCAGTGTCCACCTTGCTGGCTCTGTGCTTCCAGCTCTATAGCCTCTGCCAGGATGGAGCCACCAGTCCTGGCCATAACCTTGTCTTCCATTTGAGTACAAAGGTCTGTGTGCTGACCTCACTTATCCATGTAGGCAGGCCTCGATTCCTGAGTGGGGAGAGAAGGGCTTGAGGCTCCTTCTGGTCCTGGGAGCTTGGAGCCTTGTGTCACCTGTTGCTCACACTTTCTGGCTCTGGTCATGGCTGCATCAGTTCATGACAGATCCAGATTGGGGCATGAACCATAGTGGCCTTTCTCTCAAAATACTTTGTTGGGTCACCTAGTCTACATAGCTTTAGGAAGGAGCCTTATATCTTTGCCAAAAGCAGTACCCAGAGAAAGAGAAAAACAGCTTGTTTGCCTCTTCTGGAGCCTTTAGGGTCCTGTGGTCATAGTAGCCACTGGGAAGCATCACTGGGTGGGAAAGGGATGCCTGGGTGCATTTGCAGGGCTCATCTGGTCATTTGCATAAGAGAAGTGGACACTGGTCCACAGACCCATCCATCATGCTTCCATTCCAGGACCAGTTGAGTTTGGAAGCTGTTGACATTTTCCACTTGACTCTCTCTAAGTGATAAAAGTAGAACTAAGAATTTCATCTGATTTCATTGCTTTTACATATGTGTATGGTGTGAGCAGCTGTGTGTGTTCATAGGTCTGTGGGCAGCATGGAGGTATACGGGTGTGCGTGTGCATGGTGCATGTGGAGGCCAGAAGACAACAGGTGCTGCTCCTCAGATACAGTCACTCGTCTCCCTGGAGACAGGATCTCGCACTTGCCTGGAGCTCACCAGTTAGGCTAGACTGGAGTACGTGCGTAGACCAAAGGACAGCCTCCAGTGTCGTTCCTCGGGTGCCTTCTGTATATTTGGAGACATGGTCTTTCACTGGGGTGTTGCTCACTAGTTAGGGTTAGAGCTCCAGGGATCTACCGTTCTGCACTTCCCTGTGTCGGGATTATAAACGTTGACTTCTGTTCTGGGGGTTCTGGGGATGGAACTGGGGTCCTCATGCTTTTAAGGTAAGCACCATACCAACTTAGCTATCTCTCCGGCCCTCTCATTTTATTTTAAATATTTAATTCCCAAATAATACCCACTCTGTAAGGACAATTTGGGAAACGCAGGAAAGCAAAGGAGGTGCCCAAACTCAGCCAGCCCCACTGCTCTCACACAACAACCCTGCACTGGCTGTGCAGGGCCACTCTCTTGAGCAATCTCAAACTTCGACGGGCACGTTGGATTCCGTTAGTCAGTGGAAACTGACGTGCAACTGTTTCTTCTTCCCTCTTTGGACTCTCCTCCAAAAGGGTTCCGTGAATTCTAAAGAAACAGGGTTGACGATGAACATAAAAATTATCAAAAGAGGGCTGGGGAGGTGGCTCAGAGGTTCAAGGTGCTTGCTTATAACGCCTGCCTGCCCAGATTGATTTCCCAGTACCCGCAAAAAAAGCTACATGCACCAAGTGGCACACACATCTGGAGATCTGGAGTTTGTTTGCAGTGGAAGGAAGCCCTGGTGCCCATTCTCTCTCTCTTTCTTTTTCTCTTTCTCTGTCTGTACTTGCAAATAAATGAATAAAAATATTTTTAAAAAAATATCAAAGGGGCTGGAGAGATGGCTTAGTGGCTAAGGCGCCTGCCTGCTAAGCCTAAGAATGCTGGTTCCAATGTCCAGCGGTTCCAATCTCCAGGTCCCACGTTTAGCCAGATGCAAAGTGAGGCAAGGGCGCAATGCCACACTTTCCCACAAGGGGGCGCACACATCTGGATTTCGTTCACAGCAGCTGAGAGACTGCTGGCACGCCCATTTCTGTCTCCCTCTCCCTCTCTGTGTGTCTCTCTCTGTCTCTCTCTCCAAAAATAAAGAAAAAATAATAAAAAAAAAATTTTTAATAAAAAAAAATATCAAAGGCTGGGGCTGGAGAGATGGCTTAGCAGTTAAGCGCTTGCTTATGAAGCCTAAGGACCCAGGTTCAAGGCTCAATACCCCAGGACCCACGTAAGCCAGATGAACAAGGTGGCGCATGCATCTGGAGTTCATTTGCAGTGGCTGGAGGCCCTGGCATGCTCATTCTCCATCTATCTGCCTCTTTCTCTCTCTGTCTATTGCTCTCAAATAAATAAATAATAAAATAAAAATTTTTAAAAATATCAAAGGGAGGGCTGGAGAGATGGCTTAGCGGTTCAGGAGCCTGCCTGCTAAGCCTAAGAACCCGGTTCCAATCTCCAGGTCCCACGTTTAGCCAGATGCAAAGTGATGCAAGGGCGCAATGCCGCACTTGCCCACAAGGGGGCGCACACATCTGGATTTCATTCACAGCAGCTGAGAGACTGATGGTGCGTCCATTCTCTATCTGTCTCCCTCTCCCTCTCTCTCTGTCTGTCTCTCTTTGTCTCTCTCCAAAAAAAATAAAATAAAAAAATAAAATAAAAATCAAAGGGAAAACCCAGGGGTAAAAGAATGACCCCACCCAACCTAGTTCTTGCCTTCTTTCATTGACTTCAGTGGTGATTTGGGGGTGGCTGCTCAGCATCAATACTATAGGTGGATTCACTTGGAGAGTCTTCCAGCCTCCAAAACCCAAATAGCAATTGGGAAACAGAAGCATTGCAAAAGATATGAGTGGATGTCATTAGGGTAGCCCCTGCCCACTGGGTGTGGCCAGCACATATTATGCTGTGCAGCCTCCAGCTGTGAGGAGGAGCCCCCGAAAAGTGGCGTGGCCACTGCTCCTGGAAGTCCATCACCTGCCCCTTTGGCCAGCTGATTCTATTGGCCACACTCTGCCTTTCCAGGAGGCCATGGGGGTATAAATAATAAAGCAAGCTGGGAAGGTCCATTTGGCTGGCCCCGTGGATGACTTCTGGATGCGCTGTGAGTATGCAACTCCCTCTGGAAAGGTCTAGAACTTCTTGACTGGTCCTTAGAAAGTTGGCTTCCAGTGGTACTGTACAGTGTGAGTGCATTGGAAGAAAATTCTAGAGGATTTCTAAAAATGTGGGCATCTCCCCTAGAGGAGTTTGCTTGGCAGTGAGAGGCTGATTCATTTCCGTGGGTGTCTACATGCAGAGCTTTTCTAGAGGAAATCTTGGGTGGGGAGGGGGATGTCTTGGGAGACAAGGCACCACCAGTCCTCTGAAAAGGCCCAGCCAGCCTTGTGTGGCTCTGTCTGTGCACCTGCAGCTGTGCCTGGGATGAAGGCTGTTTCTACCAACCTTCAAGTCCAAGGAGTGAGCAAGGCAAGCAACCTGGCTGGTTCACTTTTATACAACTGCCTTCAGTGACGCAATCCCCATACTCACCATTCCCCCAATTCCCGCACAAAGAGGCCGGGACTCTGCCTTTTTCCACTCTGGCCTTGGTTTCTCCTTAATAGCACAAGTGGTCCCAAAGCTGATGGTCACTCAGCCATCCCAGACCCTGTGTTCCCTCATTCTAGAATGAAGCCTCTGAGGGAGAGGAAGACCAGCTCGGGTAGGAGCTGGGAAGTTCAGGAGGGCTTGGAGGAGCCTGTACTGCTTCTCAGGAGTGAGAACTCCATATCTGCTTAGTTACCACATCCATGCTGACCCCAGGAGAACATTCCCTGGGCATTGCTCTAGTGCCTCAATGCCTGGCCCATAGGCCTCAGCACGCTCTTTCTCTCTCTGCCCCACCCTCTGCCTTCATCACGTAGCCCAGGCTTCCTTAGACCTCTCTATTCCCTTGCCTCAGCCACCTAACTTTTGGGAGGGCAGGTATGCATCACCACACTCAGCCACACTCAGAAAACATTTCTTAAAAAGGTCAAGGCAAAAATCTACAGGGAGAATTAATAAGTGGGGTGTGCTCCATCTTTCTGTAATGGGCATTAGAATTCTTTTATGGAATTTTCTGATTTCTAGCAGGGGAAAAAGGATATTCTGCCTTCTTACCATTTAGTTCTAAACTTGTTTGAAAAATAACAGTTTAACTCTAATGTATCTGGGATAATTTTATCTTTAAATAAATTGGTCCATTTAAACAAGTGGACTCCACAACATGCCCAAGATGTCTCTTCAAGTCCAGGGTTGGGTAATCTTCATCTTTTGGTTACCAAGCACATCTCTAGGAAGGGCCCTACATATGTCTTAGCTCAATGTAGAGCATTGAGTAGATCTAAGCACTACACACTCCATAGGAAGCTCCAGGAAGGATGTGAGGAAAGGTGGGGTCAGAGGGCTCAGGGTACTTGGGGCATGGAAGGATGGATGTCGAGTGTATGCAGCTGTGGTGGGTTGTCCCCACCGAGCAAGAAACTCTGTCATTGCCTATAACTTACTTTGTTGGGTTCATGACATTTTGAGTGGGAAATTGTCTAACGTGTCCTCCATGTTTGGTTCTTGTTAGCTGGAGGAAGACTAGCAGGCCAGCCAACTTTGTCACAGAAGAAAAGGATAGCATGCTAAGTATTATAAGAGGATCCATGGGGGACTCTCCCATCTAAAGTGATTGATTCTACATCACCGCCCTATGTAGATCTCCTGTAGCCAGTATGTCCTGGTTGTTTATGTTTGGCTTTCCCAACCCACTAGTGATAAGTAGGAAAGCACTCTGTGGCATCACAAATATTACAGTTGCAGGCTTCACATCCACAGATTCAACCAATCTTGGATTACAAAAATATTGGGGGAAAATACATCTATGCTTAACATGTTCAGACTTCCTTTTTTTTTTTTTTTTTTTGTTGTATTGCTTAGTCTGACAACTGGATCCACACCATCTACATTGTATTTGGTATTTTCTGTGATGTAAAGATGATTTAAAGTCTATAGGATGATGTGTGTGGGCTGTATGCAAATGATATCACTAGGTTCTGAGGGGGGTTCTGGAACCAATCCTCCAGGATGCCAAGAGATGGATTACTTCCTTACATTACCTATGTACTTAGACAGGGTTTCCCTGTGCAGAGTTAGGATGACAGGCATGCACTACTGAGGGGCACACTGCTAAGTCTGTTGTGAGATTCCCTGTGGCTTAATTACTGTGGGAGGAAGAAGCAGTACCTGTGGTCCAGCCTCAGAGCCCTCCTGTGAGGACTCACCACCTTTGGACTTAAGCCATTGGTGTAGCTTGTCTAAATGGCTTCTTTGACTGGGACATATATCTTCAGAATGGGGGACTCTTGAGTCATCAAGAGATGGATTCATTCCTACAAACAAGGGATTATTTTCCCAAATTGTGTGGGGTATGAATAATCTGAGAGCCAAAATACTCATGTCAGCTTTATCTGCCTGGGAGTTTCCCATGAGCTTAAGTTTCCATCTTCTTCCTCTTCTTCTTGGTTTTATTTTATTTATGTAAAGTATTTAGGCTAATATCCAAACATCTGCAGAGTTATACAAATACTCATAGGCACGCACAAAAATATACACAGACATAAACACAGACACACACACATTCCAGCGTTGCTCAACCCAGGAGAGCTAGCTATCAATTTATTGGGAAATAACCAGTTGCTCAGCTATTTTAATTGCTGAAATAAAAAAAAATGTAGCCTACTCAGGCATCGCACCCATCTGACAAATTTGGGTCAGTTTAGGGCCTATGATGACAGATGGAAAGGCACAGCATGGGACTAGTGTGGGCTGCTTGGGAGAAAAATATCAAAAGGGTGGTGAGCAGGGCAGGTGGCCTAAGGGGACTGCAATGACCTTGACCCAGACTTACAGAGATGTGGCCAGCAAATGGCTGTGTCCTGAGAGGGGTGGGTAGTAGCAATGGCATATAATGGGAGAGAGCTCAGATTATCCCCCTTTCATAGATGAAGAGGCTGATGTCCTGAGGGTTAAGAGATTTGCCTCATGCCACTTAACACGCACTTACCTGGGAGATGCTGGAAGTCCAGCATCCAGGGATGCTTCCCCAGTCAGTCTTCCCTGCTACAACTCTATGAGGTTGAAGAGCAGTTCCGGCCTCAGGAGCTCAGCTCCAAGACACATCAGTTGGGGGTAGAGGGCACAGTGAGAGCAGAAGAATGTGTTCCTGGGGTGGAGTGTGAGGCAGCTGCCCACTTTCTTACTCCCGGCTCAGCCCTCCCTGCCCTGACTCGCACACAGCTCCTGCCAGCTTGCTCATGGCCCTAAATCTCAGTAGGTTGGCAGGTCCTCCGTTGAGAAGTTTCTGTCGGCTGCCTGAGTGACATGTCCTAACTTCTCCACTCCTCAGCGTTGGGAAACTGCGTGTTGATCCACCCTGAGCCATAGACATTTCTATTTTAATCCAGGCAGCCTTGGTAAACAGTCCAGCCCACATTGTCCCAAGTTCAAGATCTTTCCACAGCTCATTTTCCTTTGTTTATCTGAGGCATCCTTCAGGATTCTGTAATTTCTCCCATATAATCTTTTTCCACATAGCGGACACGGCCCTTACTTATCACCAGCTTTTTTTTTTTTTTTTTCCAAGGTAGGGTCTCACTCTAGCCCAGGCTGACCTGGAATTCACTATGTAGTCTCAGGGTGACCTAGAATTCTCCCAAGTGCTGGGATTAAAGGCATGTGCCACTATGCCCTTTTTTTTTTTTTTTTTTTTTTTTTGATTTTGCAAGGTAGGGTTTCACTCTGGTGAGAGGGAATGAGATAGAGAGAGAATGGGTGCGCCAGGGCTTCCAGCCACTGCAAATGAACTCCAGATGTATGCGCCCCCTTGTGCATCTGGCTTATGTGGGTCCTGGGGAATTGAACCGAGGTCCTTTGGCTTTGCAGGCAAAGGCCTTAACTGCTAAGCCACTTCTCCAGCCCATTTTTTTTTTTTAAAAAAAAGGAATTCCTGTCCTCTAAAAGCTCGCATTGGGAGATACCAAAACTGAGAGGCTGGTGGCAGGAGTAGCTGTCTGAGAGCCAGGCTTTGTCTTTTTCCCTGTTGACACTATTCCTTCCCTTCCCAGGAAAGATGTAGGCTTACCCAAGATTGGGGTTCTTCTATGGGCACTGTTCACCCTGTATAAGCCATGTTACACAAAGAGCTTGATTTCTGAAAATTAATAAGGAAAAACAAAATATACTCAAACCAATGAAATCTATTGGTTATGATTTGGAGAAATGGAAGTAAGTGGGCGTCAGATAAGGGTTGATCCGGAGACTTCATTGTGACTGTCCATCTCTCTCTTTCTAGCTCTGTCTCCCGTCTCTCTGTCCACCTGTGGGAGTTGTGGCTATGTTCAGCTTTGGAGCTATGCCATTACTCTCTGCGCCCCCCATGCTAATATGACTCTGTGTTCTATTTTTAAAATATTTTATTTATTTATTTGAGAGAGATAAAGAGGAAGAGAGAGAGAGAGGGGGCCTTCAGCTACTGCAAACGAACTCCAGATGCATGCGCGCCCCCCCTTGTGCATCTGGCTTACGTGGGTCCTAGAGAGTGGAACCGGGATCCTTTGGCTTTGCAGACAAATGCCTTAACCACTAAGCCATCTCTCCAGGCCAACTCTGTGTTCTTTTAAGTATGTTCTCAGTCACTGATCTGATTTGGGTCACACTGTCATTTATTAGTGTGGCAAAGGGATGAAGTACTGTGACAGTGTGTTCTGGTGCACGTGCAACACCGTGGGACATTCCTGTCATGGTAAATTGAAGTGGAAGGTAGAAGGTCCTTAAAGGAGCTGAGACACTAAAGGGCAGACATTGCTATCCCAAATGAAGAGGAGCCTTATCCCTTATGCTAGCACTGTCCCAGTTCCTTTAAGAGTGTCACTGCTACTCTCCACTTTATTATACTTAGTGGCTGCTGCAGGGTAGGGAGTGGGAAACAGTTTCTTTGGTGGTAAGTTGCATATTTCTGGTAAATACACCCCCTCCTCTGCTCTTGTAAGCAGCCAAAATTAAACTCAGTGGGACACACACACACACACACACACACACAGAAGAAAAGACACAAAAGTAGAAGAGGGACTAGTTGAGAAGAAGAGGCTCCATGGAAGGGGGACACAAGAAGATCGTGGGAGGGGGGTTATGATTAAAACCTACTATGTACATGTATGAAAATTACCAATAAGAGAAAAGCAAGGCTGGTGTTCAACACTTGGGCCCTTCATTTAGGACACGGGGACAGTCATTTCAAGTCCCTGGGTCATGGATAACCTAACGCTCAGCCAGTACAGCATGCCACCTATGCCAGTCTCTGCCTTTCGTCGTCCACTGGGTCTTCTTTATCCTGTGGGCACAATGGGGGCAGTGTGAAGTTTTTTGTTCTTTTTCCTGCTAACGTCACATCTGCTCAACAGGACCATCTCCAAGGACAATGAACCTTACACTAGGCCTGAGCCTGTTCTTGGCGGGCCTCCTTGCCGTGCAAGGTCTCCAGCAGGCCAGGGCCCGTCCGAGCAGCCATAGGATTCCAAACCGCAGCCCAGAGTGGAGAAACAAAGAGATGGCCTGGGTGCTGGCTCAGCACAACTTGAAATTTGGCTTCAAGCTGTTCCAGAGGCTGGCCGCCCACTACCCTGGGCAAAACATCTTCTTCTCCCCTCTGAGCATCTCCACCGCCTTTTCCATGCTGTGTCTGGGGGCCCAGAACTCCACACTGGCCGAGATCAAGAGGGGCTTCGACTTTCAAGATATGTCGGACAGGGACCTGCACCTGGCTTTCCATTATCTCCTCCGCAGGCTCAACAAGAAGACACAGGACCTGCAGCTGGAACTGGGCAACACATTGTTCATTGATGAGAAGCTGAAGCCCCGGAGGAGGTTCCTGAAACAGGCCAAAGGTGTGTACAATGCAGATACAGTGCTGACCAACTTCAAAAACCTGGACAGCACTCAGAGGCAGATCAACAGCTACATCAGCCAGAAAACCCAGGGGAGAATCAACCACCTCATCAGGAATATAGACCCGGGCACCGTGATGCTTCTTGCCAACTATATTTCCTTTCAAGGTAAGGCTTGGGGCACGTTGGTGTGGAGAAGGTAAAGTGACTTGAATTATAAACCTGGGCTGGGATTGGGGAGATGGCTCCCCAGCAAGTAAGGACACTTGCTGTGCAAGCATGAGGACCCCCAAGTTTGAACCCTAGCACCCACATTAAAAGCTACACATGAAGCCGGGCATGGTGGCGCACGCCTTTAATCCCAGCACTCAGGAGGCAGAGGTAGGAGAATCACTGTGAGTTCGAGGCCATCCTGAGACTACATAGTGAATTCCAGGTCAGCCTGGGTTAGAGTGAAACCCTACCTCGAAACCCCCCCCCCAAAAAAAAAGCTACACATGGATGCACATCCCTATAACCCCAGCACTGAGGAGGGTGAAGGCAGGATTATCACTGGGTTTCACTGGTCATCCAAGTTGAACCAAAAATGGATAGCTCCAGGTTTAGTGTTCTGAGGAACTAAAACAGAAGAGCATTAGCAGAGAACTTCCATCTTCCTTCAGCTCCTGCATATGAGTTTGCACACGCACACACACACACACACACACACACTGCATTGGACCCCGAGTCTCTCTGTGAGCTTGGATCCTTGCATGAGTAACCTTCCAGAACACCCACCCTTCTTCCCCTGACTATACAACGAGTGCTGTGTGTTGCTGGGATGAACTTCCAAACCAGGTATAGTTTAGAGGAGGAAGGGATTTCTTTTAGGATCACAGATCCAGGGGAAGTTCCCTAATGGCAGAAGAAGTGGGCCCCCTTTCACAGATCCATGCAGAGAGACATACCAAACAGCCAGCGCCACAAGCAAACAAGTACAAGCTTACAGCAGCAGAACCCCAGCACTCACGCTTCCCTGCACACCTTAGGCTGGAATTCCAATCTGCCCCCAGTGACACGCCTCACCCCCACCCCCATAGCAGGAGTCTGTCTGCCAGGGACAGAAGCTGCAAACTCAGTTTTAAAAACACCTGAGTCTATGGGGGTGTGGGGCAGACTTTCAAACTGCCACACTGTGGTACATAACCCATCAAGTTCATGGACATGATGGGGACGTGAGCTTTGTAAAGTCCAGATCATTCTCCGTGAGTGTGTCTTCATAATTACCCATGGGCCTCCTACACTTTTCTAGAAGTTGGAGTCTCTACTGCTTAGAAGAGTAAAAGTCTGAGATGGATGAATTATTTAGTCTCTGTTCCTGAACCAGTCAAGAGTCAGGACTGGAACCCACGTCTCTGGGGCCCTAGGCTGTGCATGTCCTCTTCATCAAGTGGATCCCCAGGGAGCTGACAGCACTGCTGCTGATGGTGGTGGCCTCCTTCTGAGACTCTGTAGATTCACCAAGTCTAGTGAGACACTAGAACGTTCCCAGATTTAAGCCTGACCACCCACCGGACCACATACAAACACGCACTGCATGCCTACACAGGGCTTGGCCAAAAGATGCTGAAAATAAGAGGCCAATGGCCCTCCATGCAGGCAAAGTCACCACTCAACTGTCAGTATCACATGTGCACACGGGGTGATGGGGTACACACCCCCCCACAAACTACATACACCAAAAAGAAGGAGGGATCCAGACCCCAGTTTTGAGTGTTCACTGCCCTTCAGCAAGCTCTCACAGGCAGTTCCCACCACAGATGACAGCAGCTTCAGGGCTGGCTTCAGGCTGGCTGAATCCAGCATTTTCACTCATACCCCACTAACTGCAACCCAGTCCCCTCTGTTAGGCCATAATCTACTGGCTTTTGGGGTCTCAGGGACACCTGGCCTTAGGGAAGGCAGTCGGCAGCCCCTCTGGTATAAAGGCAGGAAGTTCTAGTCTTGATTTCTTTGGGACGGATCTCTGAGCTGGAACCCCCTCTCAGGAAAGTCTTCCAGGTATGACAGAGTGCGGGGACATCTGCATTCCTTCCGTGATGTCCCAGAAGTGTGTCCACAGAATAGGGTTAGTTGGCTCTGGTCACCTCCATTCCCCGTGGACACTCACACCATGTTGTCTTCCCTCAATCCTAAGCCAGGTGGAAATATGAATTTGATCCAAAACAAACCAAACAGGAGGATTTTTTGGTGGAAGGGAAGAAACCCGTGAAGGTCCCCATGATGTTCCACGGGGGCATGTATGACATGGCATATGACAAAAAGCTCGCTTGCACCATCCTGGAGATACCATATAAAGACAACATCACGGCCACCTTTATCCTGCCTGACGACGGCAAGCTGCAGCAGCTGGAGCAGGGCTTGCAGGTGTACATCTTTGCCAAATGGAAAAGTTTACTCTCAAAGAGGTATAACTAATTCTTTTTTTTTTTTTTGGTTTTTCGAGGTAGGATTTCACTCTGGTCCAGGCCGACCTGGAATTAACTATATAGTCTCAGGGTGGCCTCAGACTCCCAGCGATCCTCCTACCTCTGCCTCCCAAGTGCTGGGATTAAAGGTGTGCACCACCATGCCCAGCTAACTAATTATTTTTTTCCTCCCACTCTCTTTACTCCTTCCATCCTGCACATATAGCCGGGCTCTCTTCTGGGCTTTCTGCCCCTGCTCGGCAGAGTTATAGAGGATCCTATGCTCTGCACCCTTGCTTCACCCCAAGTCCTGCCTCCCAAAGACAATCTCATTTTCTTTAGATTCAAGTGACAGTGGCTTGAGATGCCACAGAGGGCTCCCACTCCCTCTCCACATCCTTCCGTGTGACTTCCCGTGGCTCCCTGGGGCTTGGTTCTGGGGCTGGCAATCACTACTTCCTGGTTCTTTCTCCAGGGACCTCTGCAGCCTGGTGCTGTGAACCGCCATCACGCCATGGCTACCAGAGCACTGCCACCTTCTCTCTGGTGGAAGGATGGGTCTACGCTTTGCCCAAATGCAGAGCAGGCCCTCAGAGACTCGCTTCCGGCCAGCCCCAGCCTTGCTGAGATTTGGGGTTAGCAGATCCAAAGCTTTTCACTGGGGCCCAGGAAATGGCTTCTGGGGAAGTGCAAGTGCCAGCTGCTCCCGAGGTCACTTCTATTCACCTCCTCTCTCACCTGGGCTGTTCTCCCCGCCCCTGTGATCCTGCTCCTAGCACCTCCAGCCTGGAGGCTGCAGCCCCCTATGGGATGACCACTGGTCGGATCCTCCCCGAATAGTAACGCTCTGTCCTCCAGCCTCTTTTGGCCAGGAAACGGCCAACAACAATAATGTCCTATCTGTGCGACCCCAGTTATGAGAGAAAACACGCACTCTTTGTCTTTCGGAGTCTGGCTTCTACTGTTTAACACCCTCTTCCACTGGATCCGTTTCCCTGCCTATGACATCATTTTATTCCTCTTGAGGACTGAGTAGAGCTCCACTGTGTACCACCTTTGCTTCACCCATTCATCTGCTGATGGCAGCCCACGTTTTCTGCCCCCTCACTGCCAAGGACTAAAGTCAGTCACTGCATTTAAACACTGACCCCGTGTCCTTTCCCTACTCGGGAATATCACCCCAGAACTTCGCTCCTTGCTTTCTGACATCACCCCACATTTTTGGTCTCCACTGAGTCATTTCCACCAGATACAATGAGCCTTCCTTTTCTCATCACATGTTATCATAGGGGTTGGGGATGACAGCACGCAGGTGTGGTTTCTCTGCCCTGCTCAGCAGGTGTCTCCCCTCTGTCAAGGCAGAACCGTTCCCCTGTGCAAACCCCGGATGCTATAATTGTTCCCAGTGCAAAGATCTGCCTCCATGTGCTCCCACGACAGTTCTATTTCCTTTTTGCTTCCTGTCCTATTTCTCTGGCCCCCTTTTTTCCAGGTGTTTTGAAGGTCACCTCCATTCCCTGACCTGCCTTCTACCCCCTCCTTCTCAAATCCACTCAACCAGGAATTTGCAGCCTCCTCTCTAGGGAGACCAGGGTGACCAAGGGTGTTGGGTTGCAGAGTGCAGGGCCAGTGTTCAGTAGTCCTTTCCATATTGGCCAGCCATCACTCCCTCCTTCCAGAATGCCCTCACCTGACACAACCCAGCCCACATCTCTTGCTCTCATCTCACTTTACTGGTCTCTCTCTCCTCCCATCTCAGAGTTGAGTGCCACAGGCTCTGCCCTCAGACTCTTTCTTTGCTGTCTAGGTTTAACTCTGGTGAATGTTCTGGGCATTGAACTTTCAACCCCATGTCTATCACATTGCCCACATTTCTGTCCCCAGGTACAGTTCCCGATCCCGAAGCCCCAAAGTCCCTTTTCTGATGGCTTACCCAGGATCCCTCCTGGACAGCTGATGAGATCTTATGTCTGTGTGTCTAGAAGGGACACCTGGCCTCCCTGAGGAGCCTCAGGAGCCTGCCCTTCGTTTCCTCACGCTAAACATGTTGGGTCATCCTTGATCACTCTTTCTTTCCAACTCCTCCCACAGTGCATGAGGAAGCCCCGTTCTCCTCACTTTAAACCTCATTTGGACTTAGCCTCTTCCCATCATTTTATTGGCTCCCACACAAACTGCAAGATGGTCAGTCACCCAATGTCAGTGCTTTGCCCCCATGCCCATCACCACCCATGTATTCTGAACAGAGCAGGCAGAGCAATGCTTTCAAATCCTAATTCAGACCGTGTCACTCTGCTCAAAGCCTGGCTATGGTTTCCCATGGATTCAGGGAGAAAAGCCTGGCCTTGCCTAGTCCCCTTGTCTCCTCCAAAGTTTGCCCAGACCCTCCACTTCACCTAGCATTCCTGTCTGTATTTCCTTTATCTCTCTCTGCTTCCACCAGCACTTGTGCATGTGCCAAACTTGTGCTTTTCCTTTTGTGATTTCATTGTGGGTTCCCAAGATCAAGAATGGGGGGGCTCTCCCTGTCCTGTTCATGTGGTATACAGTGGGCACTTACTACTTATTGACTGGTTGAAGGAATGACTGAATGAGTGAGAAGGTATTTGGGAACTGTCGGGATGACAGACAGGATTTTAAGTCATGAGGTTGAGTAAGACTGGGGTCCCAGGTTCATGAGCGAGATGAGTAGCACCTCCTTTTCACACATGTGCCCAAAGGGCCAAGGTCCTTTGATCCACTTGTGGGCTTCTTGGGGCAGAGTGGTCTTGAGCTCAGGTTTGCCTGGCTCCAGGTGTTGGGCCCTGCTGTCTCTAGCATCAAGCCTGCTGGGGCTCAAATGAGCTCAGGATATGATGCAGCCTGAAGTACCATCATGAGCATGGTGCGGCCTGAACAGGAAGCCTGGACATAGTGTCTCGAGTCCCAGGCTTCAGGGGCCCACCTCATTCTGTAGATCGAGGGAGATCTGCAGGTCTCGGTTCTGGAAGGACAAAGATCTCATTCAGCATCTTGCCCTGGGGTCCACCTGTTCACCCGTTTTGCCTTCGACTCCCCAGTGTGGTAGATGTACACCTGCCCCGACTCCACATCTCTGGTACCTATAACCTGAAGAAGATTCTGTCTGGCCTGGGCATCAGCAAGATCTTTGAGGAACATGGCGACCTTAGCAGGATCTCTTCTCATCGCAGTCTGAAAGTGGGCGAGGTAAGTATAACAGAGAGCGTCAGGTTCGCTGAGATGAACGTCCAGAGCAGGCACGGGTATGGAGGAAGGGATATTTACTGAAGCTTACAGATCCAGGGGAAGTTCCATAATGGCAGAAGAGGCTGGCCTGCTCTTACAGGACCAGGCAGAGAGAAAGAAAGCTAAAAGCCAAAAGCCACACAGCACAGCACACCTCAGGAACTCCAGCTAGGCACACTTTGCATATCTTTAGATTGAAATCCTAAACCCACCACCACACCTTAAGATCCACCCAATGACACTGCCTCTAGCCAGGTGGCTGCAGATGCAAACTATAAACTAATAAAACACTGAATATATTGGGGGCCACCAATTCAAACTACCACAGTAAGCCTGGCCCCGATCACTGCTCCTCACACAGCCCCGGCCAGAGCCACAGTCACAGCTGCCATCCAGGTCAGGGCCGAGCCTCGTCTGGCCCTTACCAGTGCACAGTTGCCCACCCCCGGCTCTGTTCCCAGTCTTTAAAATTGGAAGTACTACACATTTGGTACTATATTGGAAATTGATTCAGTTTAACAGCTACTGATCAACTTCTAGAACATTTATCAGGCCCAGAACATCTCTGGATCCCACCCAGACTTTTAAATGCCTCATAGGCTTCTGAGGAGGAAGAGGTAAATGCTAACTGATACAGAGATAGGCAAGCAAAGGTCCTGAGGCCCCATCACAGGTGAGCACCTGCCTGCCTGGGGTGGCAAGAGAGGTCCGTGTGGGCACAGGTCATCAGATCTAGCAGATAAAACAAAGGCACACAGTTAAATGTGAGTTTCAAATACACAAGGACTAATGACTTTTAGCAGAAACGGTGCATGAGACATCTTCATACTCAAACGTCCTCATTCCTCACCTTGAACTAAAATCTAACTACACAGCCTGTATGTTATCAAGCGACCTAGTTTTGGCTGTGAAGGGTGTGGAAGAGAGAGATTTCAGAGGCAGTGGTGGTGGAGGGTGGTGTCCACAGAGGAAGGGAAGACGGGAGATAGGCATTGATTGGCTCTGTGGCATGACCCTCCCTGTGCCAAGCTGATCTGGGAGGGATCCAGGTTGCCAACGTAGCTGAGAAACAGTGCAGACACGGTATTGTCGGTGAAGCTGTGTTTTAGCTTTCATTCCCAGTTTGCAGGGGAGCAAACACAGTGCACGGGATTTCTCACTTTGAGTTTTACTGCCTCCACTTTCCCCAAACGCTCAATACCAGCTCCCCAATTTCCATGGTTCTTCAGTGACTCATCCCTTTTCTGTCGTCGGGGTGTTGACAGCTGTCATTCTAACATGATTGGACTCATATCTCACAGTCCACTCTGCTTCCTGATGTCAGTCACCCGGTCACCAATGTGGATGCCGTTGGGTGAGCCCGGGTCTGGTCATGTCCAACAGCTCATCGGGAATCTGGCTTCCTCTCTGCCATATGCCAAGTTGAGCTAAAAGGATCATGAAATTCAGGCCACCCTGAGATAGCTCACCTCCATTCCATCGCCTGGACCAGAGTGAGATCTTTGAAAAACTTTCCCATGGCACCATCTTCTTCCATCTCCCCTGTGTCTTTGACTTTCCCCTGGCACCATCTTCTTGCAGCTGCCCAGGGTAACCGTGTGGCCCAGTCGCCTCCCACTCTGGCCTCTGGTTCACCACAGTCTCTGAGAGGCTGGACAGGTACTGACCGTCTCTCGGTTCCCACAGGCCGTTCACAAGGCTGAGCTGAAGCTGGACGAGAAGGGCACCGAGGGATCTGCCGGCACTGGAGCCCAGACCCTGCCCATGGAGAATCCGAAAACGATCAAAATGAACAAGTCCTTTCTCTTCATGCTTTACGAGAACTCTATGCCCTCCATGATCTTCTTGGCAAGAGTTTATGACCCTAGTGGGAGATGAAGGGGCATTCTGGCTGGCTGTTGCCTCGCCTGTGGCCTGGTGCTGGAAGCATTTTAGCCACTGTGAAAGGAGGCCACAGGTTTGTTTACTCCTAACCCCACAGCCTCACCATCTCCCCTGGCTATCCAAATGCATGGCATGGCTGGCTCTGGGAACCTCAGCACTCCACGGCCTCCTGTAGTCCCTGTCCTGCCCATTGGCACTTTGGGATTTGATGCCATCCTCCAGCTCCAGTATCCCTTTTCCCACCCCTCCCACTGCTCCAGTAGGCAGAAGGCTTCTGGTTTAATAAATGCCACTACCACCCCGACACATCTGTTGGCTGTTGGTGGATAATTAGGAGGGAGGTGTGACCCACAGCGGGTAGCTGGCGTTTGGAAGGAGAGAGAGCTGAGTTCATGTCTGAGAATGGGGCGATCTGGGGGAAGCTACAGGCCGAGTCTGAAATGGGTGCCATGTCTTAGCAAAACAATTTCTCCATTGTGAGCTGCATGGATACCCTCCTAGAGTGTCCACAAGGGTCTCAAGGTTGTCAGTGGATGTCCAATCCGTTGGGCAGCTGGACCTCACTGCCAACTTTGTCTATTTCAGGCACAAAGAAGATTGAACCCCCTTCCCCACTTGTACCCTGTTGGGGTTCCCCCAGGGCCAGCCCAGGAGGGACGGCAGGGTCTCTGCCGAGTTGGGGTGAGAGGCAGGGAGTCGCGACACAGACTCTGGGAGTTGGGTGGAAGCAGCAGCGGGAGAGCTGCCGCCAACTCGTTTATTCAAGGAAGTGTAGGGGTTTTAAGGGTTTGGCTGGCCAATCATTGTATGAGGTGGTCCCCTTCTCGTGACCAATGACAGCCTGTCTCCGGACAGATCTTCTCATAGCAGGTTTCTCACTAGCATGGGACTGTAGCTGTTGTCACGCCAGGCCTGTGCGGAACACCATGTTCACAGAAGCCACTTCCTGGTTTCTCTGCCATGCGGTCTGGCTAGGGCCAGGCCTGCCTGGTGCCATACAGTGCCCATCCCAGAAAACTGACCCTGCAAGATATGTCTGTGGCCACTAGAGGGCACCAAGAGGCCACTTAGCCCAGCGGTGCAGGCAGGGCCATTGCAGGTGCTAACTCCTTCCTCTCATCGGTGAATGGCAATGCTTGTCTTATTTGGGTCCTGGAGAGTGGCCCAACTGCCTTGGCACTGAGATGTCAGCACAGCCACTGTCATTCCTTGACTATTAGTTTTCAGGTGGTCTGGTGGGCAGTCACAGTGAACATGCACACAGCAGATGTGTAAATGGAGGCTCAGAAGGGGCAAAGGAGCCTCAAGAGGCCTCAGGGTAAGTCTTTTCAGCAGAGTCTCTGTGATCTGATTTTCACTGGGAAGGGAAGGGTTCATGAGCCCAGTCTCAGTTGCTCTACTCATCTGTTTCAGCTGCCAATGCGCAGCCAGCAGCCCTCATCCATCCTGGGCCCTGTACGATGCAGTAAGTCCCAGTGCCCAGTGCTAGGCAGGCTGGGAGAGATTGGCTAGAGTGTGTGTCAAGCGCTGAACACAGAGCCCCAGAGGAAGGAAGGGGCTCCTCTGGTGGATGGTGGGAAGCCCATGCACACACCAGAGCATGCATGATGCAGGCACCAGCCTGGGGACCTCCAGCGCTCGGCAGCACCACACATCTGCCCAGACTACTAGGGTTGGTACAGTCAGGTAAGCCACTGAGCAGCTGGCTGGCCTGGCTTGTTGCAGAACCCACTGGAAACCTGGCCTCTACATGTGCTGAAAGGGAGTAATGCTTGCTCCCTCCTGGGACAGATCCAACAGCTCCAGAATCCTGTAGGGTTCGCCAGTAAGAACTGCGCTCACCTCCTTTCCCCACCACCTCGAACCTCTGAGAGGACTCAAAGCCGCTATCTGGACACGTTCCCCCACATCTGCATGAGTTCCCTCCTCCAGTCTAATGAGTGCCTGCTCACTCTAAAGTCCAGACCATTATGGATGGCCTGACCCCTTTCCAGTATCATCCACTTCCATTCACAATAGTGCCTACTGAATCTGCAGTTCTCCTCACTCCTGCGTTACACACCGGCTCCTAGGGCTGCAAGATCCAGGCTAGTTCTCAGGAAGGCGAGCCTGGTTCCTGGCTCCAAACAGCCTCACTCTATCTATGTCTGGTTAGACCTGGCTCTTGGGCGGATGGTCATGAGTCCCACAGACAACGATGAATGATGACCTGGGAGCTTTAGAGAGGGTGACAGGTGGGCCTGATCCCACTCGTGGGCCCCCGGCAAAAGCTCCCACAGGGATATGGTATTTGGGGAAAGCTCACCTATTTTAGGCTAAAACTACTAATTTCCCCTGCAGAGCTGAGTGTGTGGCTCAGTGGTAGAGCAGCTGCCTAGCATGTGTGAGGTCTTGGATACTCCAATACCCAAAGAAAAACTGCACGTAGGTGTGTGTTTTTCTCAGCAAAATTAGGGTTTCAACCAAAACTGAGGCATATGTAATGTGCATTCTTTTAAACTAACTCTCTTCAAACTGACTGTTGCTTAGCTTATATAGTTTTAAAAGATATTTTATTGTTATTTATATATTCTTTAAGATTTATTTTTATTTATTTATTAGAAAGTGAGATGGGGAGAGAGAGAGAGAGAGAGAGAGAGAGAGAGAGAGAGAATGGGTGTGCCAGGGCTTCCATCCACTGCAAATGAACTCCAGATGCATGCACCACCATATACATCTGGCTTACGTGGAACCTGGAGAATCGAGCCTGGATTCTTAGGCTTCACAGGCGTATGCCTTAACCACTAAGCCATTTCTCCAGCCTTATTTTTATTTATATTCGAGAGAGAAAGAGGGAGAGAGAGAGAGGGAGGAATGGGCATGCCAGGGCCTCCAGCTACTGTGAACTCCAGAAGCATGTGCCACCTTGTGTATCTGGCTTACATGGGTCCCGGGGAATCAAACCTGGGTCCTTTAGCTTTGCAGGCAAGCACTTTAAACGCTAGGCAAAATTTACAGAAAGCACACATGTCATGACTTCTTTACCCTGCACTCTTTTCTCCTAGGGCTCTAATCACACATGCTTACTTCCTGTTTTTCTGTAGGTCACTGGGGCACTATTACTTGTTCTTTTTTTATTTGCTGTCTTCATTTAACTGTTCCTCTTGATATGTTCTCAGGATCATTTGTCTCTGTGGATTTTTATTCTAAGATATCTAATTTATCCTCACTAAAAGTTCAATTTGGTACTTTCTTATGATTTTGTTTCTCATGTCGCAGTAACTTTCCTCACTTTAAGTGTATTTTTTTTTATTTGAGAGAGGCAGAGAGAGAGAAAGAGAGAGACAGGAAGAGAGAGAATGGGTGCACCATGGCCTTTTCAGCCACTATGAATGAACTCCAGAAGCATGGCCCCCTTGTGTGCATGTGTGACATTGCACACGTGCATCACTTTTGTGTCTGGCTATCCGTGGGACCTGGAGATTTGAACAAGCATTCTTAGGCTTTGCAGGCAGGTGCCTTAACTGCTAAGCCATCTCTCCAGCCCCACTTTAAGTGTATTGGAACTGACTGTTTAAAGTCCTGTCTGGTCTAGTCATATCTAGATCTGTTTCTGTTACCATTTTTCTTCTGGCCACGAGTGACATTTGTCTATTGTGATCTGGGTTTCTGTGGACTACAAGCATCCACATTCAAGAACGTGACATCAGGGGCTGGAGAGATGGCTCAGTGGTTAAGAGCATTCCTGTGCAAGAATGAGGGCCTGAGGAAGCCTGAGAAACTGCTCAAGTTCCATCCACAGGATTCACAGAAACAGCTGGAGACATTTAATTTGATTCCTTTTCATTCAATTTCAGTGCACTCATTCCTTTGGCAAACCCTTAGAGAATTGTCAGTGTTGGCCCAACACTTGGCATGCATGGACGACAGGATGACAAGTCCTTCCTTCATGCATTGTTCAGTCACAAAAATAAATATGAAATTACGACAGTGATAATTGTTTAACCGACAGACTGGTGACGACTTAAAAACACATAGAAGGAGCTCCTCTAAGACACATTCTTGAGGCAATGATGGGATTTGGCACGTGAAAAATCAATACAATTTCATTAGCGGGAAAGTGTGGAGTGAGGACATTCCTGGAAGAGGGTCCAACCGTGATCACATGCAAACATTCTAGTAACAGGCAGCGTGTGCTGGCGGAGGAGGCAGCAGGAAGAGGCTCTGTCACTGGTGGTGCCTTTGAAGCACCAGCAAAGCCCCCATGTGCAACTTGGATTACAGATCCCAGTGTTTGCTTTGGAAAATGGGAAGCTGTGGGGACACTGTTGCTTTTTGGAGACACAGTTTCCAAGAAGATTCATCACCAAGCCTTTATCAACATCTCCATCAACAGCACTGCTTGCTGTTCAATAGCTACATGATTCTGGGGGCTGTGGCTGAGCCTGCTTCTCTTCCTCCTTCGTCATGTTGCCTCTTAAATTATCTTGTTAAATTTGCCCCCTAAGTCATAGACTTTTCTCTTCCTCCCCTCCCCCTCCCCGCAGGCAGCTATTGGGACTTTGTTTTTTAAACAGCATCTCATGTTGCTCAGGTTGTCCTTGAACATGATGTGTAGCACCCCATAAGAGCTGGGATTACACATGTACCATCATTCCTGGTGTATGTGGTGCTGGTGATAAAGCTCATGGCTTCAAGCATGCTAGACTAGCACCCAACCCACTGAGCTACAGTTCCAGATCCCCACTGGTCATTTTAAAAGGAAGAAGATTTATACGATCTGAACAGAAACCTGAGTATCCTGCCGAACATTTAAAAATAATTAAGTAGCCAGATCAGGCTTATGTTTGAAAGCTCAATCTGCTGCCATACACATAGGCCACCAGGAAACAAGAAAGACCCAGAGCGACCTTTCTGAAGGTTTTCATTCAGGAAGAGGCCACGGTAACACAGCTCGACACGAGGAATGTTTAGGAAGTAAACTTGACAAGACTAGTGATGTAGTATGCTCTATGTTGCTGGGATGAACTTTCAGACACACAGTTTATGGGAGGAAGAGATTGATTTCAGTTTACAAATCCAGGGGAAGTTTCCTTTAAAGGACAGAAGAAGCTGGCCTCCTTTCACAGATCCAAAAGCAGAGAGAAAACCACACAGCCAGCACCACAGGCAAGCAAGCACAAACCTGCAGCAGCAGGACCCCCAGAGCTCTGACTTCTCTCTCTACATACCTTAGGTTGAAATTCAGATCCGTCCCAGGTCCCCAGTGATAGCATGAGGAGCTTCTCCTGGGGGCAGATGCTGCAAACTCAATTTTCCCAGCACCTGAGTCTATCTGGCGGACACATTTAAACAACTACAACTGGTGATGGGCAACATGAGGAACGAGAAGGAGGCGGGGACAGCAATGGCCCCCAGGCTTGGGTAGTAGCTGGGGGACCATGGTGCCACTGATGGATAAAGGTTCTGCCATGACTCTTGTTGGGAGGTCACATTTGGGAAAGTTGAACCCAGTTTCTTCTGGTGCCCTCGAGATCTAGTGCCACCTCAGGAGGCCCTGGCATATAGATAGCCAGTGATAGTTAGTTGAGAGGGAAGAAGGACTGGGCTGGATATTAAAAATACCCTATCATTTGCATCTTTTTCACAATGAAGCTGGAATGGAATGGGATCTGCGGGGGAGGGGAGAGACCTACAGCCCAGCAGGGAAGGCCACCGGGCATATAAGAACCAGCAGAACAGGAACCAGCCCAGAAGAGAAGGAGCAGCGGAAAACAAAATCCGGAGTCTGAAGGGAGTGGGAGTGGGAGCGTGGGAAACCTCTGCTGTCCCACATGACAGAAGAGCAGGTGAGATGAACGTGCGTGCAGATGGGCACCCTGGCTTTCCACCATCTGACTTGGTTTTCTGTGGCTGCGCATGCCAGACTATGAGGGAAAACAGACCACAGGGGCTGGGGACACTTGTACGTGGACAGTGTGGTAGCCGGAAGAGATGGAGGGGGATGGTTGCTTTTAACCACTGCATTTTTGTTTTGGCAAGACCTGATATGTGTGTGTGAGTATGTGTGTGCGTACACGTGTGTGTGTGTGTGTGTGTGTGTGTGTGTGTGTGTGTCTTGCCCATCTGGCTCCTGTGGAAGGTCAGAGAATGGAACCCAGGCCAGCGGACTTTGCAAGCAAGCACATTGAACTGTTGAACTATCTCTCCCAAACCCCACATCTTTAAAAGCCCATAGCTAGACCAGATCAGAGAGGGAGTTCTGAATACAAAGATGGAAGTGGGGGTCATGAGATGGTGGTGAAGGGACCCGGACAGAGGAGGACAGGGGCTGGGGGCTGAGAGAATCGAGAAGTGATGTTGGGTCTGAAGAGCTGACTGAATGAACTTTGGACCGGGATTTTTTTTCCCCCAAGAGCAAGATCACGATGCGCTGGCTCTGAGGAGTCTCGGGCTCTGAAGGAAAGGCCCTCACTTTCTTTTGCGCTCCTGTAAGAGAAAGAACCTCACCTGAAGTCACGGGATGATGGATCGCCTATTTCCCCTGACCACACTTTGAGCTTCATCGCCCTTCACATGGCCATGAATAGCCAGTGACAAGGCTGTTTCTGCTTCTCAGTGATGAAGGCAAAATTGTAAAACCACAAAGGGGAAGCAGACTTTATCTGTGATAGCTCATCAGAGCCTCGCTGCCATCTTCTACAGGGTATACTGGCTCTGTCATGCCCACTCCATTGTGCTTTGGATACTGGGGCATGTCAGGGCCATGCACCAAGAGCCAACTCTATGCACTTCATCATGCTGGCCTCCAGGATTGGGACTTTTAAACCTGCTTGTATTTTCTCCTCCTCTTCATCCCTCTTTTCTTTTCTTTTCTTTTCTTTTTCTTTTTTTCTTGGTAGGGTTTCACTCTAGCTCAGGCTGACCTGGAATTCACCATGTAGTCTCAGGGTGGCCTTGAACTCACAGAAATCCTCCTACCTCTGCCTCCCAAGTGCTGGGAGTAAAGGCGTGCACTACCATGCCAGGCCTTCTTTTCTTTTTTAGTTTAGCACCATTTACTTGTGATCTCAGTTGCTGCCAGAGCTGCTGTGTGCCAGGCTGTTCTCAAAGCACAACATGCACTTCCATTGCTCTTGTAGGACAGAGGATCTTTCAAGTGGCCCATATTCTTTTTTTTTTTTTTTTAATAATTAGTAAATTCATTTACGGGAAAGTGAGCAAAAGAAAGAGGCAGATAGAATGGGCACACCAGGGCCTTCAGCCACTGCAAGCGAACTCCAAACACATGTGCCTGTTTTTGCATCTGGCTTTACGTGGGTACTGGGGAATCGATCTCCAGAACTTAGGCTTTGTAGGCAAGTGCCTTAACCACTGAACCATCTCTCCAGCCCACTTTCTTGATTCTTGAAAGGCAAATGGAAGAAGCAGAAGCAGCAAACAACAGGGAGTTGGGACTGGAGCCCTGACTGTAAATCCCAGATAGCACAGATGAGCCTTGTGACCTGGCCTGTACACACAAACACACCCTCTATGGGGCCGTTCTGTTCCTCTGTGAACCACGACACCATCACCTACTTGGTGGGGTTCCTGTGGGACTCAACTAAGTCAGGATGGGAGGGTGGTTGGAAGAGCTCTGCCTGGACCCTCAGCTAACCTCCCTACAATGGGTCCCTTCTCTCTTTCAGATTTCTTTCCTTCCAAATGGCCTCTTCCTTTTGTCAAGTGATGTATGTGGCTGGCCTCTGTGCCTCAATCTACTGCCTGCCCTCCTGCAAGCCCACCAGCAGGGGTTCCCCCCACCCTCCCTCCATGAAGGGCACTCCGACCTTCCAGTTGTCTTCCCTCAATACCAACTTCGCTTTTCGCCTGTACCGGAGGCTGGTTCTGCAGAACCAAGCTCAGAACATCATCTTCTCCCCCATAAGTGTCTCCATTTCCCTGGCCATGCTGTCCCTGGGGGCCCGATCAGCCACCAAGGTTCAGATCCTTCAGAGCCTGGGCTTCAACATCACGCACGCACCAGAGCCTGACATCCACTGGGGCTTCCAGCACCTGGTCCACTCCCTGAATGCGCACAGCAAAGCCCCCAGCTTGAAGATGGGCAATGCTCTCTTCATCAAGAAAGGGCTTCAGCTGCAGAAAAATTTCCTGGACAGAGTCAAGAGGCTGTATGAGTCACAAGTCTTTTCTGTAGACTTCTCAAACACCACCACCGCCCGGGCAAGGATCAATAACTACATGGCAAGGGAGACCAGAGGGAAGGTGGTGGATGTAATCCAAGACCTTGACTCTCAGGCAACCATGATCCTGGTAAACCACGTCTTCTTCAAAGGTAAGGAAGGCTCTGAGAGGCTGGTTTTGGTTTCTCTTGTTGAGTCAAGTGCATGAACCAGACTAACTCTAGCCAGCAGAGTGGAGAACCGGGCCGGGGGTGGGGGCAGAGGCTGAGTTTTCATTAGCTTGCAAGTAGCTGCATGCATGGCCTTGGATATGTGTGTGTCTCCTCTCAAGCCTCCATGGGGCTCATTTAGTTCTATCTTCCTATGGACCAAAGGGCATCTTTGGAGGGCTGGCACTGGCCTCACTGGACAGTCCCTAGGAAACACATTCTGAAACTAGTTGGTGGAAAGGATTTCATATCATGCCACCGGCACCTAGCTGACTGCTTTCTGGTGGCTTCGGAGGAGGAACACAGAGGTTGTTTGAAAAACAACCCCCGTTTAAAAAGCCATTCTAATGGTAACAGTGTTTTCACAGGTTTGGACATCTGTCTAGAACTTTACTGGTGACAGGGACACTGAAGTAGAATGAGAACACCATCCCAGAGCTTGAATTCTACCTGTGCCCCTCCCTGGCCCCACAATCCTCAGCATGTGGCTCTAGGTCTTCCAAGGACACAGCGTTGCTCTGGGCCATTCAGTGCTGCTGTGTGGATGAATAGCAAAAAAACAAACAAACAAAACAAAAAACAAAACAAAACAAAAAAGCCTCACAGGGCTGTGCTTTGAGTGTGTGGATGTTATTGTACCATTGTTCCCGTCCTCCTTCCCTTTGTCTGATCCACCCACTCAGACACCCAAACACCAGGTTATCTATGTAATAACCC
Source organism: Orientallactaga sibirica (assembly GCA_036365145.1). Classification (NCBI taxonomy): domain Eukaryota; kingdom Metazoa; phylum Chordata; class Mammalia; order Rodentia; family Dipodidae; genus Orientallactaga; species Orientallactaga sibirica. The sequence goes on along the minus strand of JAEOAD010000038.1, from coordinate 9,207,748 downwards.
ATCTATCTGCCCATTAGTCCTCTATCCATCAATGCACCCATTAACCTAGCTATCCACCTGCTTAACCATCAAAGGTGGAAGAGGTGGAGAGAAAATTGATCCGCTTGGCTTAATTACAAAGCTAGCTCACATTATATCAATTGTTCTGCGCACTTGATTTTTATTTTTACTGAAAGGTGATTCACATGCCATAATATTCACCACATGAGAGCATACAATTCCATGGTTTTGGCTGTTGGGATATTCACAACATTGTGCAACTTTCTTTGTGATGCAATTCCAGAACACTCTTAGCTCATGGAAAGAATGCCCGACTACAAAAAGAAGGAGCGGTTGCCTCTCCAGTCAACCTGCAGTCCATTCTGTGTCTCTGTAGACCTGTCTGCTTTAGACACTTCAGATAAATTATATGAAACAATTTTTTTTTTTCCTGAGCCATGGAATCCCAACCCCTCTGTGCCTGGCTTCTTTCACTTATCATCATTATCATTGTGTTGTAAGCCTAATCTATATTGTATGGCATTTAATTCTGCCTCTTTTTTTTTCTTCTTATGCTTTTCTTTTGCTTTGTTCTCTCTCTTAATTTTTATTTATATATGCATGCATATGGCCACATGGGTGTCATACAGGCACCACTTCACATCTGGCTTTACTTGGGTCCTAGGGAATTGGACCTGACCAATAGGCCTTGCAAGCAAGCACCTTTAACCCCTGCACCCTCTCCTTAGTCTCTTTCTTTGAAAATCTGGTGCTTAAAACGAATGCTAGGACCTTGCACATACCAAGCAACGAACTATACTCCCTGCCAATTTCTTCTTCTGCTTCTTTTACTTTTAGTACAATAACTTTTTTATGTAACATCTACAAGATTCTGGTATCTTACAGCTTTAACCAGATTTATACAATCTTATATTTTTCAATAGTGCAACCTGTGCAAGCACAAAAACGAAAGAAAGGAAAGAAAAGAGAAATAAAAAGACCAATTGTCCCCTCACTTGTTTTAATAAACATCTATTATAGGAAAAACAAAACTTACCCATGTTATAGAGAAGTGTCTATTCACATTTGTATATTACCATTTTTAACAGCTTGAGATAAACTTTACAATGTCTTACAACACATTAAACACTATTCAAATTACTGAATAGCAACAATAACAAAAATAAAAAATAAAACACCAGAACTCTCAAGTGTTTTCTCATTGTCTAATTTATGACTCAAGCAGTTTCTGGTTTGAGTGACAAAGCAGATTCTGACAATGAAATAAAAACCATTGTTGCAAAATGGAAGCTTACTGAACTTAAGGATCATTAAGTTAGGGAAATGTAACTTTAAGAAAAGGCACATAGCCATTTTTGCAGCACAAATTAAGAATACTATTAACACATCATAATTAACTTGTTATCACAAAGGATATGTGCTTACTACTCTGACAAGAAGCTGGGGCAAGGGAGGAGAAGTAGAGCCGAATTGGAAGCAACACTGTATAATGCAATAACCAGTCTTCACATTATAGATGTTTCTCTCCGACCCTTGACTTCTGTGTTAATCTTGTTTACACATGCTTTCAAAGACATATAGCTTGTGTTCTGACACACAAACTACAAAAGAACCTGAACGATTGGTGTGCAACATTTTACTTCATGTTGTCGTAAACCTGTTGTGTAAATTGGAAAAAGAAACTAATAGATATTTTCTCCTGTATTTATAGACTTGAAACACACCCATCGGGAATAATTCCCGCAGCAATGACATGGATGTACTGCCTTAACTCTGAGCACTGTATAACGTAACAGGAAAGTGAGTTTGGGAAGTTCCAAGCGTGTTAAACCAACTGTGGTTTTGCAGCATCTAACAAACTCAGACAAACCGACACACACCTACACACATCCCCTCTGCTCACCCAAAGTAGAAGCGAAGGGGAAGTCCCAAGGGGAACAAAAGGAAACACACATGTGCCACGATCGGCACTGCTCAGTCATCTCTCCCCTTTCCAGGGTTTTGTCGTAGTAATTTTTTAGTGTTGTTCAGAGCGAATTCTTCAAGTTCTGTACTTTGTCATGTCCCTGACATTTCTGTCAGTTAAGGGCTCCATTGTGATAAGACAGAGATTTTCTTAAATGTCTAAAACACACCAATCTCCCAGTCTTTGCCGAGGGCTCTGTGTGCACAGCCAGACTTTCCATCCACACCCAGCCAGGCAGTCTACAGTGTTGACTCAGTCTTTTTTTTTTTAAAAAAAACTTTCATTTATTTATTTGAGAGAGAGAGAAAGAGGCAGAGAGAGAGAGCGTGGGCACACGAGGGCCTCTAGCCACTGCAAGTGAACTCCAGATGCATGCGCCACCTTGTGCATCTGGCTTACGTGGGTCCAGGAAAATCGAACCGGGGTCCTTTGGCTTTGCAGGCAAACGCCTTAACTGCTAAGCCATCTCTCCAGCCCTGACTCGGTCTTTATTGCTGCTTATGTGACCCCAAGGTCAGCCAGAGAGGAGAGCTCTGAAATAGTTCCAGATATTTCTCAAAGTGCATAGAGCATTATTGATGCATTTGGCCTTAGGATATGCTAGGACTTTCCAAAGCTCCTGTAAACCTTTCATTTCTTAGATTACTCTGCTTACCCCTTCTATCATCTAGCAGGAAGTGAAGGGACTCGTGTGTAATTGCATTTGAAAAATTCTCCCACGTATCTAGGAAAAGGGTGTCAGACAGGGAGTGAGTTCCCATCCAGTGTGGGAGTGGGGTCTTCAGAGAACACCCAGGCCAGCTGACCCATGGTCACGCTTCATCGTGTGGCTTTGGAAGTACCCAGCTCTGCCCCTCCCCCTCTGGTCTTGAGGACGGGCAACAAAGTGCAACCAAGGTGTCGGCTCTCATCAAAACTCAGCCATTCTCCTTGAGTGAACACCACTGACGTTGCCACAGGACTTTGAGTTTGAATAGTAAAGAAATTGTAAAGAAATAGTAAAGAAATTTCTGAGAGCATGTTTAGGAGTGGGGATGTGTAGAGACTTACTCTGCCATCTTTGTCGATGGGGCCATCCCTGCCCTCTCCGTTTGCGCCCTTTAAGCTGTTTGCTTAGTGCATTCCACTGTCCCAACTACCTGAGCTAGCTGCAGTATTTTCATTGCCTGCCACTGTGTTAGTAAATGCCACTCAGGGAAAGGATTTTTGCCCTGAGGGAACTCCAAGCCAGAGCAAACACAGACACCTGTGCAGGTGAGTCTTCAGGATTGCACAAGGGCCTCGGACAAGGACACTTCTGTGGGAACAAGGCTTCGTCATTGTCATCGTTTGTAAATAAGGTCCTATGCTGTAGCTCTAGCTGGTTTCAAACTCATGAAGATCCTCCTGCCTCAGTCTTCCAAGTGTCGGGCTTACAGGCATAAGCTACCGTGTCTGAGTAGTTAATGAGTCTTGAGAGGTTCCAGCCCAGTCCTTTTCCTCCAGGAGCAGCCAGGGTGCAGAATTTCACTGACAATGCAAACAGTTATTATTATTTTTTTATACCAGACAGAGCTAGGATAAATTAGAATGTCATAAACTTCACTGGTCTTAGCAAAATGCAATTGGTTTTCTCTAATCATTTATCTCCCGGTTCTATGTAAACATTTGGCTAATTTCCAGCACTCTAAAAGAATTGATTCTGATCATTGCTGGCATTTTTATTGTTGTGTTTCCATTTTTTTTTTGTACTGGGGATTGAAGTCCAAGCCTTGCACTTGCTGGGCAAGGACTCTGCTATCCATTGTGATTTTTATGGAGAAGTCATTTTCAGAAGTCCTTGCCTCCCTCCTTCTCTGTCTTCCCCTCACTGGTTGTACTGACAGAACACCCTCTCTTCTCTCTCTGTGCTAGCCAAGTGGACACAACCCTTTAGCCCTGCAAATAAAAAGAAAAGATTCCCATTTTGGTTGGACAAGGGGAAGACTGTGCTTGTCCCCATGATGCACCAGACAGACTTGTTTGCTTTTGGAGTGGATCCTGAGCTGGACTGCTCTGTGCTGCAGATGGACTACTTGGGAGATGCCAAAGCCATCTTTGTCATGCCTGGCAAGGGTAAGCTGAGGCAGCTGGAGCAGGCCTTGTCCACCAGGACACTGAGAAGGTGGAGACACTCACTCCGGAAGAGGTGAGAATCCCTGTCAGTTTGCGGGAGCCTATGCATCCAAGGATTTGGGGGGTGGGGGGGGCTGAGGATTGTGGAAGCTGCTGTTGAATAACCTGATACACTGAGCATCAGCTGAATGCCGGGCCATGAGCATGCTCCTATGCACACACAGTCACACGTGACCTTCAGCATTACCAGATACAGCAACAACCCCATTATTCACGCCTTCTCATTTTTGCAGATGGAAATAAAAGCTCCGTGAGGGTTAATGAATTGCCCAAGGTCAAGTCTGCAGAGCTGTTCTGCCTGTGAAATTATTTCCTAGCAGAGTTTACTCCACAAACCAATTTGATACTGAGTTTTCTGGAATGATTTTTTTAAAAATTCTCCAAACAGACATCCCATTGGTGCTTAGCTATAGAATGAGGACAATCTAACACCGACCTTATAGGTTGTTGAACTGTGTCACTATTTATAAAGTGCTTAGAAAAATACCTGGGAGCTAGTAAGTGCTCCCTAAGTGGCAGGCAATAGTAACATTACGATTATGTCCAGATGGAGATTATGAAAAGGGTATTAACTGTGCTACATAAAGGGTGCTGAGGTCTCTGTTTTAGTCTCTTAACCATATTTCCTTGGCATGCCCAGCATCATTCTCAGAGGTGAGCAGTCCAAGGAGAAAGCAAAGAAAAGGTTGAGAAAAACTAGTTCAAGGAAGACAAAGGTCAATGTCGCAGGCCAGGTAGACAGAGTGCCAGAACTTTCAGCCGGGAACGAGGGAAGCCTGCAAGGAGATAGCTGTGACATCTGAGCCACATGCGTGCATGGGACAGGAACGTGTATAAGCTTACAGGAGCATTTTTTTAAATTGTTTTATTTATTTTTTTGGAGAGAGACACACACAGAGAGAGACAGACAGAGAGGGAGAGGGAGACAGATAGAGATGGGCGCGCCAGCAGCCTCTCAGCTGCTGTGAACGAAATCCAGACGCGTGCGCCCCCTTGTGGGCAAGTGCGGCATTGCGCCCTTGCGTCACTGCATCTGGCTAAACGTGGGACCTGGAGATTGGAACCTCTGGACATTGGAACCAGCGTTCTTAGGCTTAGCAGGCAGGTGCCTTAACCGCTAAGCCATCTCTCCAGCCCTACAGGAGCATTTTTGAGGGGCACAGTCAAAATAGGAAGTGAAGCGCAGATGTGCTGTGGGCTCTGGGGGTTTATTCTCTCGTCCCACTGCTCAGGGCCGGGTGAGGAAATGGAGACAGCAAGAAGGCTACAGAAGGGCGGAAAGCAGAGCAGCCCACGGAGCCAGAAAAGATGGAGATGGCCAGGTCCACGCAGGCAGGGACAGCAGGGGAAGGAGCTGTCCATGGTGTTCGGGGGTAGGGGGCGTCAAAGAGCAAAGTTTTCAGATAGGGACTGCGTCACTGTGATGTTTGGTTCTTGCATTTCTGTGAGACTTACACAAGTGATTGGTTGGGCAAAGTATAAAAGTTAAGATTTCTTTTTTCTTGAGATTACCTTTAAAACCTATTTTCATTTATTTATTTGAAAGAGTGAGAGTACATGCGCACCCCACTTGTAAAGAGCTCGAGACGTATGTGTCACTTTGCATATCTGGTTTTACATGGATACTGGGAATTGAAACTAGAGCCGACAGGTTTTGTAAGCAAGTCCATTTAACCACTTAGCCATCTCTCCAGCCTAACGGTTAAGCATTCCATCTTTGAAAATCAGAGAAATATTACGGATTGTGCCTGGAACGGTGTCTGGCTCATGGTAAATGTGGGCTGGTTAATCGTGATTCAGAGAAATCAGTGCAGGGGCAGAAAATGGGTCCAACTCCAGGGATGAGATGTTCAGCATGGAGGCTGCTGATGTGTGGTGACTCATGGCTAAATTAAATGCCTTAACCACTGAGCAATCTCTCCAGCTCTTGGTTAAATTAAGTAAAATTAAGAATCTAGCTCCTTTGTTTGTTCTAGATACATGGCAGGTCATTTAGTGGCCTCATGTGGCCAGTGGCCACCAAATTAGAGATGTGATGTGATGTGATGTGACGTGCTGTAATGGGGTTCATCGGAGGAAGGGCAGCTAGAGGGGGCAGGTGAGCAGGGCAGAGGTTGGTAGGAGAGTTTCTCTTGGGTCTCAGCTGAAGTCTGTGTTGCTGGGTCTCTGCCTACCTCTGGCCTCCACTTCGTGACAAGGATCACTTGTTTTCTTGCTCATCTCCAGAGCCAGCCTTGCTCAGCTGGGAGGTTTATGTGAAGAATGCACTGTTGTATTTCAGATATGTACACCTCTTTGGTGGTAACCAACAATGACTGAGGGAAGGACAGAGTCTCGAGAAATGCCACACAGACACAGAGATGGAGACCCCGTGGGTTTGTGCCCTCATCTCTTCACGTTCCTTTCTCCGTAGGTGGATGGAGGTGTTCATGCCCAAATTTTCCATTTCTGCGTCCTATGACCTCAAAGCCATCCTCCTCAAGATGGACATCCATGATGCCTTTAACAACAATGCAGATTTTTCTGGAATTACTGATAGAGACTTCTTGAAGATTTCCAAGGTGAACTGGTAGAGACGGGCGAGAAAACCCATGCTAGAAGCGTCTATAGAAAGACGTAGTGGAGGACTCTTGTTTTAGTGAGAAGGCCAACTAGAGAGGTCAAAAATTCTCTCTCTGGCCAGAAGAAAGGCCAAGTGTCATGGCTAACAATCTTGTGCCTTGAAGGCCACCATCCCTCCTTCCCACAAGCACCTTTTATCCTTCTTCAAACAGCTTTTTCTTTGACAATCCTGAGCAGGAAATACTGTTGTTTCTGAGCATTTGACTTCACTTCCTTCTTTCCTACCATTAACTTTATCATGAATATGTTAACACAAGGCAGTGCAGAGGACACCTGTACCCTGTAGATGCAGGGTCTGTCTTCCAATGGAGAAAAAAAGGGAGGGAAGAGACAGAGGGAGGACAAAGGAATTCCCACATGGCACACAATTGTTGGGGTTAAGCCTGTTAGCCCAATAGTACAGCAAGGGACCCACGTGACCTGAGGGAGGTCTCGTCACCCCATTGAGTCCCCTGTCTAGCTCTGTCTGCATACAGGTTTCTGATCTCACAATGCTTGTTTTTTATTTAAGAATGGAATTGTAGTGGTTAGAAGTGGTTCCAGGGACACAGAGGAAGGACCTTTGTCATTGGTCCCCAGGGAAGGAAGGCAGAGAGACCCACCTGGAATAGGATGAGCCCCCATGGAATGGGAATGGTTATGTACACCCGTGAAAACACACCCTGTCCTCATGGGATGTCCCCGGCCCAGCCTGCAGCATGGAAGCATGGGAGTCCCGGGTCAGGAACCTCTTCCTGAGAAGAGGTATCAGCCTGAGACCAGGCCGCAGCTTCTGTGGGAGTTGCTGATGTTTGCTCTTCCCTTCACAGGCTGTGCACAAGGCTGCGCTGGCTGTCAGCGAGGAGGGGACAGAGGCCTCAGCAGCCACCACCACCAAGTTCATAGTCCGCTCCAAAGATGCCCCCTCTCAGCTTGTTATCCTCTTTAACAGGCCCTTCGTATTAATTATTGTAGATGAAAGCTTAAACTCTGTTCTCTTCATGGGAAAAGTTGTAAACCCCACCAAAGCCTAGGAAGGAAGTGAACTATTGGTGGCCTACCAGACAGGAGCTCAGGCGAAGCAAGGGCCATCATTGCACGAAGCTCCCAGGGGGATACCCGTCCCCCGACCCCAGCAGAGCCACATCCCACCAGGGATGGCACCTCTATGACTCATTAATCGAAATGACAACAGAGACCCTGGTTACAAGGCCAGTCATCCCAGACGGGATCCTCGTCCACCTGTATTCCCGGGTACCTCCTTCGGGGTGCCTGTGGGAGCCGGGGACAGGCAGAGCGCCATTCCTCAGCACTCAGGGGATTACCACATAGAGGCCACCACTCTTTACTTCAGACCTGTACAATTGTATTCAATAAACGTGACATGTGAATTCATTAGCAATGGGGACCCACATACCTGCAGGATTCTAGTCAGAACATTGTCTACCTCCAAGCAGCTGGCGTGAAGGGTACAGCAGGCAGAAGGAACTGAGTTAGTGGCATTTAATGTTGTTCATTTCAAGTCCTTTCAATCAAGGTGAGTCACAGCTGCTGTCTCCTCCCCCCCTCCTTGCTTGCAGGTGCCACCCATGCAGACGGGTGTTAGCAATAAGTGCAACAGCTGTTAAAGCTGGTTCCGGTGTGTGTGTGTGTGTGTGTGTGTGTGTGTGTGTGTGTGTGTGTTTAAAAAAATTATCAGCTACAAAATATCAATATGTGCACGTATGTATATATGTATGTACGTGTTCAAAGAATTATCAGCTACAGAATATCAATGTATGTATGTATGTGTGTGTGTACTTAAAAATTATCAGCTACAAAATATCAATATGTGTGCATGTATGTATATATGTATGTGTGAATTATCAGTACAGAATATCAAAAAAAAATTATCAGCTACAAAATATCAATATGTGTGCATGTATGTATATATGTATGTATGTATGTATGTGTTTAAAGAATTATCAGCTACAGAATATCAATGTGTGTGTGTACTGAAAAAATTATCAGCTACAAAATATCAATATGTGTGCATGTATGTATATATGTATGTATGTATGTATGTGTTTAAAGAATTATCAGCTACAGAATATCAATGTGTGTGTGTGTTTGTGTGTGTGTTTCTGAGGTATCTCAGCACACTGTTACTTAAGATACCTGTCTTTCATTTGTTTTCAAATGTGCTTATATTGTTTCAAAATTTATCTTTTAAGCCAGGTGTGGTGACGCATGCCTTTAATCCCAGCACTCGGGAGGCAGAGGTAGGAGGATCGCTGTGAATTCAAAGCCACCCTGAGAATAGAGTGAATTCCAGGTCAGCCTGAGCTAGAGTGAGACCCTACCTCAAAAAAAAAATTATCTTTTAAAGTTTTTACTGATCAATTTAATGCATACATATATATCTATACACACACACACACACACACACACACACACATAGTGTTTTAATCATAATCTCTTCCAATTACTTTCTCGTGTCCCCCATTCTCCTTCCACTGAACCCTTCTTCATTGCAACTCTCTTCTATTCTGATTCTTTGCTTCCCTCCTCAGTCTTCCACGATTACATGTTGACGGGCCCAATATTGGCAGGTCTTGGGCAGGTAATGACAGTCATGTCAGGTTGTAAGTGCAATGGCAAATTTCGGTTCAGCAGGCAGTTTCCAAAGTGCTCCTCCCCCTCCTCTGCCACTTACATTCTTTCCTCCACCTCTTCCGTAATGTTCCCCGGCCTCGGAGGGTGTGACAGCGATGTCTCACAAAACAGTCACTTAGTCTCAGCACTTTGGTGAGCTTTGAACCCTCCATCTCAGTAGTCACCACGACCTGCAAAATTAAGCTTCTCTGACCAAGTCGAGAGCAGCACTCATCTATAGGCATAACATAAACATTTGTAGGGCAATTTAGGGAAACACCATATACATTTACGTATACAATAGTAGTAACTTCCCCTCTAGTGGCTTTGACTTTTCCAGCCATAGGCTTTTGACTAAGTTTTTACTACTAGGTATGAATTCCCTCCTGTGAAGCAGGCCTCAAACCCAACTGCAAAGTAGTTGGTTGCCCTCACAATGGTCATGCCACTATTGCACCAATGGGCATGTATAGCTGGGTTGTCAAAACTCATTTTTCTTTGCTTGATTTTAAAATTATTTATTTATTTATTTATTTATTTATTTATTTATTTATTTATTTGAGAGAGAGAATTGAACACATCAGGGCCTCGAGCTGCTGCAAACAAATTTCAGATGTATGTACCACTTTGTGCATCTGGCTTTACACGGGTACTGATGAGTTGAACCCAGGTCCTTGGGCTTTGCAGGCAAAAGCCTTAACTGCTGATCCATCTCTCTGGCCCTCTTTGTTTGATTTTTGAAGCATATCTTACTCTAGCCCAGGCTGACCTGTTACTCACTTTGTAGCCCAAAGTGGCCTTGAACTCATGGCAATCCTCCTACCTCCGCCTCCAGAGGGCTGGGATTAAAGGTGTGTATCACCACATCCAGCCTTAAAACTCATTTTAAGCAGGTGTGGTAGGATGACACAGAGACAGATGCCTTTGAAGGAAGAGTCTGAGCATTAGAGCCCCCGGGAGAAAAGGGCACCACATCACACAGGTGCCTGGAGGACAACAGGGTGGTCAGAGGGCAAAGTACCAGGGAAAGCCTGGGCAGGAATGGTGAGTACTACAGCGATGGGAAGTACTCTGCTGGGCACACCCTACTGGGCAGGAAGCCAAATGCAGAGGTTGGAGGGTTTATCGACTGACTGTTGCACCTGTGAAAACACAATCGTGGGACTAGGAAAAACCCACCCACATGGATGGTCCATGGCTTCAAGATGCAAAATTATCAGCTACAGAATGTCAAGAATGATCATCACAGCCTGGCATGAGGGTGTCACCCAAACAGGTGTGACAATATTCTGAAGGCAGATGCAGCTAACAGCAGCCAGGGTGACCCCAGCAACAAAGGACATCTAAACAAAAAGGCCGTCGGCTGCCACACGAGGCCAGAGACACCTGTGTAATGTCTCGAGCCAAACTATACGTCTTACCCACAGCTCCTCAGTGAAAGCGATCTTTCTCCTTTGAATCATTCGTGAGGCTTATCACTGTGGGTTCTGCCTGGCCAGGGCTTGCAGCTGTCCCCTCTGGAGTGTGGGTTCTGCCTGGCCAGGGCTTGCAGCTGTCCCCTCTGGAGTGTGGGTTCTGCCTGGCCAGGGCTTGCAGCTGTCCCCTCTGGAGTGTGGGTTCTGCCTGGCCAGGGCTTGCAGCTGTCCCCTCTGGAGTGTGGGTCCCGATTCGAGTCTTTCCGATGTTCACCAGCTCTTTAGAGTGGATTGCCTGAGCCAGTGCTAAGGTCATTCACTAAGCACTTTGGAACATCACTAAAAACAATGACTACCCCTGTGTGTTGGCGAAGAAGTATTTTAAAGTGCATAGTAGACCATGTGGGCACCATCCCCCAGGGGGCACCAGGCATGCAGACTTTCTAGGTGGGCGAGAGTTCTGCACCTGACTCAACACCTTGCCCATGCACTTGGCCTGCAGGCATTTACTTTTCCTGAGCACTTGCTGTAGACCTGAAGTAGCATGGAGGCTGGGATATGTCTAAGAAGAATTAGGCCTTTCAGAGTTTCCAGTTAGGTATTGTTCAAGGATAAAGACAAGAAAAGGAAGCTATTCACTTGAATCAAAGGAAGGCGCCCTGGTACCGAGGCTGGGAAGGTCCCCTGAGTGCAGTCACCCTAACTTATGTCCCCACCCATAGGGCATAGATACAGGCAATAGCCTTTGAGAGACCCGGCCCAGGCAGTGCACGATCAGACTTCAGAGTGGAAACAGGTGGGTAGTGCCCGGCCTAGAGCCCAGCTTCAGGTGGGGGGAGGTTGGCAACATAAACCCCCAAGGGAGGAGTGGGAGGAGTTGGGGGTTAGGTGGTGGCCAAGGCTTGAGCAGGCACGCTCAAGGGGAACGTGGGGTAGGCACCATCAATAGGCAGACGTGCGCTCTTCCTGGGAAACTGGGCCCATGCTATCCCAGTTGATGGGAGGCAGCTATGTTGGCCCATTAGAGGAAAATTCTAGAGACTCTTATAGGAAAGCAGAACTCAGCGTGGTCACTGAATGCTGGGAGTTCACACCCAGCACTCTTGTCGGGGGGAAGGGTGTGCATGGTAGAGAGATTCCAGGAGAGAAGAGGAGAAAAATCTCACGATTGGACATGGCAGATTCTCCAGTCACATTGGCTCCAAGGAGACCCAGAAGCCTATGGAATGTCAAGCAGCCAGAAGGCCACGCAGTTAATCTCAATTGTCACTTGGTTGGATCTATCCCCAAGAGGCAAGGTCTATGGAAACACTTCTACATTGGGTTAATTGGGGTAGGAAGACCCACCCTAACTGTGGGTGACAGTCAGCTCATGAACTGGGGTCCTGGGCTGAGTCAAAGTTGAAAACTGGCTGAGCACCAGCGTCATCACTCTGTATCCTGACTGTGCATGCGGTGTGGCCAGCAGCTTCGTGTTCCTGCCACCAGGCTTTCCTTGCTGTCATGGACGCCCCACCTCCCCCACCCCCGGGGTGCTTGGGCTTTCTCTCTTAAGCTGCTTCTTGTCAGACATTTGGTCATAGCAACAAGAAAAGTTCTACCAAACTCATATGCCATCTCATTTTGCTTTGAGCGAGCACCATGGAGGGGGGTGTAAAAAAAATTCTGACTCTTCCTTTACACACAGAAAGGAAGCTCTCAGACTGGAGAGATGGCTTAGCAGTTAAGGCGCCTGCCTCCTAAGCCTAAGAACGCTGGTTCCAATCTCCAGCGGTTCCAATTTCCAGGTCCCACATTTAGCCAGATGCAAAGTGATACAAGGGTGCAATGCCACACTTGACCACAAGGGGCACACACATCTGGATTTCGTTCACAGCAGCTGAGAGGCTGCTGGCATGCCCATCTCTATCTGTCTCCCTCTCCCTCTCTCTCTGTCTTTCTCTGTGTCTCTCTCAAAAAAAAAAAAAAAAAACAGAAAGGAAGTGCTCATCTGAGAAAGATAGATGGAGTTCCAGAGTTTACCCTCATGCCATGTCATTGGAGTGCTGTCCTGGGAAGCTCAAAGAGGACTCAGTCTTACAATGTGAAGAGCTCAGGGGAAGGGACATTAAAGGACTTTTGTTTTTTCTGGCAGAGATAGGAAGGCCTGAATTCAGGTGAAGGGCACATTGGCACACAGCCTTTCCTCCTGAGAGCCAGAGACTGAACCCTTCCTCTCCCCACACTCTGTCAGCTGCCTCACATGGTTCTCCACAGGGAGGGGTAATGGGAGCCTGAAGAGACCCTGTGGTTCTCATGCCCAGTGTCCCTGATCTGTGCACACCCTTCCTCTACATGTCCTTTGCCCGTGGTGACTGAACTCTCGCTCTCTTCACTCCATTCATCTGACTTTAAAGCACTGCTTTCCTAAACACCTGGCATGTTGAAAAATGGTTTTATTTCCTATTATAACCCAGCTCAGCTAGCAGCCCCATCTTGCTAAAAACGCAGTGGCCACAGCTGCACTGGGGTGGAGTGGTTTCACAATGAATTAGTCATGTCTGCTCTGAGAACCGAAGGGGAAAGGAAGGTCGTGAACGACACCTGCCTTCCTTCAGTCTGCAGGTCAGTCCATAAACTGACTAAATGAAGGGATTTCAGACCCCACAAAGCAGAAAAGTCACTTCCCCAAACCCATCAGTATCCCACTGACAGAGTACCCGCTCTCATCTCCAGCAATGGTGGCTGGACACGTGTCCCTGGCTTGTTCTACAGCCAGCTGAAGTATCCACACTAGAGCTGAGACGTGTGCTCTTAGTTGCAACTTGTCACACAGTCCCTCTTCCCTCTTAGGTGCTCCCATCACTCTCAAGTTCAAGGGACCCTTCCAAGTGCTCAGTTATAATCCAAGCTCACCACAGTCCCTCTAGGTCTTCATTCACCCAACGTGACCAATGAATAATGCAGCCAGACTCAGACGAACTGGATAATTGAGCCATTATAATAAATAGATGTCATATGCAGATGATATGATCCAAGGATTGCTTTATTATTATTATTATTTTTTTAATTATTATTATTATTGTTATTATTTTTGGTTTTTTGAGGTAGGGTTTCACTCTAGTCCAGGCTGACCTGGAATTTACTCTGTCTTCTCAGGGTGGCCTCGAAGTCACGGCAATCCTCCTACCCTTATTTTTTATGTTTGTTTGTTGGTTGGTTGGTTTTTTTTTGAGGTAGGGTCTCACTCTAGCCCATGCTGACCTGGAATTCACTCTATAGTCTCAGGGGGGTCCTTGAACTCACGGTGATCCTCCTACCTCTGCCTCCCGAGTGCTAGGATTAAAGGCGTGCACCACCACGCCCGGCTTGGATTACTTTATTTATTGTATCAGTTAACTTAGTGTTGCCAGGACAAAATACCTGACCAGAGCAGCTGATGGAAGTAAAGGGGAAATCTACCATGGTGGGGAAACATGGCAGGAGCAGATACATGGAGTCACATCTTCATATCAGCATGGGGGAAGTCGACTGTGTAAGAACACAATGCAGGGCTGGACCATCACACCTGGACTATTGACACCTGAAGCCCCAGTGAGACGCGTATTCCAGCAAGGCTCCAACTCCTAGGTTTCACAAACTTCCCAAATAGTACCACAAACTGAAGACCAAGCATTCACACACACTGGCCTAGGAAGAACATTTCACATCCAAACCACCACACTTATGTCCCACAGGAGAGATGGCTTAATGGTTAAGGCGTTTGTCTGCAAAGCCAAAGGACCCAGCTAAGCTGGATGCACAAGGTGGTGCATACATCTGGAGTTCGTTTGCAGTGGCGAGAGGCCCTGTGCGTCCATTCTCTCCCTCTCTCTCTCCTTCTTTCTCTCTCACTCTCTCAAATAAATAAATAAAATTTTAAAACACAGTGGGTTGAAGCCAGCAGCTATTAATGTCCGTCACAACAGTGAGGGTTAATGGGGAGGCTTTCCTGCTGGTGTTGGCTGGCAAGGGAGAGGGTCAGATGGGCCATGAAGGTCCACTCCCAAGCCTAGCAGGTAATGATGGCTACCAGAGAGGACCCCAGAGAGGTGACTGGTTGAAGTTTTAATTATTCTACCAGCATAACTTTCCATGTAGCCAGTTAAGCATCCTTACGGCAAGCCCAGCAGTTCTGAGAAGCTCTACAGGATCTGGAAGGCTTCATCTTTGGTATTTCTGAGGTTTTAATAAGGAGTCTTAGGAACACACTCATGACTTGATATTGACTCTAGTCACAGCTTACAGATGGCATAGTGGACTAATCTCTGCTCTTAGGCCATATCTTACCCCAAGAATCTTTTCTCATTCCATGCTTTCTCAAATACAGATTAAAAAAAAAAAAAAAAAGATCAATTTTCACTTCCAAAATGCCACTTGGAAATCACATTGGCAGGATATCCAAATCTAGTTGGTAATTTTTCTTTTTTTAAAATTTTATTTATTTATTTATTTATTTATTTATTTATTTATTTATTTATTTATATTGTTTTAATTTTACCTTCATATTGGTCCTTCCCCTGTCCTTCCCCCTCTGAAGGGCAAGGGACCTCATCATTGGGGAATGTGGGTCATGCATTATGGGGGTAGTCAAGAGTTATAGGGGATAAGCCAAGTCTCTGTGCATAATGACCCAACTTGTGGCTCTAACACTCTTTCTGCCCCCTCTTTGGTGAATAGGGACCCAAAAGGAAATGGTACCATAAAATCCTATATTCTGAACAACAGGCTAAAACATTGATCCTTCAGCAGGCCCACAGAGGGAATACCTGAACCAACCTTAATCTTTTCATGTTTCTCTCTCTCCCTTCCTCTCCTCTCTATACTCTTTCTCTTTTATATTACCTATCTTTTTCTTCCTTCACCTTCCTTGGCACTGAATTATTACTCCCAGTATCAGCACGGGATTAACATCCACAATGAGCTGTTGATCAGAGAGACCTACAAGGTTTCCCCAAAAAGACAGATTTCTGTCAAAGTTCTTGATGATCCACCAAAGGTTAATGATAAGACCCTACTGCTGAAGACATCATACGTGGGTGAGACGAAACATGGAGAGACCCGGTTGGAATCTGGAAGAGAGTTAGTCCCCAGACAGTTAGCTAGTCTAGTGCCAGAGGGTGCTACACGAGCAACTGGGGTAAAAGGACTGACATCTGTTTTTGTTTTTTTTTCAGGTAGGGTCTCACTCTAGTCAAGGCTGACCTGGAATTCACTGTGCAGTCTCAGGGTGGCCTCGAACTCACCGTGATCCTTCTACCTCTGCCTTCCGAGGGCTAAGATTAAAGGTGTACACCACCATACCCAGCTTAGTTGGTAATTTTTCTATCTTAGTGCCATGGATGGTGTATTTCCCAAATTCTACCACTAAAGAACACAAACTCCAGCCTCCAAAAACCATCTCCTCCCCACCTCCCCTAGCCGACTCCTTCAGAACTCCACCTATCTCTTGGGTCTTTTTTTGGCAGTATCCATAGTCTGTGTACTAATTTCTGTTTTGGTAATGGAGTCATCTAGTGCTGTATTGATACTTTATGGTGTCTCCAGACATGATGTGTGATGGAACTTCCTGAAGAGATGTAAGAAATTCTCCACCCCTGAATTTAGACAGTGCCAACAGACCTCCACCCTTCCACACCAAAAATGATTTGAACAAGTCCAGCCTGACAAGTAAATGAGTTTGTCAGGATTTCTAGAGCATTAGAAGGCTAATGGAGCAGTGTACTAACTTGAATTATCACCCCTATCTGTCCCATCACAAATCACCCTTCATTCCCAGTCTGGTACATCCTGTGTATATATATATAAAATATTTTTTATTTCACTTATTTAAGAAAGAGAGAGAGAGAGAGAGTAAAGAGGCAGAGAGTGAGGTAAAGAGGCAGATAAAGAGAGAGAGAGAGAAATAAAAACAAAAGAATGTACACACCAAGGCCTTAAGCCACTGTAAACAAACTCCTGACATGCGTGTACCCTTATGTGTATGTGTGACATTGTGCACTTGCATCACTCTGCATCTGGCTTATGTGGGACCTGGAGATTAGAACATGAGTTCTTAGGCTTTGCAGGCAAGTGCCTTAACTGCTAAGCCATCTGTCCAGTCTACATCCTATATTTTTATTGAAATTTTTATTTTATTGAAATTTTATTGAAAACTTTATTATATAAACATATTGCAAATTGGTCATATTCACATTGGGTTATATTCTTTTTTTATTTTTTTGACAGCTTTCATAACTATAGGCAATAAACCATGGTAATTCCCCCCCACACTTTGCCTTTGAAAATCCAGTCTCCATCATATCCCCTCCCCCTCTCAATCAGTCTCTCTTTAATTTATTTATTTATTTATTTTTAATTTTTTAATTTTTTTATTTTTATTGACTTAATCTTACATACTGTGACCTGATATTTCCCTCCTCCCCATTCCACTTTGGAACTCCGGTGCATCATATCCCCCTCCCCTTCTCCATTAGTCTCTCTCCTAATTTTCCTGACATCATCTTCTGCAATTTTGAGGGTCTTGGAAGGTGTGGTAGGCACTGCAAGATCATGGATATCGAGGCCAATTTCTCTCTGGGCAGCTGCATGGTGCCTTTGTCATTCCTTCCTTTGGCTCTTCCATTCCCCGGCCCCTCTTCCACCAAAGGCCCTCCTTGGAGGATGTGACAGAGGTGTTTCAGTGCTGTGCACTCCTCCATCCCTTCTGCTCAGCACTATGTTGCCTTTGTGTCATCCAGTGGTCATCACCATCTGAAAAGAGACCTTCCCTCCAGAAGTGAGAATCTTCCATTCCTGTGGACATGAACATTTAGTGATGTGTCCCCAGGGCATGTTGTGGGAATAATATATACATTTAGCAGACATGAGCAGGCTTATACCCCCTGCTGTGACCTCACCTACCATTTTGACTTTTACTTAGGTTTTTCAGTACCAGGTATGTATCTCCCCCGTAGAGGGGATTTTCAGGTGGAGCACTTGTGACCCAAGAGTAGACACTCACTATTAACCTGCCACAGTCATTCCCCTGTCTTTCCTGGACCCTTCAGACTATTTTCACTGTTGATGGCTTATCTCATTCCAAGCACTTGGTTTTCTTCTCTTGTCAGCTTTGGGTTGGCTGGTCTCCAGGGAGAAGGTTTTCTGCTAGCACCAGCTTGCTTTCTCAGTGTCCTTGCCTCTCAGGCATGAGATGTCTTCATGGATCAAAAGGGTCTTACTATCTATTTTTAGAAACCAAGGGCTTTGGGTGGCCTTAATGTTTTGGAGGCTACCGACCACCAAGGAACATCTCACTGGAAGGAATTCCATCCCAGGTACTGAAAATTTTCTTTTAAAGTCACATCTTCTGACTTGTTTTTTCAAAAAGTTATTTATTTATGTTATTTATTGAGAAAGAGATCTTGAGTTTAGATTGTCCCTCCATGGCCTCCAGCCACTGCATTCTCTTCCCATGGCACAAGCACCCATTCCCCTCCCTTTGGCTCAGTTCTCCTGGGGATATGTGGACCTACCATCACTTAAGTCCTTCCAGGCTTCCACCTTAACAGCCTTTTACCCATCTACTGGTTTCTGTCTTGGTTTTGGTTCCAGTTCCAGGTATGAGTTTATACATTGGAAGCTAGGATCTTCATATCTAGAGAACATGTGATTACCGCCATGAGCCTGTGTGTCTCTATCACTAAGTGTGTAATCTTTTCCAGATCCATCCATTTTTGTAAATTGCAAGATCCCATACTTTCTCTCTTGCTGTTTGATGTCATCATCTTTTCCTATGTTATGATGGTCCTGTGTAGGTAGTCCAGAGGTATTGTTTGGGTCATGGATATCCAGGCCATTTTGTGTTGGGAGGTCTCAGAAAAATACTATCAGGCTGTCCTACCTTGGCTTTGTTGTGTTTTATTCCTGCACACCTTCTGCAACAGACCCCGAGCTCTGGAAGGTGTGGTAGAGATGTTTCACTGTGAGCACTCCTCTGTCACTTCATCTCAGCACTATGGTGCCTTTGGGTTTATTCTTACATCCTCTCTCCCCATCCCCATTCCACCAAAGGCCCTCCTTAGTGGGGTTATCGGCAATCACTGTGAGGTCACTAATGCAGCAGTCAGTGCCTGTGTCTGTTGGGGTTGGGGACAATGCCTCAGAGTACACCTTCCCTCCCTGTAGCTCTTCCATTCCTTCTGGCCCCACTTCGGTGATGTTTCCTGAACCATGTTGTACGTCTCCTTTAATGTTGAGCTCTGAGCAGCCTCTGCTTTTCTGCTGTGATGAGTTTTGAGTCTCCTCAGTGTCTACCACCATCTCCCTAGAGGAAATTTTCAGGTGAGCAGTGACAGCAGCACTCATATTTAATCTGCCACTCCTTCCCCAATGTTTCCTGGACCCTGGCAGATGTGACAGAGATGACTTATCTCATTCCAAGCACTTGGTTTTCTTCTCTTGTCATACTGATGGGTCTTGGGTCTCCTGGGTATTTACTACCATATCTGTGAAAACCAGGTTCTCTAGCCAAGAGTGAGAGCAGCATGGATCAAAAGGATAAACACAGACATTTAGAAAGAAGGTTTTTGGGTGGAAATAATGTCTTCTTTCCACCAAGGAATAGTGGAAGCTTACCTCTAGGGTCTGTGATCTTTTAAACCACAGGTTTCTGACTTGTTTTTTTAAATATTTTATTTATTTCTTTATTTATTAGAGAAAGAGAGAAGCAAATAGAGAGAATGGGTGCTCCATGGCCTCCAGCCACTGCAGACGAATTCCAGACACAAGCACCACTTTGTGCATTTGGCTTATGTGGGTCCTGGGGAATTGGACCTAGGTCCTTAGGCTTCACAGGCAAGCACCTTAACAGCTAAGCCATCTCTCCAGCTCTGTCTTGGTTTTAAGTACCAGGTATGAGTTCCCTCCACTGAACGAGCTTCATATCTAGAGAGCAGTTGATTACCTCCATAGCCTGTGTGTCTCTATCATACCAGTGTGTACATCTTGCCTAGCTGTTTGATTTTTGTAGCTTGCAAGATCCCCTACTTGCTCTTGCTGTTTGGTACCCCCTATTTTATAGAGTTCTAAGTCGTGGCATATCCAGAAGGTATGTTTGGCTGCATTCCATCCTTGGCATTATGATAAACTTGGGAGGTCTCAGCAAAATACTATCAGGCTGTGGGAAAGATGGCTTTGTTGTGTTTCAGCCTAGCACACAGCTTCAGTCCACAAAGTGGGGGTGTCCCCAAGAGAAAGGTAAGCACCACTGGAGTAGAAATGCTGAAGCCATCACCCCACCTATGGATCTGCCATTCTATACACGTCTCCCCCGTGTTTCAGAGCTTTCAACTGGTCAAGAGTCAGAAACACAATAGAAGAGGCTAAGGGAAGGCATGGCCACCCTAGTGCAGTGGTGTGAGAGAAGGCATTGTGGGCCTCACTGAAGGGGATCCAGGCTGCACAGTCAGGCTGGCTAGAGATCAACACCATTAACCAGAAAAGAGACCAGATGTTAGGAAGTGCTTGTCAGTGCCTCTGTGTATAAATCTAGGCACATACAAATGTATTTATGATATACATAGTATATAAATAAATATAAAAGTTACCTCCAAGCTGGGCGTGGTGGCGCACACCTTTAATCCCAGCACTCGGGAGGCAGAGGTAGGAGGATCGCCGAGAGTTCGAGGCCACCCTGAGACTACATAGTTAATTCCAGGTCAGCCTGGACCAGAGTGAGACCCTACCTCGCAAAACCAAAAAAAAAAAAAAAAAAAAAAAAAAAGTTACCTCCATCCCATCGCTGAGAGATAATCTCATCAACAAACATTTATTAGCTCCAAGCTTCAACTAGATTCTTGGGAGAGACTTGGGGGAGCAGGAACCTAACGCCCCACTTTATGGAACTTCCAACATAGCTCCATTACTGAACTTCCCTCCAAGGCCTCCCATATTCCACTTCCCCCACCAACCTGTCTAATGTCACAACATCCTCAGACAGAATGGAGCCCCAAATCACAGGTCACTGGCTTGTTTGAGGGACAGGAAGCCAGGACAACACACTGAATAAAGAATCCTTCCCATTTGCTCCCTTGTCATCCTATCAGTTCCAGGAATCGACTTGATAAATATTGACCTGCTACTGTGGCTGTCAAACACCACCCTGTGGGCAGGAGGGTGTGCAGAGCTGTGGAGCCGGACTCAGCTGGTGACTTCTCTCTGTGAGTACTGTACTCTTGTATGACATGGAGCTCTCTCTCTCTCTGTCTCTCTCACTTTCGAGGTAGGAATGGGAATAGCAAGTCCCCTGGACAATGCACTGAGTAATTGCCTCTGAATCCTGAAGCTACACAACTTCTGGTTTTCATGAACCTTTTAAGAAACACTTGGCCCATAAGCAATGTAATATAGGAGTGCCAAGTATGAAAGGCAGACAGATGAAGAAGCAGAAGTGGAGCCCAAAGAAAAATGATAAAATTCGTCGGGAACTTGATTATATAGAGAGCCATGTTTAAAAATTTAAGTCTGGAATTAAACCTTGCTGACCGAGTCTCAGTTTGCTCGTATGCATAACTGGGATAAGAATTCCCATACCTAAGCCGGGCGTGGTGGTGCACGCCTTTAATCCCAGCACTCGGGAGGCAGAGGTAGGAGGATTGCCGAGAGTTCGAGGCCACCCTGAGACTACATAGTGAATTCCAGGTCAGCCTGGACCAGAGTGAGACCCTACCTCGCAAAACCAAAAAAAAAAAAAGAATTCCCATGCCTTAAGGGTCTCGTAAAGATTAAATGAAACAAAAGAACAAGTGTGTGTTCCCCAAAGTGCCACCACATTTGGGCAGGACCATTTTTGACTGTGTACAACTCTCCTGGCCATTCCAAGAGCTTTCATTGTTTCAGTCTCACCCACAGGGCAACAAACAATAGCACCCTATCTTCAAGTCATTGATATAACCCTAAATGCCACCCCACAGCCGCCTGTGCATTTACAAACACTTCTGTCTGCAAGCCAGTGATGCAATGTACCCAGGGTCCCCAGCACTGTAACGAACACTTAAAATAGGAATATTAGAATTCATGAGTAGGAGTCTCAATTTTCTTCTAGGATCTTTCTGGAAACGATCCTAGAAGTAAGAAGCAATTAACTTATCATTGCACCCAGGGGTTTAGACATTGTACTGTATATGATCGTGGAAGAAGGTGGCATTGTCACTTACATGTTGCAAAGGGAGACCTTCAGGTACAGCCTGAGCTTCAGGTATGGCATGAGTTACTGCAGAGCCTTGTTCAAGCTAAGTGCCCCTGGCTACAGTTCAGACCTTCTGCAAGTCTGAGAGGCCTTGAGGGCAGTAGGGTAGGAAAAGGTGCTAAATTAAATAGAAAACAAAAAACACAGCAAAGCGGGGCCGGGGAAATAGAATAGTTGGTAAAGTGACTGTCTTTTAAATATGAGGACTTGAGTTTGATCCCCAGAACCCACATGCACAAATCCAGGCATGGTGGTGCATGCTTGTAATCCCAGCACTGGGAAGGCAGAGACAGGGAGAGATCCACGGAGCTCACTGGCCAGCCAGTCTAGCTTATTTGGCCAATTCCCAGCCAATGAGAGAACCTGTCTTAGCAAAGATGGCCAGTGTCTGAGGAATAACACTCAACATTGTCTTCTGGCTTTCACAAGCATGTACACACATGTGCCTGCACAACTCCACACACATGTGCTCCCTTCTCCACACGCCAGGAGTAAATAGCACCGACACATGTTGCATTTCTTCTCTCGCCCAGGGGCAGAGCAATTATTAAAGGGTTCTGCACCTTCTAAAATTCCCATCAACGGAAAAGCCCAGCTCGCGACACTGCCCTTCCGTTAAGCTACCCACACTGAACGGTGCTGGAGGGAGGATGTGGCTTTGGCAAGGTGCACAGTGTACTTTGACCAGCAAGTGCATGTCAACACAATAGCTAAGGACATGACATTTGTCCCTCGAGGGCAGCTGGCCTTTGTAGTTTGGTGGGTAATCGGGGCACTAGTGGCTGTTCACCATCTGCAGTCTTATCCTCTCTCTCTCTCTCTCTCACACACACACACACACACACACACACACCATCACAGCTGTGTCACTGATGCAGATTAGAGCAAAAAGTAAGAAAGTGATGTGAATGCTTTCAGAACCATCTAGCAACAAGGATCAGTGGCAGCAGTGGGCAGGTATGGAGAGGAGCAGGAAGACGTCAGGTGGTGTGTCCTCTGAAGAGCTGTGGGGATGCAGGCTCCTGAAAGGAAAGGGAAGGCAGTGGACACAGGGTGGGACGAGTGGAGTCTTGTCCACACTGCAGCGCTTTCTTCTGGACTCCCTGGCCCCACCTGCTCCTGCACCTCTTTACCGCAGGCTTTTCTGGTGCATCTTGTAAACTGGAGCATAATAGACACTGCCTGTTGCAGGTGCTGCTTTGCACAGCGCTCCGCACCTGGACGCGTTTAAATGATGGACCTTTTGCCTCACGGTTCTTGTAGCTGGGAATTTAAGATCAAGGCGATGGCTGGTCCCTGCTCTGGGTCTCTCCCCAGCTTCTGGTTGCTGTGACCTTCAGCATGTCTTGGCTTCTTTTTTGCCTTCATCTTCACCAGCATCCTCCTTGGGTGTTTTTCTTCAAACTTCCTATCTTTTGTTGTTGTTGTTGGTGGTGGTGGTGGTGGTGGTGGTGGTGGTGGTGGTGGTATCAGGGGTACAAACTTGTAGAACCACTACAGATATCAATATGGAGGCTCCTAAAAACGAGGAAAGCAGAGCTACCAACTGACCCAGCCATTCCTCTACTGGGCACACTGGCTCCACGCTTCGTTGCAGAGGTTTTTGTTCAACCATGTTTATAGCTGCTCAATTCACAATAGCTAAGAACTGGAACCAAGCTTCCTATCTTACAAGGACACTAGTCACGCTGGGCTAAAGACCTACCTTAATGTCCTCAACTGATCTAATTGTACCTGCAACAACCTTGTCTCCAAGTCAGGTCACACTATGAGGTCAAGCACATAAATTTGGGGCAGGCACGACTCAACCTATAACAGATCTTTCCTAACCCTCTGCGTCAGTGCAGACAGATGTCTGTCCCACTGAACACAGCAATCTGTCTTCTTCCTTAGCAGAAGTATGACGGATCATGGAGACAGAAGCCATCTCTCCCTCACATCTCCTCCCGGGAGCTATCAGTCCTGTTGCTTTGTGTCCCTCAGGGGCTGCCCTTATCATTGTGGTCACACTCAAGCTATCACCTCTACAGAGTATGGGGCTCTCCTCTTTCCTTGGGGTCTAAAGGATCCTCTGCATATCATCCCCTTCCTTTCAACTGAGAAAATTGCAGACCATGAACACAGCGGAGTGGAGGCAACATCTCTCCCCATCACAGTGTCCAGATCATTTGCTCCATAACAATCTTCTCAATTTCTAATCATGTATGCGTTTGCTTAGCATGTCACCTCAACATTGTGAAGTCAAGAATCAGGTTTGTTTCCTTTCCCTGTAAGATACTCAGTACCCAGCACATTTTTGGGGACAGATGGATCCTTGAAAGCTATGCCTGATTGAAGGAATGATTAGAAAGAAAGGGAAAAACAGAGAAAGTGAGGGAGGGAAGAAGGAAAGGAAGGTGGGAAAGAGGAAGGGAGGGAAGGAAAGAATAGAGGAAAAGAAAGAAGGGAGAGAAGGGAAAGGAAGAAGGGATAGAGGGAGGGAAGCAGGGGGAGGGAAAGAGGAAGGGAGGGAGAGAGAAAAGGGGGAAGGGGGAATGGACTGTGGAATCTTTTTTATTTATTTATTTTTTATTTTCTGAGGTAGGGTCTCACTCTAGCTCAGGGTGATCTGGAATTCACTATGTGGTCTCAGGATGGCCTTGAACTCTCAGCAATCCTCCTACCTCTGCCTCCCGAGAGCGCTGGGATTAAAGGCGTGCACCACCACGCCCCGGCCTGGAATCTTTTTATATAGTCTTATTTGCTCCCTCAGCCCCTTGTCCCCTGGTTCTGTGCAGGGTGCCCCAGGGGCCCCCATGGGACCCCACGAGGATGGTGGGCTTTGTTGTTTAAGCAGTGGAATGATGACGTCATTTATGAAGAAGAATGATGTGTACGCCATCTTGTTTTCAGAGGATGGGGCCGGCTTGGCTGTGGCTGCTGGCAGCTGAAATTCTGGCCTCAGTTTATTGTCAGCCATTTTCTGCCCATGGAGAAAAGAGTCTGGGGGTGCCTTCAACCCCCAGCCACCAGCAATTAGAGCCAGTCCCAGCCTACCACAAAGTCACACCCACCATTACCAGTTTTGCTTTGCATTTGTATAAGCAACTGGCCACCAAGACACCAGGAAACATCCTTTTCTCCCCAGTGAGCTTCTCCAGTACCCTGGCCCTGCTATCTCTTGGGGCCCATGGTGACACTCGGACCCAGATCCTGGAGGTCCTGGGCTTTAACCTCACAGAGATCCCAGAAGCTGACATCCACCGGGCTTCCAGAGCCTTCTGAGTACCCTTGACCTGCCCAGCCCCAAACTGGAACTGAAGGTGGGGCACTCCCTGTTTCTGGACAAGCAGCTGAAACCCCAGCGACACTTCCTGGACAAGGCCAAGGAGCTTTACGGAGCACTGGCATTTTCTACCAACTTCACGGATTGGGTCGCCACTGGGAGGCAGATCAATGACTTGGTGAGGAAGCAGACCTACGGGAGAGTTGGAGACTGCCTCCCAGACTTCAGCCATGACACACTTGTGGTCCTCACGAACTACCTCTTCTTCAAAGGTGAGGCTTTCCTGACACAAATACTGCCCCACTCTGCAAGTAACTGCCCTGTCTTCAGTGACAGGTCAGCAAGATCTGGGACAGTGCTGGACTCTCCGGAAGTCTATGGGTTATGGCAGTTTCCTAATCAGGTGTAGCTCATATGCCTTGTGGGTTAGGACTAAGTAAACAGACAACCCAGTGCAGAGGGATGGTGGGGCTTTTCTTGTGCAGGTATGAGGACCACAGAGCTCGCAAAAGGGACCTCCATCCAGGTACAGAGAGAGAGAGAATGCATTGCTCCTGAAGAGGGCCTGGTGGTCCACACCTATAATCCCAACACCCAGGAGGCTGAGTCAGAAGGATTACAAATTGAGATCGGCCTGGACTAGGAAGGAGGGAAGGAAGAGAGGGAGGAAAGAGGGGAAGAGGGAGAGTAGACGTGAGAGAGGGCAGACAATGCTAGCTACATGTTAGGAGGCTCTCAACCCTAGTAAGCACATAAGTTTCCATGAAAAAAAAAAAAAAGCTGTGGCTTGAGAAATAGACTCAACAATACTTGGTGATGGGTTGTGGATTGGGTGTGAACACAGGAGCAGAATGACCCAGTCCCACTCCCCTCCAACTGTCACCAGGCCCAGTTTTGTTAAGAAAAAGGCCAGTTCCAAAAAGTGTAAGCATAGACATTACTGGTGTGGACAGAATTGTGACCAGCGGTTTGTGCATGTCTAATTATATCAACCTCAGCTCTTGTAGCATATACACATTCTACACACCGAATTATTTTCCCTTTTCCGCTTGAATATTAGGGTGTTAGAGGGTGGATGAATGAGCTCATGAGCATATTGCATGCATTATTTGTTTGTTTAGTTGGTTAGTTAGTTTCTGAGGCAGGGACTTGTAATATACTCTGGGCTCCAAGTCATGTGACCCTCCTGCCTCCTGAGGGCTGGGATTCCGGGGGTGCCCTTTCATGCCAGGCTTGAGCCTCTCGGTAGGTACACTTGCTGTTCAGAGGTGTGAGGCAGGGAGGACTGGCTCCACATTTACATGCTCCTGGGCTATGCAGCCAGAATCAAGCAATTTCATGGCTCTGCAAATCCACTTGGCTGAGAGCCCAAAAAACCTTCAGAGCCATGCGCTCCAATTCTGGGGACTCGATCTCATGCCTCCTGTCACATGCACCAAGGGAAGCCATCACCCCAGTGTGGGTGTGGCTGGTACATGTCTGCCCAGAGTTTCTCTCTCTTTAATGTTTTCTGTTCTTTTTAATATTTTATTTATTTATTTATTTACTTACTTGAGAGAGGGAGGAAGAGAGAGAGAGAATGAGCATGCCAGGGCCTCGGCTGCTGCAAACAAACTCCAGATGCATGTGCCACCTTATGCATCTGGCTTATGTGGGTCCTGGGGAATGGAACTGTGGTCCTTTGGCTTTGCAGGCAAGCACCTTAACCTCTAAGTCATTTCTACAGCCCCAGAGTTTCTCTCTCGCACACATGCTGTGCCGGTTTTGTGTCCTCAGCCAAGTGGAAGCATCCTTTCGACCGCTACCAGACCCGGAAGCAAGATGGCTTCTTCATGAACGAGAGGACTGCACTTCGCGTCCCCATGATGCAGCAGAGGGAAATGCACAGGTTCCTGTACGACCAGAAGGCGGCCTGTACTGTCCTCCAGATAGAGTACAGCGGCAACGCTCTCCTGCTGCTGGTCCTCCCAGACCCTGGGAAAATGCAGCAGGTGGAGGCCACGCTGCAGCCAGAGACGCTGAAACGGTGGGGCCAATTGTTCCTGCCCAGGTAAGTGATGACAGGTGGGATGCTACCTGTCCTTGCTGAAGACCTGGAACTGCAGTCCCAAGAGCCCAGTACCAGTACCTTATTGACTGTGGTCTGGGCAATCTCTCCCCTCCTCTGGCCTCAGATTTCCTCCACTGTTGCAGCAAGGACAGGATGCCTCCTGCATGGGGTTGCTCAAGGGTGAATCCAATCAATTCTTAGATTGATACCTGGACCATAGGTATTCTCCAGGTATGGAACTATCCCTTCCTGGCCCCAGCCTCCTTTCTCCTTATTTCATTCTTTCTCCTGGAATAATTTAATTCCTTAAGGTAGCCAGTAAGTATGGCTGATAATAGGATCAAAGACAGTTTTTCAGAATAAGTAATGTTTCTTTTTCTAATTAAAACATTCTAGGGCTGGAGAGATGGCTTAGCGGTTAAGGCGCCTGTCTTCTAAGCCTAAGAACGCTGGTTCCAATCTCCAGCGGTTCCAATCTCCAGGTCCCATGTTTAGCCAGATGCAGTGACACAAGGGCTCAATGCCACATTCGACCACAAGGGGGCGCACACATCTAGATTTCATTCGCAGTAGCTGAGAGGCTGCTGGTGTGCCCATCTCTATCTGTCTTCCTCTCCCTCTCTCTCTCTGTCTCTCTCAAAAAAAAAAAAAAAAAAAATTAAAGAAATTAAGTATTAAGAACAAACAAAGCAAGCCTGGTGGTGCAGGCCTGTAATCCAGATACTTTGGAGGCTGAGGCAAGTTAATTTCAAGTTCAAGGCCAGCCTGGGATAAAGAGTGAGTTCAAGGCCAGCTGAGGTAACTTAACATTGTATCAAAATGCTACCTGGGTAACAGTGTATCAAAAAAAAAAAAAAAAGAAAGAAAAGAAAGAAAAAAGAAAGAAAGAAAGATAGATAGATAGATAGATAGAAAGAAAGAAAGAAGGAAAGATAGATTAGGGCTGGAATGATTGTTCAGTGGTTAAGGCTCTTGCCTGCAAAACCTAATGACCTGAGTTCAATTCTCCAGTACCCACATAAAGCCAGTGCACAAAGAGATGCATGCATCTGGAGTTTGTTTGCAATGGCTTGAGGCCCTGGTGCACCCATTATCCCTCTCTCATTTTCTCTCTGTGCATCTCTCTGCTTGTGAAATAAAAATATAAAGAAAAAAAAAAGTTAAAGGTGGGTGAATTGGGGATAGTTCAGTTGTACAGCACTTGCCTAACATGTATGATGCTCTGGCTCAATCCCCAGCAGTGAAAAAAACAAAATAATAGAAGGAAGGAAAGTAAAAAGCCAACAAAAGAACAAGTGCTAATTTTATGTGGTCTGTCACCCACTCCTGCCATCTGCTTACTTTTTAAAAATATTTTTATTTATTTATTTGCAAGCAGAGAGAGATAGAGACAGAGAGACAGAGAGAATGGGCACACTAGGACCTCTAGCTGCTGAAAATGAACTCCAGATGCATGCGCCACTTTGTGCATCTGGCTTTATTTGGTTACTGGGGAATCAAATTCTGGTCATTAAGCTTTGCAGGCAAGTTCCTTAACCACTAAGCCATCTCTCCAGTTCCCTTGCTTACTTTTTAGTCTGTGGTTGTTCCCATATCAATTTTGACTTTTTCTGGTTTCCTCAAATTCCCATTCATTGGCCAATGCCTTCCTTGGGGGTGCTCTAGCATGGAATCTTATTGTGAGTTCTGTTTTTTCTTGGTTCAAAACTAATTAGCATAAAAACTCAGATATCAAAAAAAAAAAATAAAAACCTCAGCTATCATCATGCTTAGCTCCTGGCTTGAGATGGGCTCAGCTGGTCGGTTTTCATTCACTGGGGTCAGGTGATAGCTCAGAAACACTCCTTCACGTGTATGCCTGGAGCCTGGGCTGGGCTGCAGGAAGCTAAGTAGGCTTCTGTCCACACAATGTGTCCACAAAACTGGCTTCACAGAGCAGTTCAGTGTGACTATTGCTTAACAACTGAGGGCTCCAAGAGGAAATGTTCCAAAGGACAGGAATAAAAGCTACCATTTCTATAATGTGTCACTTCTGCCATAGTGTATTGGTCAAAGCAACTCCAGAACTCACACAGATCTTTGAGTTTGAGGCCACCATTTTCTTTTCTGTTTTTAAACTTTTTATTGACAGCTTCTTTATGTAAACATAATGTTTCTTGATGATAAAACCCTCTCACTATGCTTCTTTGTCTCCTCTCTCCCCATCCATTGAACCCCCATTTTCTTCTCCACTTAGACCCTCTTCTATTTTCATGACTTCTTATTATGCAGGTCTTGTGTAGGTTGCAACAGTGTCTGTGAGGTACTTTGTGTCTGAAAGACAGCATTGTAAGCAGACCTCCCCTTCCCTTTGGGTCTTGCAATCTTTCCACCACCTCTTCTTCAATGGTTCCTTAGCCTTGGAGAATGTGATAGAGGTGTCTCCCTTTAGTGAGGAACACTTCACTGTCACTTCTTCTCAGCACTTTGGTGAGTTTTGAGTCTTCCCAGTGGAGTGTTGTCACTACAATCTGAAAAGAGAAGCTTCTCTAACCAAATGCAAGAATAGCATTAATCTGTGGATAACAACATAAATATTTAGAGGGCAATTTGGTGGGCATAATATATCCACTTAGCCAAACAACAGAAGTAGCTTCCTCTCTAGGGCCTATGACCTCCTTTGGGCTGAAATTCAGATCCATTCCCAAAACCATCTTTGGGCTGGACCCCCATTGACACCTGGAGATGCAAGTTACAAGCTTTAATAAAACACCTGAGCCTATGGGGGACATACATTCAAATGACTGCAGCCCCACAGCTGAAGCTGCCAGCAGCCAGGGTACAAGCAGCACGTGCAACCAGACAGTGCCTTCCCATGTCTGATTCTCTCTCCAGTCTGTTGGATTTGCACTTGCCAAGGTTTTCAATTTCTGGAACGTACAACCTGGAAGAGGTCCTTCCCCAAATTGGTCTCACCAATCTGTTTGACATGGAAGCTGATCTATCAGGAATCATGGGACAGCTCAACAAAACCATCTCCCGGGTAAGTCATGGAGTGTGGACATGGGGAAAAATGTATTGCTTCTCTCATATTGCTTCTCATTTGAAGACAAAGTTCTCCTGTCTGCTATATTGACTCTTCAACATCATTGTTATGGCTTTTTTTCACAGGCAGCTCCCTTTCCACCTCTGCCTTTTCCTAGACCTACAGTATACAGGACAGAGATGGCAGGTTCTTGTGCTCAGTGGGTGTCATTCATGGAGCCAGAACTTTTCCAGATTTGGGTAGCTTTTTTTATCTCAAATGCTTCCTTCTGGGGCTACAGTGAAGCTCTGCTTTTGTTATAGCTGTACAGAGTCATGGCACATTAACAGGAGGTGTAGTGCTCAGCTTTGATACAGTAACAAGCATCCCTTACACCTCAGTGCACTTCCACCACAGAGGCCCCTGTTCTGCTCTCCATGCATGTCAGAAGTGGGTCACACTGCTGACTACACTTCCTGTGACCTTTTCCTCCCAGGATGGAACTTAAAGGAAAAACCCCTCCCTCTCTCAGGGGAAAAAGGGAAAACAAGAGAAAGTGTGCAGTGACTCCCAACTCTCCTGCCCCCACACAGCCTGTCATGGCTTCTCACACCATTGGCTAAAGCAAGTTTCTCCTTGTCCAAGATAGCTTGGGGATCACTGGAGAAGGGATGTGTTCTTCTCTGACAGGAAGCCACCTAAGTTATGTGGAATAGGCAAAACTGGGCAACCATCTAATAGGGATGGAGAGTTGACATTTTGAAATAACAGTTCAGTCTCTCACAAGAGGGATGGTGGCCAAGGCCCTTCCTTGAGCTTAAGTTGTCTTTTTTTGTGTGTGTGTAGGAGATAGGTGTTGATTGCCATGTGCATGTGTTTGGATCTTATAAGGAAAGTGTTCTGTCTTTTATCTGGGAAAGTGCAACTGGTTGAATGTTCAATGGAAACAAAAGGGACATGGTCCTCTATATGTTCATGTGTATATGAGTTATGTCAGTGTGTTCTTGTGTGTGTGTGTGTGCGCGTTGGGAAGTTAATCAAGAAGAAAAAGAAATACTTTAGATTTCAAGAAACTTGCTCAAAGTGACCTTACATACCATTTTTTTTTTTTTTATCTTTTCCTAGAGCCCTGTAGAATTAAGAATACCATCAAGGTCAATTTTTCAACTTCTTTATTTTCTTTTTCTTTTTAATCATAATCTCCTTTCTATGAAACCACTTCTTTCCAAGTAGTCCTTCTACTTTCCTGACTTCTTTTAAAAAAATTATTTATTAGAAAAAGAAAGAGGCAGATAGATGAGAAAGAAAGAGAGAGAACGGGCACACCAGGGCCTCCAGCCTCTGCAAACAAACTCCAGATGCATGTGCCACCTTGTGCATCTGGCTTACATGGGTCCTGGAGAATCGAACCTGGGTCCTTAGACTTCACAGGAAAGTGCCTTAACTGCTAAGCCATCCCTCCAGCCCTTGTCTTCTTTTTTTTTTCCTCCTCCATCCATGGTGGAATGTTGGTGGGCAGATTTTGTGCAGGTGGTGACAGTCACTGTGAGGTCATGAATACGATGGCTGTGCTGTGTCCAGAAGACAGAGTTCCATGGATCCCCTCCCCATCCTCTGGGTCTGACATTCTTTCCCCTTCTCTTCCACAATGTTCCTTAAGCCTTGGAGGGCAAGATAGAGATGTCTCATTTAGTGCTGAGCATTCAGTATTTGAGTCTCCCTGGTCATCTCTGTCAACTGCAAAAAGAAGCTTCTTTGACCAAAGGTGAGAGCAGCACTTATTTATGGACAAAAATATAAATCTTGCAGGGCAATTCATGGGCACAACATGGCCATTGAGCCAAACAATAGTAGTAGCTTCCCTGTTAGGGCCTCTGACCTTCCAGTCATGGGCTTTTGATGAGGCGTTCAGTACCAGGCATGAATTCCCTCCCTCAGATAGAGTAGGCCTCAAATCCAATCAGAGAAGAGTTGGATATGTAGTTAATTTCTTTGGGAGGCTCAGTCCTTTATTCCTAGGAATCTGTGTGACAGTGAGATTAAAAAAGAAGTTGAAGGCTAGAGTGATGGCTTAGCAGTTAGCAGTTAGGGCGTTGGCCTGCAAAGCCCAAAGACCCAGGTTTGATTCCCTAGTACCCAGGAAAGCCAGATGCACAAGGTGGCACATGCATCTGGAATTTTTTGCAGTGGTTAGAAGCTCTGACACACCTATTTTTTTCTCTCTCTCTCTTCTCTCTAAATAAATAAATAAATTTTTAAAAAGAGAGAGAGAAGTTGAGCACTCAGAAGTGGCAGAGGGCCCACTCCACTGAGCTCATTGGAACCCCTGCTTGAGACTCACAGGCCATTTTAAAGATGAGATAACTGAAATTCATAAAGGCAAAAAAAAAAAAAAAAAAGATACTCAGGCCTGCACCCCATGTGCCCAGGTGTCTGAGAAATGCTCTTAAAGGGGAGATGGCCTGGTGCACTCAACAGTCTCAGCCATTTGATTCATGTCAGGTCAGTCAAGGAGAGACAGAGAGAGAGAAAGGAGGGAGGAGGGGAGAGGTAGACAGGAGAGAGAGAGAAGAGAGAGGAAGAAGACAAGGAGGACAACAATATAACAGTGGATGCTGTTTTCTAGGCAGACTGGGCCTGGGGGCCTGTCCAGCTCTGTCATCTCCTGGGACTGCCCTAGGCAGCCTCTGGCAGAGCCGTGGATTCATACTGACTGTCCCTCTTCTCTCCTAGGTATCACACAAGGCAGTGGTGGACATGAATGAGAAGGGAACCGGAGGCCGCGGCTGCCTCTGGCCTCGTCTCCCAGCCCCTGTCTCTGAATATGACAGCGGTCCCACATGCCCATTTCAATAGACCCTTCCTGCTGCTTCTCTGGGAGGTGACCACTCAGAGCCTACTCTTCCTGGGAAAAGTGGTCAACCCTGCTGCGGGGTGACCATGGTGGAAGGCCACCGTTGTCTCTTCTCCCCTCCCAGACAGGAAGACCAGCCAGTCTGCGTCACCCACCTGTGCAGACTGGGACGTCAGGGCGCAGAGGTTGTAATAAAGCTGAGCTTGGCTGTGTGAACACTGAGAAGCTGGGTTCATGCAGAGGGCAATGCCCAGAGCAGCTTCCAGCCATTCACTCCATGGTCTTCTAAACTTGCTGGGTAGAAAGATGGTAATGGAAATGACCTAGTGTATGGGTCTTCTAGCGATGCCCACCACTGCCACTTCCATGGTAGCTATCTGCTGAATGTCCTTAGGGTGTGGGTGACAGGAAATGACATGGAGGCTTCAGGAGGAAATAGCAAGCTTCTCACTTCACGGTGGGAGACTTGGACTGACCGCCACGTGATGTTCTTCTGTAGTGTCCTTGTTCAGCAGTCAGGGGCTGGGTCACCTGGAGGGGATACTGGCTCTTCATGTATCATGTAGAAAAGGGTCAAGACCATCATGGGTCTGTAGCAGGAGAGACCAAGTGCAAGTAGCAGAATAAGAGCTTCTGTCCAGGCAAAGTGCAAAGGCCAAAAGTGGCCAGGAGAGTGACACAGAGCAAAATGATGGTCAGTGGGATAAAAGTTGAGGGTCGCGTTCAAGAGCAATGGAGCTTCCTTTAGAGATCAGCAGTTCAACCCTCCGGTGGCTCCCTGCTGAAGGTGGCCATCTGAACCTAGTGGGGGAAATCCAGAGGCCAGCTTAGCTGCACGCTCACACCATGCACCTGACAACACCCTCTGGGATCACAAGTGTGTCGACGACCCCAGGGAGTAAGATATGGTTTCCCCATTTTCTGACTCTTTCAGTATTATAGAACAGGGGGTTTGTTTCGTCTTTATTCATTGTGTGTTAAAAGCCAATGCACTATTAAGACACTAACCGGGCAAGGGTCTGGAATATCCACTGCCAGCTCCAATTCCCAGTCGTGCTTTTCTAACAGTTCTCCAGTGGTGATGTGTGATCCCTGTGCTGAAGGAAGATGGAAGGGATTGAAGGAGATGGCCCCGTGGGTTAGAGCATTTGCTGCAACAGCAACAAACCTGTTGGGTAACCAGGACCCACATAAAAAGCCTGTAATCCTGGAGCCAAAGGGGCAATGGCAAGAGAATTGCTGCAGCTGCTGGCCAGCCAGAACAACCAAAAAATAAACAGGAGGCTCCAGGTTCAGGGAGACACTCCATGTCAAGGAGAGAAGGGGGAAGAAATAGTAGAGGTCACTTAATGTCCTCCTCTGTGTGCATGTGCATGGAGCTTGTGCATCTGCATACACGTGTGCATACCCTAAATTCTCACACACACACACACACACACACCCAAAAAAAACAACAACAAAAATAGGCATGGGAGACCAAGGTTTGATATTGGCTGTGGCTTTGAATCATGGCCATTCATAAAACCCTGGTCAGAGGAGCTTGTCTCCTGACATAGACTTGGGACCCAAGGTGCCCACTTCCCCAGAGCCCAAGCATCTGGGTCTTCTGATTAAGGTGATCTAAGATAGAAAGTCAGCAGCAGGCAGAAGATGGACAAATGTAGGTTGAAGATGGAGATAGAAAACAGGGCAGGAGAGAAGACGGTGTCCCACACCACATGCGTGCCATGGTCCAAATGACAAAGAAACCCCGCCCCTGGCACTTAGAAAGCACATGACCTTGACGGGTTCCAGCCAGCCCAGCCCACTACTGCAGATACGTGGAGAGGTCAGGAAGTCAGTGTGACAGTCAAACTTCCTGTGGGGAAAGATAACTGGAGAAGAGAGTGTGTTCTCTGTGTGTGCTTGCTCTCTCTCTCTCTCTCTCTCTCTCTCTCGCACTCACACTTACCTAATTTTAAACTTAGGCTCTGAGTATAAGAGAAAATAGATGTATTTATCTTTCCAAGTCTGGCTTATTTTACAAAATGGTTCTAGTTCCATCCTGCAAATGTCACGAGTTCATCTTTCTTTACAGCTAGCTGTTTAGCATTCTATGGTGTCTATCTACCATGTTTTCTGTACCCGCTCATCTGTTGGTGGCGTCTAGGCTGGTTCCATTCTCTGGGCGAATCCTACAGCAGGAAACATGGGTGCCCTGCACGGATAGTTTAGCCTGCTCTGTATTTAACCCTCAGGCCAAGTTCCCAAAGGTGGTCCCTCAGTTTAGCCACAGAACCCCAGTGTAACTATAAGTAAGATACAGGTTGCTAAATATTGAATGATATCAAGACAGCCTGGGCTGGATGTTGTCTTGACAGCCACATCCTCTTGAATAATTTTATAAACAGCACTGCAGCCCATGAACCAATGATGTGCTTGGTCCACCTCATGGTTTGTTTTTGTTTTGTTTTGGTTTTGGTTTTTTAAAAATAATTTTAATTATTTTTGGAGAGAGACACAGAGAGAGAGAGACAGAGAGGGAGAGGAAGACAGATAGAGATGGGCGCGCCAGCAGCCTCTCAGCTGCTGTGAATGAAATCCAGATGCGTGTGTCCCCTTGTGGGCAAATGTGGCATTGCGCCCTTGTGTCACTTTGCATCTGGCTAAACGTGGAACCTGGAGATTGGAACTGGGTTCTTAGGCTTAGCAGGCAGGCGCCTTAACCGCTAAGCCATCTCTCCAGCCCTCTTTTTTTTTTTTTTTTGAGAGAGAGAGACACAGAGAGAGACAGAGAGAGGGAAAGGAAGACAGATAGAGATGGATGCGCCAGCAGTCTCTCAGCTGCTGCAAATGAAATCCAGATGTGTGTGCCCCCTTGTGGTCAAGCATGGCATTGCACCCTTGCGTCACTTTGCATCTGGCTAAATGTGGGACCTGGAGATTGGAACCAGAGTTCTTAGGCTTAGGAGGCAGGTGCCTTAACTGCTAAGCCATCTCTCCAGCCCTTGGTTTTGGTTTTCAAGGAAGGGTCTCACTCTAGCCCAGGCTGACCTGGAACTTACTTTGTCATCTCAGGCTGGCCTCGAACTCATGGCGATCCTCCTACCTCTGCCTCCCGAGTGCTGGGATTAAAGGTGTGTGCCACCACGCACAGCTCACCTTATGGTTAAGGGGAAAGATATTTCTCATAGCAGTTCCTCAAGGGGAATCTTCAACCTGCCTTTTGTTAGACACCTTTTACATGGAAGAAGGCAGACAGGGGAGTGTAGATCCCACAAATACTATGCCCATCATCAAAGACTAGCATTGCCCCCTGCTGGTCACAGAGGGTCGTCTGTGCTTCCTAGAACCTCTTCAGCGCCCCCAGTGGACTCAGCAGGGGTTGTAAGAGGGTCGTGTCATTATGCAATGGCACTATCCTTCCAACACCACCTCGTCCACCATCAGTGGGCCTTTCTGTGTGGCCGACAATGCGTCAGGTGCTGGGAAGACATCATCCTTAGCCCTCCCAGGTGCCTCCCCAGCAGTCCTTTCCTCTCTTTGTCCAACCTACTTGGAAGCTGAGACCTGACTTCCAGGTAGTATCTAGGATTGCTCCTTTAGCCACACCAAGGGAAGGGCAGCCAGATCCCACTGCCTCTCCCCTAGAGGGACCCTGCCCCTGCAGGACTGAGTCTAGACCCTACCGGCACTGACTTTGTAACCATCTTGGTGTCTCCTGTCCATCCAGGCCTTGTGTATCTCTCAGGATCAGCATTTCTTTCTATCTTGATCACCCTGGGAAGAATTCTATTCTTTTTAAAAGGATTTGGAAAAAAATAAACAATGCAAAATAATATAATTCAGAATTTTGAAAGAAAATCCAGAAAGATCACTATAAAAAGTATACAAGGTGGCAGTCCCTTTCTTGGCCCACAGGGATCCTCTGTTACTGTAACAGCAGGTGGCCCCAGAAACCCAGGCCTAGTTACCACATGGCCATGGGAGTGGAGGGAGGAGGGATCATAGAGAGCTGAGCTCTGGGATGCTTACAGATGATCCTACTGGTTGGGTCTGAATTTGAAGCTAAGGTTTTGGATAAGCAAGACAAATAGGACACGTGCTGTAGCTTAGAGGTAGATCACTTGCCTAGCATTGGTGAGGCCTCAGGTTTGGTTCCCAGTACTGCGAAAACAAGTATGGAAACGAAATCTGGGCTCAGATTGTCCACTGGTCTGTCAAAACACTTCTGACCCCAGAGACCTTTACCTGGGAAATGTGTGTCATGGCCAAATGATGTCAGTGCTATGATGTCATCAGTTGTACAGCCAATGAGGCAGAGCTATTCCGTCAAGGAGGGCTTCTCAAGCCCCTGTACAAAAGATGCCTCTATTAATGTTCACTTACCTGAGCCATGTGTGATGTGTACACATGCATTGTAAGACCCACGAAAGCCTTGTGAAAAAATAAGGTGCAGTTACTCAAAAAGGTACCACCCAGAATAGCCTTCTGCTATAGATTTTCCTTATAGAAATGCAGGCATTGCCTTTTTTTTTTTTTTTTTTTTTTTTTTTTTTTTTTTTTTGTTTTTTCAAGGTAGGGTCTCACTCTGGTCCAGGCTGACCTGGAATTCACTCTGTAGTCTCAGGGTGGCCTCGAACTCATGGTGATCCTCCTACCTCTGCCTCCCGAGTGCTGGGATTAAAGGCGTGCGCCACCACGCCCGGCGAAATGCCATACATTTTTTTTTTTTTTTTTTTTTTTTTTTGGTTTTGCGAGGTAGGGTCTCACTTTGGTCCAGGCTGACCTGGAATTAACTATGTAGTCTCAGGGTGGCCTCGAACTCTCGGCAATCCTCCTACCTCATGCCATACATTTTTAATACAAAGTCCTCTTTTCATGGACTTTTCCATTGTTTTCACATTTTAGAAGGGCCAAGATGGACTACTGGTTTTTAAGTATTCATGAAAGGGCATCACAGTCACCACTGCACCCTAACAAGTCAAAAATTGGGGAGACCAAAGAACCAGCAACTCCTCAAATTCTGTAAGAGGGGGAGGCACAGGGATACTGGCGAATGGGTGGATGCTTCAGCTCTCCAGGGCAGAACTCAGCAGCATCCTTGGGGGCTAGAGCAAGACAGGGAAACCTGAGCAGGAGATGGTGAATTGATGGAGGCTCCCTGGGAAGCCTGAGCAGGAGATGGTGAATTGATGGAGGCTCCCTGGGAAGCCTGAGCAGGAGATGGTGAATTGATGGAGGCTCCCTGGGAAGCCTGAGCAGGAGATGGTGAATTGATGGAGGCTCCCTGGGAAGCCTGAGCAGGAGATGGTGAATTGATGGAGGCTCCTGGGAAGCCTGAGAGGAGATGGTGAATTGATGGAGGCTCCTGGGAAGCCTGAGCAGGAGATGGTTAATTGATGGAGGCTCCCTGGGAAGCCTGAGCAGGAGATGGTGAATTGATGGAGGCTCCCTGGGAAGCCTGAGCAGGAGATGGTGAATTGATGGAGGCTCCCTGGGAAGCCTGAGCAGGAGATGGTGAATTGATGGAGGCTCCTTGGGAAGCCTGAGAGGAGATGGTGAATTGATGGAGGCTCCCTGGGAAGCCTGAGCAGGAGATGGTGAATTGATGGAGGCTCTCTGGGAAGCCTGAGCAGGAGATGGTGAATTGATGGAGGCTCCCTGGGAAGCCTGAGCAGAAGATGGTGAATTGATGGAGGCTCCCTGGGAAACCTGAGCAGGAGATGGTGAATTGATGGAGGCTCTCTGGGAAGCCTGAGCAGGAGATGGTGAATTGACGAGGCTCTCTGCAAGGACACTGAGCTAAAAACTTCAGGGGGATGCAGCCATCTGGGCCCCCATGCCTCCAGGAGCCTGAAGAGGCTCCCAGTGAAGATTGCAAGGGGATGGGGAGAAACCATCTTGACTAGCACATTCCATTCTTGAGGCCGTCAGGAGAAGCTAGCTAACCAGAGCCTGACCTGCCTGGAAGAAGAAAAATAAATGCCAGCTTCAGCCAGCTCTAGCCATCCTCCATCTTTTCTGTCCACCCAAAGCAGGCAAATGAAATCTCCCAGAAACATCTGTGAAGCTCATACCCCAGAGGTACTGGACCTGGCCACTAGTCCTCTCCACAGCATTCCTTTTACCTGTATAGCATCTTCAGTGATCAGCAAAATGTGACAAGAGAACAAGTATCAGAAATAGACATGGCAGGACTGTTGGAAATATCAGGCCAGGATTCTAAAACCATTGTGATTAATGTGGTGAGGGCTCTCATAGATGAGACAGACAGTCTGCAAGACAGATGGGCAATGTACCAGGGATAAAATCCTAAGAAAGAACCACAGAGCAATGCTAAGTATCAAAATATTGTAGAATGGGCTGGGGAGATGGCTTAGCAGTTAAGGTGTTGGCAGCAAAGCCAAAGGACCTAGGTTCAATTCCCCAGTACCCACGTATAGCCAGATGTACAAGGTGGCACATGCATCTGGAATTTGCTTGTTGTGGCTGGAGGCCCTGGCATGCTCATTCTCTCTCTCTTTCTTCTTGGTATCTGCTTATCTCTCTCTCTTAAATCAAAAAATAATATATTTTTAAAAAATCATAGCAGCAATAAAGAAGGTCTTCCGTGGCTTGCGCATGGCTGAGGAAAGAAACTGAGCTCGAAGGTCTATCAGTAGGAACTACGGTAACTGAAAAGCAAGAGAACA
Source organism: Orientallactaga sibirica (assembly GCA_036365145.1). Classification (NCBI taxonomy): domain Eukaryota; kingdom Metazoa; phylum Chordata; class Mammalia; order Rodentia; family Dipodidae; genus Orientallactaga; species Orientallactaga sibirica. The sequence continues at coordinate 9,167,886 of JAEOAD010000038.1, read as the reverse complement.
AAGACAAAAATTAAAAGGAGCCGGGCGTGGTGGCGCACGCCTTTAATCCCAGCACTCAGGAGGCAGAGGTAGAAGGATCACTGTGAATTCAAGGCCACCCTGAGACTACATAGTAAATTCCAGGTCAGCCTGAGCTAGAGTGAAACCCTACCTTGAAAAACCAAAAATAATAATAATAATAATAATAATAATAATAATAATAATAATAATTGAAAGGAAGCAAAATAGAATGAATTTTTTTAAAGAACAGAATATCCAAGGATGGTGAGATAACAAAAAATGTGTAAATATATATAATGAGATTAGCAGAAGGAGATTAAAGAACGGAACATAAGTAATTTTTTTTAATTTTATTATTATTTTTTTAATTTATTTTTGGAGAGAGAGACAGAGAGAGATAGACAGAGAGGGAGAGGGAGACAGAAACAGGCGCTCCAGCAGTCTCTCAGCTGCTGTGAACAAAATCCAGATGTGTGCGCCCCCTTGTGGGCAAGTGTGGCACTGCACCCTTGTGTCACTTTGCATCTGGCTAAATGTGGGACCTGGAGATTGGAACTGCTGGACATTGGAACCAGCGTTCTTAGGCTTAGGAGGCAGGCGCCTTAAACGCTAAGCCATCTCTCCAGCCCCATAAGTAATTTTTTTGAGGCAAGCCCAACAGACTGGTCTTTTTCATGCAAGATAGCGAGAGAGTGAGAGAAAGAGAGAGAAAGAAAATTGGCACGCCAGGGCCTTCAGCCACTGTAATGGAACTCCAGATGTGTGTCTACTTTACGTGCATGTGTGGCCTTACATGCTTGCATCACCTTGTGCATCTGGTTTACATGGGATCTGAAGAGTTGAACGGGAGTCCTTAGGCTTCACAAGCAAGTGCCTTAACCACTAAGCCAGCTCTCATTCCCAAGAGTAATATTTTAAACAATGCTGACTGAGAATTTTCTCCAAAATATTTCATCCATAAATCCACAGGTTCAGAAGGCTCAAGGAACACCAAGCCAATGCTGCATCTAGACGAGACACCTTATTTTCAGACTATAATAGTAAAACAACAAAACACATGTTTAAAGGCATAACAGAGATTTCAAAGCAAATAAGCAATAAGTAATAAATAAAGATTTTAAAATCATAGAAAAGGTCAAAAGAAAATTGTATAAAATAATACTTTCCTGGTCATGATGAAACTTGCCCTCAAAACTGCCAGCTGAAAGAAACCCTTTCCTTCCATAAGCTGCTTCTGGTCAGGTGTTTTGTCTCAGTGATGCAGAGGTAACTGCTAAATCATCCTTCGACTTTCACGCCTTGGTTTGTCTTTCTTTCATTTTTACTCACATCCGGAAGACCAACACCACTTCACAGGCTTTGAGGACGCAGAGTCACCAGAACTCTCACTCACTGGGGGGGGAGGGGGGATGGGGGACACGCCATACAGCCACTTTGGAAGAGTTGATAGTCTGCAGGGCTTCTGAGGACAGGTGGAAAAGAGGCAAGAAGCTTCATTTATTCCCTGAGATCTAACCCCGTCTGAGGACAAGTGATTAGACTTCAGCCCCTAGGAAAGATCTTGGGACAATAATGGTCAAAAGTGTGAACATGGAGAGTTGGAGCCACCCTTCCTAGCTCGCCTACATTTTCATTATTATCTTCTATTGTTTTCTGTGAGTTCCCACACGTGTGTGTGTGTGTGTGTGTGTGCGCGCGCGTGCGCGCATGCTTTAATGAGATTCCTGCCTGACAGGCAAGCATTCTGTCATGGATCCATACCCCATTTCTGCAGTAAAGTTTCTTATTCATTTTGCTTTTTATTTTATGTTCCTATCATCTCAACCAGAGGGGTTCAGAAGAGCCTTTATAGAGGAACTTATCATTTCCATTATCTTAGAGTGAAGAAAGATAAAAAAATATGCCCATGGGTTGTATGAATCAGATGAAGGGAAATTCTAATAGCTTGTCCTCCAGTTCTGAGAATTTGGTCAGTGGTTAGGAATAACTAAGCGCTATTAAAATCTCTGGGAAGCCCATTGCCTTAACTTTTCAATATCTGACCTGGGACTGGAAGACCCCAGTAATGATTTGGGGTATTTCTTTTAACCACAGAACTTTGTTCATTAGTTTGATTTCCTGAGGAGGACTGGTCCAGATCTACAGGGCACACGAGTCTCTTTGAAGCTGATTGCCACACATCAGTCTCAAAGACAAGCTTCTACATGACCTTCCTAGAATGCCTTTCCACTAACTTTATTCTAGGGATTTTTAAAAAGCTTTATTTACAAAGAGAGAGAGAATGAGAATATGACAGGGCGTATTTCCACTGCAAACAAACTCCAGATGCAACGCCACATTGAAGATGTCAAACATAGGAAGAGGGTGAGGTGTGGAAAATTCTGGATTTTTGGCATGTGTATGTGTGTGGCACAGATGGTGCATGTATGCATGTGCACACGTGTGTGGGTGCACGTGTGTGTGCAGATGCATGTGCATGTGGAAGGCAGGGGTTGATTTTAGTTCCTCAGTTGCCCTCCACCTGGCTCAGGGTTTCTTGCTGAACCTAGAACTCACCAATCTGGCTTCTCTAGCTAGCCAGCTTGCTCTGGGGGTCCACCTGGCTCCCCCTGTCCAGTGAATACACACCACCATGCCTGACACCTACGTGGGTGCTGGGGATCCGAACTCTGGTCCTCTTATTCACGTGGCAAGTACTTTACTGACTGAACCATCTCATTGGTCCAATGCTGGATATCTTTCCAGGATGTTCTGGGTCTAGAAGTGTGCCAGTGATGTATAAAAAGCCTCAAACCTCTGTTTTATCCAACACTACAAAGGAACCCACATTGCACAGTATGTAATATTTATATACAGCTAGGGACGAAGGTACAGTTAGCTATTCAATGGTATTTTTAAAACATTTAATGAAACTATTTGAAATTTTTTCCAACTATTATATCTACAATCTCCAGATTATGACCATACAAAAATGACTTCTAAAAGGATACAAGAGGACAGTGTCTCACGGGCTTAACAATGCTCACACAGCAGGAACACAGAAGGAAATTGTGAGAAAGTAGCTTGCAGTCTTCAAATACAATTTTTTTGGGGGGGGGTTTCGAGGTAGGGTCTCACTCTGGCCCAAGCTGACCTGGAATTAGCTATGTAGTCTCAGGGTGGCCTCGAACTCACGGCAATCCTCCTACCTCTGCCTCCCGAGTACTGGGATTAAAGGCGTGCGCCACCACACCCGGTTCAAATATAATTTTAATGAGAAACTCTTTTGCTGTATGTTCAAGTTCTATCTAAGATTTGGGGTTTCAAATTTCCTGTGTAGAATTCACTTTATTAAAAAGAATGTCTTTGATGAGCTCAGAGACTCCGCATCACAGCTCTTTGCACTTGCAGATCACTCTGTGTTCCTCCAATGCATTTCTTGACTTATAGTAGCAATTTGTACTTATGTGTGTCTGAGCGATTGCTTTTTGCCAGCTATGTCTCCCTCACGGACCAATAAGCTCCACCTGGATAGGAAAAGCATCCACGTTGTCAATTTCTATAGTTCCGGCACCTAAACTATAGCAGGCACTCCAAGTTATGAAACCCGAAACAAATGACTGTGTAATGAGTCACTGGGATGGTTAAGTTCTGTCATCAACTTGATCAGACCAGAAATCAAGTTGGAGACATGCCTCTTGGGGAGGTGTGTGGGGGTGTTTTCAGGAAGAATTCACTGAGGGACGAAGTCCTTCCTCCAGTGGATGGCCCTTGCAGTGCTGGACCGTAGGCACAGAAGGAGCTCTGAGGCCTCCAGCCTTGTGGACTGAGCAGCTCCTGAGCTCCCCAGCTTTCCAAGCTGCATCCAGCTTCACAGACTAGGCAGAGTAGCTACCGGGTTCTTCCAGGTGATGCTCAAGCCTACACACAGCTGTTGTTGGACTGCCCGCACTTGTCTTCTGTAAGTTAAGCCAATAAATCTGCTTTCAAATACACATTCACGATGGGCTAGAGAGATGGCTTAGCGGTTAAGGCACCTGCCTCCTAAGCCTAAGAACGCTGGTTCCAATCACCAGCGGTTCCAATCTCCAGGTCCCACGTTTAGCCAGATGCAGTGACGCAAGGGCGCAATGCCACACTTGACCACAAGGGGGTGCATGCATCTAGATTTCATTCGCAGAAGCTGAGAGACTGCTGGCGCTCCCATCTGTATCTGTCTTCCTCTCTCTCTCTTTCTGTCTCTCTCCAAAAAAATAAAATAAAATAAAATAAAATAAAATAAAATAAAATAAAATAAAATAAAATAAAATAAAATAAAATAAAATAAAATAAAATAAAATAAAATAAAATACACATTCATCAGTCCTGTCCTGATACAGTCACAAAGCCATCACACCTGTGGATGGCTGCACTAGTACATGCCTTGGCCCTGTACAGGACAGAGGCTCTGCATGGAAGCTTTTCCTAGTCTAGTCACGCCATAGCCCCAGAGGAATTGCTATGGTCATTGTGGTGTTGGATTCAGGTGTCCCCCACAAACTTTGTTCTGAATGCTAGGTTCCCAGCTGATGGAGATTTGGGAATTAATGCCTCCTGGAGGTGGTGTATTGTTGAGGGCGGGCTTATGGGTATTATAGCCAGTGTCCCCTTGCCACACTCTCCTGTTCCTATTGTCCACCTGATGTTGGCCAGGAGGTAATGTCCACCCTCTGCTCATGCCGTCATTTTCCCTTGCTATCATGGAGCTTCCCCTCGAGTCTATAAGCCAAGATAAACCTTTTTTTTTTTTAACCCCCAGAGGTGCTCTTGGTCAGGTGATTTTTGCCAGCAATGCGAACCTGACTGCCACAGCCATCAAGGAAGGACATGGTCGTGCACAAAGGAAGGGAGGGGAAATAAGCAAGGAGACAGGCGGGCTGGAGGAGCAAGGCCTGGAAGCCATGGTTTCAATGGTCCCAGAGGCAGGAGTCATTATTTACTGATTGATAGCATGCACATAGGTGTGGTGGGTGTGCGCTGTGGGTGTGCATGTTGTGTGTGCACTGTGGGTACGCATGTTCAGAAGGATGTGAACGTGCACACATGGGGGAGAGGCCAGAGGCTGATGCTGGCTGCTTTCTTCAGTCACATTATTCCCGTTGACTTACTGAGGCAGGAGTTCTCACACAAACCCGGAGCGCTCCAGCTTGGCCAATTCAGCTATTCAGCTTACCGCAGGGATCCTCTGTCTCCATCACCTACGTGCTGGGATACGGGCAGGCTGCCATGCTCACTCTGCATTGATGTGGGCGCTGGGGATCTGAACTCCAGTCCTTGTGCTTGCATGGCCAACACTTCACCCACCCAGTCATCGCCTCAGCCTCCAAGGTAGCAACTTTTTTTTTTTACATTTTATTTCATTTTATTTTTATTTTTTATTGACAACTTCCTTAATTGTAGACAATATCCCATGGTATTTCCCTCTGTCCCCCCACTTTCCCCTTTGAAACCCCATTCTCCATCATATCTCCTCCCCCCTCTCAATCAGTCTCTTTTCATGTTGATGTCATGATCTTTTCCTCCTTTTAGGATGGTCTTATGTAGGTAGTGTCAGGCACTGTGAGATCATGGCTATTGAGGCCAATTTGTGTCTGGAGGAGCACACTATAAGGAGTCCTACCCTTCCTTTGGCTCTTACATTCTTTCTGCCTCCCCCCCACTTTCCACAATGGACCCTGAGTCTTGGAAGGTGTGTTAGAGATGTGTCAGTGCTGAGCACTCCTCTGTCCCTTCTTCTCAGCACATGGTGCCTTCTGAGACATCCCAAGGTTGCCAAGGTAGCAACCTTAAAGAGGAAATACGCAGCCCAAACCTAGGCGGGCCTTGGGCCAATGGCTACAGAGAGGCTGGGAAAAACAAATAGGAGCATTGACATCACCCATGGCTGACAGACGAGCCAGTGTCTGCCAGGAGAGCAGCGTCATCAACTGCTGGGACCAGGCAGACAGGAAAAGCTCTGAAGCTCTAACCCCTGCTGAGAGGACAGGGAGCTGCACTGTGCCCTGGCACGAGGTTCACAAGGTCATGCTAGGTCGTCTGTGGAAGGCACAGCTTCCCAGCCAAGACTCTCAGCAAATAAGCAAAGTCCTCAGCCCTGACAACTCAGGAAGACAGACCTTACTCCCACCTTAGGAAATGCATCTGTGTACCTAGCTCCCCAAATATGATGGTATCGGCAGGCAGGGCCTTGGAGAGATATGGCCACTACCTACCCGTTGCTGACACGAAACCCCGTAACAGAAGCAGCTTGTGGAAGGAAAGGGTTCATTTCCAGCTGAAAGTTTCAAGGAGAAGTTTCATCCTGGCGCAAACAGAATGGCAGGAGCAGGAAGCTGGCTCACATCTTCACACATCAGCAGGAAGGAGGCAGCAGAGGTGAGCTAGCTAGCACTAGCCAGCTGGGCTAGACTACAAAATACCAAGGTCTGTCCCCAGTGACACACCTCCTCCAGCAAGGCTTCACCTCCTCTCTACCAGCTGGGGGTTAAGTATGGGCTCAATCACAACTTGATCCCACTTGAGGCTACAGGGACTGTTCACATTCACACCACCACAGGAAGCCACGCAGGCAGTGCCAAATACGCAGGCTCCTTTGGTATCAGTCAGGTGGCCTGAGTGGTCTTTGGTTCTATCCAGATAGAGATCTTGGGTAGGTGAGGAGAAGCTCTTTACGTGCTGGTCTACCGAGGTCTTCCTTCCGTGTTTGGCAGCAGCTGGTAGGCAGAAGCATCAGCAAGTGGCGCCCTCTAGTGTTCCAGTCTCAGGGCAGGCCTCCGGCAGCAGGATGCCAGGAAGAGGCCATTGTTACCAGTGTAAGGGCACCAGGTCTCAGTTTGGGGCCTGAAGTCCATTCTTCTGAAAACTAGACAGCTCTGTGGAACTCATCTGACCATCCAGACATGCAGACTCTCTTCTCTGCCTCCATACAGCCTTCCTTCCATCATATGTGACACCAGCCCTCTGCTCTGTCTTGTCATCTGCCTACCACTTCTCTTCTTCCCACCCAGTTCACGCTCAAATTATTCTGCCACTTCTTCAGCTCACAAGCAGCTGTACTTCTGCTGCTGCCGCTATTTTCTGATGCTTCTGTTGCATTTTCCCTCATGTTGTCAGCTCAGCCCACACTATTGATGGGAGGCAAGAAAGGACCACTTACTTAAGAGACATCTTGGGCTGGAGAGATGGCTGGGCTGGAGAGATGGCTTAGCGGTTAAGGCGCCTACCTCTTAAGCCTAAGAACGCTGGTTCCAATCTCCAGCAGTTCCAATCGCCAGGTCCCACGTTTAGCCAGATGCAAAGTGATGCAAGGGCACAATGCTGCACTTGACCACAAAGGGGCGCACGCATCTGGATTTCGTTCACAGCAGCTGAGAGGCTGCTGGCGCACCCATCTCTATCTGTCTTCCTCTCCCTCTCTCTCTGTCTCTCTCCAAAATAAAAGAGAGAGAGAGAGAGAGAGATCTTATATGTAGAGGGGGTACTGATTTTACAACATCCCAGAAGGAAACAAGAGAGTGTCTCCAGGGACATATTCAAAAGAGGCAAGGTCTCACTGTAGCCCAGGCTGACCTGGAATTCACTATATAGTCTCAGGGTGGCCTCAAACTCACAGTGATCCTCCTACCTCTGCCTCCCGAGTGCTGGGATTAAAGGTGTGCACCACCATGCCTGGCCCTGAGCAGTCTACTTATATAGCAGGATAAGGGGGTATTTGGACCAATCACTGTCATTTGTTTGGACCAGTTGCAGCGCCATTAGTCTGAGTCCATCACAGCCTTAGTAACATTCATAGACGAGCAGTTGTGTTTTGGACCAGTGACAGTTTTGCCTTCTGTCACCAGGCTTAGCAGTCTCTATGCTATACCAGCTGGAGCAGAGCCCCCCCACCCCCACCCCGCCAAGATGGTCCCAAGGGCATGTGGAGTTCCACCTAGGCTTGAGAGGTAAAAGGCTGGTAGGAACTGTTTGAAACATCCCTAGCTGGGGTTACACCTTCATGGAGCCAGGCAATCAGCTTCAATCTTTTTTTAATATTTTATTATTTATTTATTTATTTGAGAGAGACAGAGAAATACAGAAATAGGCAAGTAGAGAGAGAGAGAGAGAGAGAGAGAATGGGCGCGCCAGGCCTCCAGCCACTGCAAACGAACTCCAGATGCATGCGCCCACTTGTGCATCTGGCTTACGTGGGTCCTGGAGAATTGAGCCTTGAACCGGGGTCCTTAGGCTTCACAGGCAAGCGCTTAACCACTAAGCCATCTCTCCAGCCCCAGCTTCAATCTTTGTGTAGCTGTTTCATGACATCCATGGAGTGTTCTAGATAGCTGGTGTTGACATAAGGATGGCCCAGCTGAGTGTTTGGGAATCCTTTGGCTCAAGGCAGCCAGGGCAGCAAGGTTGAGTCTAATAGCTGCTAATTAGGGAATCAAATTGTGCCATCCCTGACATCTGTTTATTCATACAGGAAAATGAACAGCAAGAGCATTGTTTACAATACAAACCTAGAGAACATATCATTAACACTAATAGCAATTTTAACAGTTCCCAGAAAGAGGTGGGTCCCACACACTCATCTCATCTTGATCTTGGCCTTCCCAGCCTCTGAAACTGCAATATTTAAGTCACCCAATCTATGGCCGTTCATGAAAGCAGCCTGTCCCCTTCCAGATCGGCTGCTACAGCAGGTAGCCTGGGCAGGCTCTAAACAACACAGCCATTTGGCTCACTGATTTGGAGTCAGAGAGGCTCAAGGCTCTAGCAGATTAGACACCCAGGGAGGGCTCATTCCTCACAGATGGCACCTTCTGTGTGTCATGTGTATAAGAGTAATGATGTCATCCCACCAGCTCCACCCTCATGACTTCATCATCTCCCAAGGGCCCCTTATCATAATACTACATTCAAACCATACCATAACACTAATTAAGACTTCCCCTCCTAGCCTCTTAATTCTCTGTTGAAGTACAAAGGTTCTCTCTTAGAGTAAGACAGACAACAAGGACAGACTTTGCACCTTCACATAAAGTCAACGTGCTTTGGCTTAGGGACCATAGTGAATGTCAGAACCTAATGCAACCTTGTGACAGCCAGAGCTTCAGTTTATTCTATCAAAACTCATTTAAAACATGGTTTTCATGTCAAAACAAACACTGATTTATCATGGAAAAATAGTACAATTTTCCAGGTTTTCCAAGGAACCTATACTTCCAAGGATCGCATCCCCCTGACTCCAGATCCCAGGGAACCATTCTCTCCTACATCTTGGGAGAGGGGTGTGGATGGCAGTCAGAAGAGTATTTGTGGCGGTATATCTGAGCTGTGTTGGGGAGCAGGGATGCTCCATGGAAGTTTTGAATCATGCTTCCCATAGCATCCATGGTTTCTGCTGTGGAACAATGCTATTCCTCTCTTTAAAAATATTTTTTATGGGCTGGAGAGATGGCTTAGTGGTTAAGGCGCCTGCCTCCTAAGCCCAAGAACGTCAGGTCCCACGTTTAGCCAGATGCAAAGTGACGCAAGGGCACAATGCCGCACTTGCCCACAAGGGGGCGCACACATCTGCATTTCATTCACAGCAGCTGAGAGACTGCTGGCACGCCCATCTCTACCTGTCTTCCTCTCCCTCTCTCTCTGTCTCTCTCTCTCAAAAATATTTTCTATGAAGCTGGGCATGGTGGCACATGTCTTTAATCCCAGCACTTGGGAGGCAGAGGTAGGAGGATCTCCATGAGTTCGAGGCCACCCTGAGAATACAGAGTGAATTCCAGATCAGCCTGGACTAGAGCGAAACCCTACCTTGAAAAACATATATATATACATACAAACATACATACATACATACATATATATATATATATATATGAATGATGTGTTTTCAAGCAGAGAGAGAGAAAAAAAAGATAGGGAAAGACAGAGATATAGAGGAGAGAGAAAAGAATGGGTGTGCCAGGGCCTCTAGCCACTGCAAACAATCTCTAGATGCCTGCACAACTCTGTGTATCTGGCTTTGTGTGGGTACTGGGGAATTGAACCTGGGTCATTAGGCTTTGCAGGCAAGCACCTTAAACACGGAGTAATCTCTCCCGCCCGTGTCCCTCTTTTATACTAAAACAGTCTACAGCAATGCTGGGTTTCAACTGCAGGGTGGCCCCTCACCCATGACCACTTGCCAGGGCTCACACCACCTCAAGGACACAGATGCCATTTCTGCTGGTAATACCAAGGGGTACAGCCTCTTGCCATTCTACATTCCTCATGAGCACTGAAAGACTTTTTATGCATTTATTTAAAACCTGGGAATCCTTTCTTGCCACTCAAATAAGAAGTCACCAGAGGTGACCTGTCCAAAACAGAGGGTCTGCTTTTGTATCTAGCTAGCCTCGTGAGTTAGTGAGTTTTCTCCATGGTCTACCTAGGGCATCATCCAGGGACATCCTTTAACATGGGTGCAGGGCAGAGGCCACTCTAGACCCACCCATTGTCTTTCAACACACTCTTGGACCCTCTGCACCCCCAGTACTTTGTGTGAGACACATGGTCCCACACAACATTCCCTGTCCTTGGTATAATTTCTGTCTGTGCTGATTTGAGTGTAAAATGGCCCCTGTAACCTCAAGTGTCTGTGATAAAGCCTCCTACTTATTCCCCAACTGGGGGAGCCTCTGGGAGGTGGAGCCTGGCTGGAGGAGGTGTGTCACTGAGGGCAAACCTTGAGGTTTATTAACCCACTGGGCATTCAAAGCCTACTCACGCAGATCATTTCCTTCCTGCTGTGGGTAGGTGACAAGACATGAGCCAGCTGCCAGTCCTCCTGTGCTTTTCCCACCATGATGAAAACCCCTTTCCCAACTGTCAGCGATGATCAATCCTTTCTTCCCCTCAGGCGCTTCTGGTCAGTGTGTTTCTCAGCAACAAGAAGATAGTCGCTCCACTCTCTCATCTCCAGAACTTGCCAACCTTCTCTTTTCAGTTCTGATCCCTGTTCTTCCATACATCTGAGATGCGCATGCGTTTCTCAGAAGCAGACAGGCTCTTCACACAAGAGGTGGGTTTGCCTGCACGTGTCTATACCAAGAAGGGGCCCGTGGTTCTTCCTGGCTGCCAGGAGGAAGAGCAGAGGCTGCCCGGGCATGTGGAGGCAGGTACATAGCTGGAGCAGGAAGGAGCAAGCAGCCTGTACGTCAGCTCTAGTAATATTAACAGCCATTATCTTTACTATGACTTGGCCCCAGCCAGTTGTTTCCATGTGGGGCCATGTCAGTGGTGCCAGCTCTATTGGTTTTCTAAGCTGAGATGAAAATCAGATATCTTGTTCCTTGTTACCTCCACCTCCCTGGCCACCCTGGGGATTCTGTCATGTTTTCTCTGTTCCCTTTATGGCTTCAGCAGGGGGCGCTCTTTCCTATGGGGACAGCGAAAGGGAGCCACTGAAAAGACATCCAGTTCTAATCTGAGCCTGTGTCCCAGTAACCTGCTGGAGGTGAACTGGGGGCCAACCAGACAGTTAGGCAGCTGTCAAGGCCTTCACTCTCACACACATAGCCACACTTCACTCTCACACACATGCCACACTTCACTCTCACACACATGCCACACTTCACTCTCACACACATGCCACACTTCACTCTCACACATGGCCACACTTCACTCACACACATGGCCACACTTCACTCTCACACACATGGCCACACTTCACTCTCACACACATACCCACACTTCACTCTCACACGCATGCCCACACTTCACTCACACACATGGCCACACTTCACTCACACACATACCCACACTTCACTCACACACATACCCACACTTCACTCACACACATGGCCACACTTCACTCTCACACACATACCCACACTTCACTCTCACACACATGCCCACACTTCACTCACACACAGTCACACTTCACTCTCACACACATGCCCACACTTCACTCACACACATACCCACACTTCACTCACACACATGGCCACACTTCACTCTCACACATACCCACACTTCACTCTCACACACATACCCACACTTCACTCACACACATACCCACACTTCACTCACACACATGCCCACACCTCACTCTCACACACATGCCCACACTTCACTCTCACACACATGCCCACACTTCACTTCACTCACACACATGCCCACACTTCACTCTCACACACATGCCCACACTTCACTCTCACACACATGCCCACACTTCACTCTCACACACATGCCCACACTTCACTCTCACACACATGCCCACACTTCACTCACACACATGCCCACACTTCACTCTCACACACATGCCCACACTTCACTCTCACACACATGCCACACACACTCTCACACATGCCACACTTCACACACATGCCACACTTCACTCACACACATGCCACACACTTCACTCACACACATGCCACACTTCACTCTCACACACATGCACATTCACTCTCACACACATGCCCACACTTCACTCTCACACACATCACACACATGCCACACTTCACACACATGCCACACACACATATGCCACACTTCACTCTCACACACATGCCCACACTTCACTCTCACACACATGCCACACTTCACTCTCACACACATGCCACACTTCACTCTCACACATGCCACACTTCACTCACACACACATGCCACACTTCACTCTCACACACATGCCACACTTCACTCTCACACACATGCCACACTTCACTCTCACACACATGCCACACTTCACTCTCACACATAGCCACACTTCACACACACATGCCACACTTCACACTCACTCACACACACATGCCACACTTCACTCTCACACATGGCCACACTTCACTCTCACACACCACACTTCACTCTCACACACATGCCACACTTCACTCTCACACATGCCACACTTCCTCTCAGCCACACTTCACTCTACACACATGCCACACTTCACACTCACACATGCCACACTTCACACACACATGCCACACTTCACTCTCACACATAGCCACATGCCACACTTCACACACACATGCCACACTTCACTCTCACACACATGCCCACACTTCACTCTCACACACATGCCACACTTCACTCTCACACACATGCCACACTTCACTCTCACACACATGCCACACTTCACACACATGCCACACTTCACTCTCACACACATGCCACACTTCACTCACACATGCCACACTTCACTCTCACACACATGCCACACTTCACTCTCACACACATGCCCACACTTCACCACACACATGGTCACACACATGCCCACACTCACTCTCACACACATGCCCACACACACACATGCCCACACTTCACTCTCACACACATGCCCACACTTCACTCTCACACACATGCCACACTCACTCTCACACACCACACTTCACTCCACACACATGCCACACTTCACTCACACACATGCCACAGCCACACATGACCACACACACACACACATGCCACACTTCACTCTCACACACATGGCCACACTTCACTCACACACATCCACTTCACTCACACACATGCCACACTTCACTCTCACACACATGCCACACACACATGGTCACACTCACACACACATGCCACACTTCACACACATGGCACACTTCACTCACACACATACACACACATACACACACTTCACTCTCACACACATAGCCACACTTCACACACACATGGCCACACTTCACTCACACACATGGCCACACTTCACTTAGCCACACTTCACTCACACACATGCCCACACTCACACACATGGCCACACTTCACTCACACACATACCCACACTTCACTCTCACACATGGTCACACTTCACTCTCACACACATACCCACACTTCACTCACACACATACCCACACTTCACTCTCACACACATGCCACACTTCACTCACACACATACCCACACTTCACTCACACACACATACCCACACTTCACTCTCACACATATACCCACACTTCACTCTCACACACATAGCCACACTTCACTCTCACACACAGTCACACTTCACTCTCACACACATACCCACACTTCACTCTCACATGCATACCCACACCTCACTCTCACACACATGCCCACAGCTCATTCTCACACACATGGTCACACTTCACTCTCACACACATGCTCACACCTCATTCTCACACACATGGTCACACTTCACTCTCACACACATACCCACACTCTTTCATTTACTGAATGACAGCACTCTGAGTGAACTGTATGTGTGGAAGATGAACAAGAAATACTTCAGCTTTCTCTGACAGGGCTGAATGGGAAGGACAGACAATTAGCAAAGTCAGAAAGTAAATCCACAGCAGGGTATAGGGGAAAGTGCCAAGGAGATCAAACAGCTGGGAAGGCAGTTCTGCAATGTCATAGGGAAAATGTCATTTTCAGAGCATTGGGCCAGAGCAGAGCTCACTGGAAGACTTTTTGAGGTATTTATGATGGCCAATCTCAATTGTCAACATGTGTGTGAGAGTGAAGTGTGGGTATGTGTGTGATTTAGAATCAGCATGAAAAGGGATCTCTTCATCTGTCTGTAAGGAATTTTCTAGATTAGATTAATTAGAGGAGAGTGGCTATGAGATCCGAAGTTTCTTCTGGTTGTATTCCATGGTCTGGGCCCTGGGCTGAATACAAAGAAAAGAGCAAGCGGAGCACCAGCATTCCTGGCTCTGCTTCCTGACTGTGGACACGCGTGACCAGCTCTGTTTCCAGCTCCTGCAGCTCTGCCTTCTCCACCCTGACGGACTGTAACCTTGAACTACAAACCAAAATGTACTTTTTCTTCTTTAAGCTGCTTCTGATCAGGTATTTGCTCACAAGCTCCAGAAAGTAACTGATACAGAGGCCATGAAGGAAATGAGAAAGACCCTCAAGTGAGTATGCAGGTGTGTCACATCAGAGGCAGAAAGAGCAAGTGCAAAGGTGTGGGGAGGGCTGGAGAGATGGCTTAGCGGTTAAGGCACCTGCCTCCTAAGCCTAAGAACACTGGTTCCAATCTCCAGTGGTTCCAATCTCCAGGTCCCACGTTTGGCTAGATGCAAAATGACGCAAGGGCACAATGCCACACTTGACCACAAGGGGGCACACATCTGTATTTCGTTCTCAGCAGCTGAGAGACTGCTGCCACTCCCATCTCTGTCTCCCTCTCCCTCTCTCTCTCTCTCTTTCTCTGTGTCTCTCTCCAAAAAAAAAAAAAACTGAAGGAATAAATCAAAAGGTGTGAATTACCCAAGAACATAGAAATTTTAAAAAAAAAGGTGTGGGGAGTTATGTGGGGGATGTGATGGAAGCCAGTATGGCTGGAGTAGAATGGGATGGGTTGTCGGAGGCAAACAAGATGATGGGGTCAGAGGAGAACAGGGGCCAGGGGAGCCGCTGGAAGTGGCTCTCAGTTCTTGGTTTGGGCATCTAAAATCAGAGGTTATAGCAACCTATAGTTAGTAAGGTCGGCTTTATAAAACTTGGTCTTTTGCTCTGGGTCACTGGAGAATTGTTGAGCAGAACAGTAGGGTTAGTTTGACCGCTGTGTGGAACACAGACTTTCAGAGTCACAGGGAGAAGGAAGAGATGAACAGGACGTCATTAACATCTAGCAAACTGTGTTTATGACATCGGCCTAAAGTGCAGTGATGTTATAAAGAGGAGATGTAGTTCACGCACAGTGATTAGATCCAAGAGCATCCTATTGGCCCCGGCCAGGACCTCACGGCAGATGGCAACAGAATGTGTGTGAGGGGCAGAGGTCATGTTGCAGGACAGATCCCAGAGAGGCAGAAAAAGGCCAGGCTTAACCATCTCCGCAGAACCAAACAGGACCATCTTAATCCCTTCCACACCCTAACTCCAATGGCCTAAAGACCTCCCATTTTGCCCCTTCTCCCTGAGGTCCCTCCACATCCACACTGACACCCTGGGAATCCAGCTCAATCTGCCTCAGACCCTCATGCTTGAGCCGCAAGCCCGCTCACCCATGGAGCCATCTCCCTGGCCACAAATCACTTTTTAA
The DNA here is from genome assembly GCA_036365145.1 of Orientallactaga sibirica. NCBI lineage: Eukaryota > Metazoa > Chordata > Mammalia > Rodentia > Dipodidae > Orientallactaga > Orientallactaga sibirica. The sequence goes on along the minus strand of JAEOAD010000038.1, from coordinate 9,151,891 downwards.
TGCTAGATATCCTCTGTTAAAATGACTGTGTACGTTTTCTCTTATAATTGGACACAGCTGGTACCAAGGGTGGACCAGAAGACACACCTAGGATTTGGTAATTGATCAGGTTGTGTCCTTGAACTTAATGCAGGGTGCTAGTGCCCTGTGGCACACAGTGGCATCAGGGTTTCACATGTGTTGACTGTGGCCAAACCCAGGCTTCACTTACTGCCGTGGTAACAATGAGGACCACAACCAGGAGCAAAGGAATTGTTCGAGCACATTGAAAACGGCGGGGTAGGACCATTGGCTCGCTTATAAATTGTAACTGAATGAAACTCAGGAAGGAATATATATCTAATAAGTGCCATTCCAGTTTACGTAGCATTTCTAGAATAGCCAATTCTTACATTTGTTTTCTTCTCCAAAATATTAAAACGTCATGGTTAAATCATGTCCTCCAAGACACAATAGTTACAGACAGCAGTTTTCTGTTCCCTTCACATAAATACCACTAATAAAACTGTTTGATGCAACCCTGGACTCACACTTAGCTGCAGTAACCCCTGGATCAACACTTCAGTTTCAAACAAGAGAACTGTAAAACATCAGTATAATTACTGTATTTGTAATAATAGTCTCCATGCTCGTTCCTGTTGTATAGTAACCTTACCATCTTCTCATGCTCTAGAGAACACAGTTTTCATTTCTTTGAAGCTGTACCTAGTATATAAGCAATAGGAGTCTGTGTAAGGCAAAATAAAAGGCCCACTAGCTCTTGGCTCCAGTCACCATCTGAGAAGCAGAGCACGTCCCTTCGGTGGGGGCTCTAGCATCGTTTAGTGTAGCTGCAGACCCAATACTGCTGAAAGTCAACTGAAGGGATGCTGAAGAGCAATAACCGAGCTCAGTCTCCACGGGCATCTCCTGTGAATGGTACAACTCTAGGAATAGTGGGATGTGAAAATTTAAAAGTCAGGGCACGTACATGACTGTAATGCAATTATTAAAGCTTCTCGTGATTTTTTAGACGCGATCATGAAGAAGAGAAGCAGAAGACAGAGGAGGGAGATGGTGCTGTCATATCTCACACACCCCATCTACCTCACCTAGCTGGCCTGTGTAGGGAGCAAGAGGATCTTGCAGAATGAATGACTGGACCGCCAGAAATGGAGTTGCACTCACGGTCTCAAGTGTGGAGGACACTATGCCGATTGCATTTGATGACAAGGAATGAGGCCTTTAGACACCCTGGTAATGCATGTGACTTCTTGAGGGCTGTCCTGAAGTTAGGGCCCTGTGCCCACTGGGAAGGGTCATGCAGATGGGATGGTTATCACACCCCGTACCATTCTCCTCAATCGAGGAGGTCCAATGCTGACCAGACATTTTGTACAGTTAAGGGTCCATAGAGACACCTGTGATATACACTAGGTAAATCTTTTTTTAAAATTAAATTTAATTTTTTAATTATTTTTTTTGGAGAGACAGAGAGAGAGAGAGAGACAGAGAGAGAGAGAGAGGGGGGAAGACAGAGATGGGCGTGCCAGCAGTGTCTCAGCTGCTGAGAACAAAATCCAGATGTGTTCGCCCCCTTGTGGTCAAGTGCGGCATTGCACCCTTGCGTCACTTTGCATCTGGCTAAACGTGGGACCTGGAGATTGGAACCAGCGTTCTTAGGCTTAGGAGGCAGGCACCTTAACTGCTAAGCCATCTCTCCAGCCCGGTAAATCTTTTTTTACTTTTACTCTTTCTAACAAACATCTGCCACGATTCCCCCACTTGTTATTATTTTCTCTTTTTAATTTTTTTTATTTATTTGAGAGAGAAAAAGAGGCAGACAGAGAGAGAGAATGGATGTACCAAGACCTCCAGCCACTGCACGCGAACTCTAGATGCATGCACCACCTTGTGCATCTGGCTTGCGTGGGTCCTGGGGAACTGAACCTGGGTCCTTTGGCTTTGCAGACTAGGGTCTTAACCACTAAGCTGCCTCTCCGGCCCTTGATATTACTTTTTAGTCACAAGGATCTTCCTGTGGGTACTGAAATGAGCTCTTTACTGCCACAGATCCTTTGCATGTTATAACTGTTCCTTCATTGTCATGTGTCTCCCCCCAGCATGAAGCTTGGCTCACCTCTTCCGGCAGGATTTCCCTCATCAAGCTGACTGGAGTCGTTTCCCATGTATATTCTCTGCCTGCAGAGCTTGATATTAGACCAGCTGGCAAAGGAGAAGCCATATGAAGGACCTGGATGTATTTTCTCAGAGCAAGCAAGGAAGGGTGGGTCTGGAGCCGAGACATAATACATTGACAGCCTACCCACCGCATCTCCATCTTCCACTTGCTCAGCATAAATCTTGGGCAGTGGAGATGGCTCCGTGGTTAAAAGCACTTGCACAAGCCCGAATACCCCAGCTCGGATTCTCACAACCCACAGAAGGCTGGATGCAGGTGGCACATGTGTCTGTTATCCCAACATGCCTATAGCAAAGGGAAGTGGAGCCAGCCGAATCCTACAGTGCGTTGGTTGCCTGTCTGGCATTTGCAGTGACAAGTAACAAGAGAAGCCCTGTCTCAGACAAGGTGGAAGAGGACGGATGACACCCCAAAGTTGTCCTCTGACCCCCACACATGGGCCACCACACACACACACACACACACACACACACACACACACCCAAAACAAACTTGGGTCATCTTTTCTTTACAATATTTTTAAATTTTATTTATTTATTTATTTGAGAAAGAGAAGCAGCAAATGGGCTCGCCAGGCCTCTAGCCATTGAGAAGGAACTCCAGTGCATGCTCCACCTTGTGCATCTGACTTACGTGGATACTGGGGAATTGAACCTGGGTCCTCAGGCTTCACAGGCAAAAGTCTTAACCACTAAGCCATCTCTCCACCCCATGGGTCATCTTTTATCCCTTCTTTCTCAGCTCACTCCTGCTTAGTTAAAAATCATACACACACACACACACATATATGGCAATATGTCCACTTGTATAGCTTTACATCTGAACACAAGGTCCCATGTTGACCATTGTCAGGTAAGAGAACTGGAAACTCACTCACAGACCTCTTTACTGCTTCCTCCCGAACACAGTACACACAGCATTTCTTCTGCATTCCTTTGGACAGAACAGAGTCTCAGAGGCAGAGTAGGTGTGATTTTTAAAGCATTTCAGTGCCCTGAGTGTGTGTGTGTGTGTGCGCACACACGCATGTATGCATGTGTGTTCTTGCTAACTGCAGAGACTGCAAACTGACTAAGGCAGAGAGCGCTTGTCAGAGCACCAGCTTCTTTTCCTTGTCGTGCTTCAGAGACCAGCTGCCAGGCCCCAGATGGCTGAGCAGATGGAATTTACTTTAATGTGCGTGACATCACCCTACAGGCCATTACAGGGTGGGACACACCCATGACATAAAGGAGAAATAGAGATCTCAAATGTTTGTGTAAATCGTATCATCAAGGTGGCTCTCCAGGCCACCATGGGAAAATTCATGAGGAAAGGTGCCTGTGAGAGATGCACTTAACTAGTCATACTTCCTACACAGTGTGACAGATGAACGAGGTCATAGGCTGGCTTCCTGCTGGAGCCTCCCTCGGGCCAGAGGTAGCAGAAGAGGAAGGTGTTACAGCAACCTGAGGAGAATTTGCATCTGTGGAATGAAGATGTTTGTTCTGAAAGTCCTTCAGACTGAGACTCTGTATAAGCCCAGGGCTCCGGGAGAGCTAGCCCCTCAGAGTCCCAGCCGCCCATAGACACACACTTCCTTCACGATGTGATGATGCACTAATATGTGGTGTTCGACGTTACAGGAAGACAAGACAAGTGGATGGAGCTTTGTGCCTCGGTCCTATGTTCAAGTGTGCAAAAGGATTCACAGTCTGGACTCACCGGCTAGAGACTCACACCTGGAGACGGTCCCAGAACTGCCCTGGACGTGGGGGGATTGTAAATCCTCAAGGAGAAAACAAGTCATGATTCTCAAAGAGTTCCCCTGCCACGTGTGATCCAGGGACCCCTAGTAAGACAAAGGCTCCAAACAGAAGTGTCTGGGTGCTGCCTGTGCATGTGAAAGATGCACATGCACAGATGTGAAAATAATGGATTCCCCCAAGGTCTTTCCAAGCGACAGAAGCATTAACAGGTTAATGATTCTCTCAAGCCTTGTCACGGAACCACACTTGCTTGCCTCAGGAGGGATCTGGGAGATATGCGTGGTATAAACTTCAGGAAGACAAATGAGTGAACAAGGAAGACCTAGCAACTACTTCAGGTGCCAGGGTCAAAGCTATAAACTAGAAGGGGCTGGAGGGATGGCTTAGCAGCCAAAGGACCCCAGGACCCAGGACCCAAGGGGGCTCACGCATCTGGAGTTCGTTTGCAGTGGCTGTAGGCCCTGGCGTGCCCATTCTCTATCAGATAAATAAATAAAAATTTTAAAAAACATATTTAAAAGCTAAACTGGAAGATGCTTGTCACACGCAGTGTGCACACACATAGTGTAAATGCAGAGAACAAGGACCAAACTCCATATGTCATCCAAGTTTTCTGTTTCAGCTCTCCGTCCACAGAGGGAGATGATAACATAGATTACTCCTGCCCAGGGCGGATGCAGACAATGTCCCAGCGACAGGCCTGATGTGACATGGGGAGGTAGACTCCTGAAGGTGCTCCTATGTGCGGGGACCCTATGTGGTGATCTCCCTCAGCCCTCCCCCAAAGCAATATTCCTAAGATCCCACAGCCAGTGAGCAAGTGCCGAGGCTCTGAGCCCATCGCCGGCTGACTTGGCCAGGGTGGCCTTGCCACTCCCTCTGGCTGTGTTTCAGGGAGGTGTCCAGGAGGAGAGCAGATATAAAGATCTCTCTGGGGTGTCATTGAAAACATCCTGAAGGAAAGTGTCACCCATTCAAACACATCCTTCTGTTTGGTTAAGAGAAATAACAAAGGCAGTCTACCTTGTGGAAACAGAAGCCACGTACGTGTGAGGACATAAAGATCCAAGTCACAGTGACCCCAGCTGGTAGTTCAGCATTCCATTCCAGGGTAATCACTGCTTTGGTGCCTTCCAGAAACTTCTATAAATATACATGTATCATCTAATTATCTACCTACCTATCTATCTATCTACCTACCTACACACACACACACACATATTTATATTACACGGCCCTTTATGCTTTATTACAAACTACTCTGTTCTCTCACTTTCTTTTTGCTGCTGGTATTTGAGACAGGGTCCCTCTCACTAGATAGTCCTAGCTGGCCTGGAACTAACTATGTAGACCATGTTGGTTTTGGCAATCATCCTGCCTCAGCCTCCCAAGTGGATTATAGGCGTGAAGTACCACCATGCCAGGCCCATTATCTCACTTAAAGACCAAGAGAGCTGGGGGAAAGGGAGAGAAAGGCAGCCACATGCATGCAGTACCCGTTCATTTCTGTAACAGTCCGTCTTAAGACTTTGGAAGGACAGTCTTATTTATAAATAAAGACAATAAAGCCCCAAGGTTAAATGACATGTCCACAGTGAACTGAACTCTGGTGTTTCTGGCTCTGACTTTCCAAAACCCTAGAATATTACCAAAGCCCACAATTATTAACCATCATGGGGTGTCAGGACCATCATTTTACCAAAGTGTTTTCCTCACCAAAGGAAAAACCCTGGCTGGAGAGATGGCTTAGTGGTTAAACACTTTGCCTATGAAGCCTAAGGACCCTGGTTCGAGGCTCGATTCTCCAGGACCCACGTAAGCCAGATGCACAAGGGAATGCATGCATCTGGAGTTCGTTTGCAGTGGCTGGAGGCCCTGGCGCACCCATTCTCTCTCTCTCTCTCTCTCTCTCTCTACCTGCCTATTTCTGTATCTCTCTCTCTCAAATAAATAAATAAATAATATTAAAAAAAAAACCCTAAGATCTTGGGTGTGGTTGAGATGTGCCTGTCTATGTGGGTGAAGTGTTTGCCTCCAGTCCCCACAGTGCCTCTGCCTCCTCAGGCAGCACCATGGAAGGGCAGATGTCTACTTCTGCGTGTCCTCGCCTTCCTTAATGCTGACCACACAATTTCCATTAGTTGAGTTAGTCAACACACCGTTTCCCACTGAGCCCCATGGAGGACAGATGGGAGGGGAGGGCACAGGCGCCCAGCCCACGCATGGCCTCAGTGTTTGCTCTCTACAGACCTTTGTGGCAGAGCGTGATGACCTGTGGTGTTTGCCTGGTTTGCCCAATGCTTGGCAGGCAGGTGGAGACTGGAATGCCTGTCCTGGAAAACATGCTCAACACAATGGAAATCATTAATTTCCCACTGAATTTCTAGAGCAATTTAATTTTTTGTTCCCAGACATTTCACTGAATTATTTAATTTCTCTTTGCCTGCCTTTAAAATAAGTCACATGGTTCCTAAGCGGAAGAGAAGGGAGGGGTTTTACCGAGTTGGACATTTCTGGATTGGCATTTCTGGAATTCTCGCTGCACCAGCATGTCAGAACCGCCATCTCCATCCCACAGGGAAAAGAGGTCAAGTTCCCAGTCTCAGGTTCTCAGAGCATCTGTCTGACTGTCTCCTCTCTCTCCAAGAAGCCTCATAGACCACAGGAGAAGGGCAAAGAGTAGAGAAGAGACAGCTTCTCTAACTAAAGTTTGGCCGGCTCTAGCCTAGAGAGAGCTGTGTCTTCCAAGAGAAGATAGGGCACCCATCCACACAAAGACTTGCACTGTACATGAATGCTCTTAGAAGTGTTCATTTATAGAAGCCAAAATTCAGTCAAGCATGGAGGCCTACACCTGCCATCCCGGGCACTTTGGAGGATAAGACAGGAGGATCTAGAATTCAAGGCTAGGGTGGGATACTCTAGTGAGTTTGGGGCCAGTCTGAGCCACAGAACGAGACCCTGTCTCAAGGAAAGATTCCAGGGCTGGAGAAATGGCTTAGTGATTAAGGCGTTTGCCTGCGAAGCCAAAGGATCCCGGTTCGATTCTCCAGGACCCACGTTAGCCAACTGCACAAGGGGCGCATGCATTTGGAGTTTGTTTTGCAGTGGCTGGAGGCCCTGGCGTGCCCATTCTCTTTCTCTCTCTCTCTCTTCTATCTCTCTCTCTATTGCAAATAAATAAATAAATAACTTTTTTAAAAAAACTAAAAAAAGAAAAAAGAAAGAAAAGATTCCAAAGTCAGAAACCCCACAGATATCCATCATCAGAGGGACTGGGCGTGGAGCGACCCACAGAGGAAATCATGCACAACGGGTGAGCAGTCTGCGGGAAGATGGCGCTGCGCCCGAGCAACTGGACTCAAAAATGTGCTGGTTATTAGCACACGTACATGCTGCTCCCAAAGGCGAAAACCAGTCTTTGAGAGGGGAGTGAGAAAGAACAGATGTCACCTTCTTGGGACGGACAGAAGGGACTTGTGGGACTTCCTGGACAGATAGGTTGATTCCCTATCTTAGAGAGGTTGGTTACATAAGTGTACACAAATGGGGAAATGGACTGAGCTCTGCATTTCTTATTTACTCTCTCCCACACATAAAGAGCACCTCCCCTGCAAAGCAGGTATGCTAAGGCGTCCTGTGGGAGCCTGTCAGGAAACCCATTTGTGCATACAAATCGGCCAACAGGGAGCCTGTCACCCGTAGCCAATCAGAAATGTGTTCTTTTTTTTTACTGGTCAGCTCCTGGACAGGGAGGTCAAGGTGAAAGGTACCTACACCATCCAGGCAGGCCAGGTGGAGCTGCCACCCCCCAGTCAGTGGCATCTTACCATCACAGCTCAGTTGTCACGACCCTGCTGTGTTCTCACAACCTGTTCTGCTGACTCACAAGGGAGACAGAGAAGGCAGGTGGGGAAGTCTCCTTGGGTGTAGAGGATGTAAGGCTTAGGTACCCCAGGAGCCATCTCGAACACTCTCTTTCTCTCTCTCTCTTTCTCTCCCTCTCTCTCTCTCCTCTCCTTCCCATTCAAATTAATTTTTAAATTATATTTTAAAAGTTTTATTTGCACTTATATGAATGTGAGGGGGCACTACATCAGGGCCTCTTGCAATTGCAAATGAATGCCTGATATTGGCTCCACTTTTGGCATCTGCTCACATGGGTAGCTCCGGAGGAATTGAACCTCAGCTGGCAGATTTTGCATACAAGCATCTTTAACCATTGAGCCATCTTCTCACCTCCCATTTTAAGTACCTTTTAACATACATGTGTACATATATGTGTGCACATGTGTATATGCACATGTGAATGTCCATGAGTGTGCAGCTGCAGGTATGTGTGTGTGAATGTGTATGTGGACGTCTGAAGACAACCTCAGTTGTCATTTCTTAAGGCACCATTTACCTTTTCTGAGACAAGGTCTCTTATTGGCCTGGAACTCACCAATTGGGCTAGACTGGCTGGCTAGCAAGCTCTAGTGACCCTCCTGTCTCTGCCTCCCCACCACCGGAATTACAAGTATGTACTATGCCTGACATTTTTATGTGGGTTTTAGGGATCAAACAAACACAGGTCCTGCAAGATAAGCACTATACCAACTGAGCTCTCCCCCAGCCCTAAAACCTTTATTTGAGACAAGTTCTCAGTATACCTAGTTTGGCCTTGAATGCTCCCATCTTAGCTTCCTGAGGGGCAGGGATTGCAGGCCTGCACCATCATTCCAAACCTGATTTCTTTTTTTTTTTTTTTTTTTTTTTTTTTTTTTTTTGGTTTTGCAAGATAGGGTCTCACTCTGGTCCAGGCTGGAGACTATGTAGTCTCAGGGTGGCCTCAAAATCACAGCGATCCTCCTGCCTCTGCCTCCCGAGTGCTGGGATTAAAGGCGTGCGCCACCACGCCCAGCTCCAAACCTGATTTCTTTTTAATGTAAGAAGTTGTGAGCTAGCTACATATAAATACACCCTGGCAAGAAAGTCCCTACCTTAACCACCTGATAAGAGAAAACTTTGTCTTCTTGACTCATTCCTGTTGGCCAGTGGTGTCAGACCAACAGTCAAGTCACTTGCAGTCTGGAGACATAGCCAAGCTTTGGGGACATGTGCTCTGGGCCACACACAGCCCAGCTAGAATGTCCTCTCTATGCCTTGGCAATGTTGTGATGAGTGAGGGCTATTTGTTTGACTCCAAGGAGACTCACATCCTCATCTATGAAATGGGAATTTCACCAAATGATGGTTCTATGGGCTCTGCGTGAAGACTGGTTTGTGCCACATGCTCAGTAATTGTCAGCTGTGCTATCATATGACACAGGGATGTGTGCAGAGGCTGTGGATACAGCCAAGTGGTTGAACGAGAGGAAGGGAGGCCTATATTGTCAGCCCCGCCCTCATCCATGCCCAGAAGCCAAATAGAGAAGCCGAAATGACTTCAGAATGGACAAAAAGGGAGCGAGACATCATGCCAGCAACTGAGCCCATGGGAAGGCTCAATGCTCTGGAGCCTAAATGTATCTGCAAGGTTCAAGAAATACCAGCTTGACCACTGGACATCTTGGCCTGAACAATCCCGTGGACTTATGAAATCCATGGCTGCCCTGGTGTGTGGCCATTCCCAACTGCTGAATGTGCTAATCCTGCTTGCCTCCCCCCAAGAATGCTCCTTATGGTTTGAAATGTTTCTGTCCTGCTTGACCTGGGTGGATCATCTCCCCCTTTCTCCCCACACCACCGGCTCTACACCCAGCCAGAGTTTTTCCTGTTCATGTATCCTGAACCCAAATCAAATTCTCTTTGCTTCATTTTTAACATTTCAGACTTTTGGCTCACAGGAGATACAAACAAGTGCTCACTGCCCAGGACTGTGTGTAACTAATGTGTTTAAAACAGAGCCACACAGTGTTGGAGAAGTGTCACGGTGCAAGATGTGACAACGCCCCGTGTTGGAGTCCCTTCAGGGATGTGTATTAGAAATGACAGCTGGAAGGGACTCAGTGAAACAGAGCAAACAGTAACGCTCCAGCCAACAGAGAAAGTCAATAGGGCCAATCGAACCATTTCAAGCCAAGGTCTGAGTTGAGCAAGCTCTTAGAACCTTAGCTGTTGTCTGAGCCACCCCCACACGGCTTGTGTTTGGGAATAACAAGCCGTAAACACCTGCTGGCTGTCCCTAACCCCCCACCATGGGTGAGTCCTGCAGGACCTTACCGCCCATGCTCTCCTACTTTCACAGGGAGTGGCTATCCTGTCCTGGAGCAGAAAAATCCCAGATGAGTCTGATGTCATTGCCAGATGCCGTGCCTTCTGAAATGCCAGCAGAGATCACCACAAACACAAAACAGATGACCCAGAGGGCTCCCCCTGGCCAAAAATGTGGGAAAATTCACCACGAGAAAGGAAACCCTGGACTGCAGAGATGGCTTAGCAGTTAAGGTGCTTGCCTGAAAAGCCTAAGGACCCATGTTCAACTCTTTAGATCCCATGTAAGCCAGACGCACAGGTGACACATGTGCAAGGTCGCACATGAGCACAAGGTGGCACATGCATCTGGAGTTCGATTACAGTGGCTAGAGGTCCTGGCACACCAATTCTCTCCCTCCCTCCCTCTCTCTCTCTCTCTATCTCTATCTATCTATCTCATTAAAAGACCAGTCTGTTGGACTTGCCTCAAAAAAAAGGGAAACCCTGATATAGTTAAACAGGACAGCCTGAATCTCTCCAAAATTACTAGTCTATAACTGCCCCATGGTTCAGAACTTCAAAACAGCTGAGTTAAAAATAAAGTTAGCTGTGCAGAAAAACATAAATTTTGTTGATTGAACGAAATGAAGCTGCAGACTCCTGTTCCTTCTCTTAACTGCTTTGTCATTGAAGGTGCACAGATTTGACTTTGTCCTCCCAGCTCCAACCCGAGGAAGGATGAGACGTGAAAACCAGAACCTGTGAATAAGTGAGTAGTTTCCAGAAACCATGCCCCCATAGGAAGCCAGCGGACCAGCGGTGTCCATAAGGAAAGGAAGCCTCTAGAATGTTGGAAGTTGTTTGATTAACAAAATGCCAGGATGACAGTTCGGAGAGATGGCTCAGTGGTTAAGGAACTTGCCTGCAAAGGCTGCTGGCCCAGGTTCAATTCTCTAGTACCCATGAAAAGTCAGCTATGCAAAATGGCACATGCATCTGGAGTTCGTTTGCAGGGGCTAAATGTCCTGGTATGCCCATTCTCTTTCTGTGTCTCTTCTCTCTGTCTCTCTGTGCTTGCAAATACACACATACCTACATAAAATATTTTTTAAATCAAGGAAGAGACAATGAAATAGTGCCAACTTAGTTCATCATGCAGAACAGAAACCTAGACCATCCAGTTTGACAAGACAGATGCCAGCAGTATGTATGGGCTCTGTGTGAAACACCCCACCTCATCTTAACAACCCTGAGAAAAGGACTCCTCTCCACTTTACAGAGGGAGAAACTGAGGCTCAGAGAGGTGAAAAGAAGGCCTCTCCTCAACTCACATCTGCCTAACTTTAGGCATACTACACCTCTTCATCACAAAAAAAAAAATACAGAAAATACTAAACGCCCCTGGCCCCATGTGGGCAGGGAGCCACTGAGCAGCCATTCCCCAGAGTTTGGTCCTGGGGCCTTTGGGGTAAATCAATGTCCCCTTTTATAATCAACCAACAGCATCTTCCCAGGATGCTTTCACTCCCCATGGAATCAGCCTAGATCTGCAGTAGAAAATTCTAGAAGTAACCAGGGGACTCCACTGTTGCTTGGAGTTTGAGGGGCAATCCCTCTGAGAGTGGCCATGGATTTCCCAAGAGTTTCTGTCCTTTTTGGTTTCTCTGGATCACGGAAGCCCACATTCTCACAGATGTCCAGGAAAAGGGAAGGGCTGGGCAGAGAGCCTTCATCCCAAAAGGGCAGAACCCCAATCTGAGGCCCTTGATCATTACCCCAGTGGCTTCCATTTTGTATCTGTTCTATACTCGTCTTTCAGATGCCCCTGGGGTCCCTTCTGCACCAGCACAGGCCTGTGAAACTGTGGCCTCCCAGCACACAGTTCCTACCCACCCAGCCAGCCAGCTTCAGGGGCCCAGTTGGGTGTTTCAGATTGCTCAGTCCTTTTCCTGTTATAGCTGGCCCGGAAATCTGCCAAGATGCTGGGATGGGCTCTGTGCCAGAAGGGTGAGGCTTGTCAAGTCTAGTGATCCTCTGAACTATTGCCTGTTCCTCTTATAGAAAGGTTCAGAGGACCATCCCCTTACACGCCAACATGAGTGAGCCATGCTGGGTCACGCTGTCTGAACACAGCAAGTGTGGTAGGTGGCACTCAGGACTGCTTGGACCAGGAAGGGCTGGCCTGTTGTGCTCCTGGCTCTGGGCGAGGCCCCTTCCTGCCCCAGCTCCCCGCCCCTCCCCTCCAGGACTTAGCATTACCACTGAGAGCTGCCTTCCTCCCAGGCCGGCAGAGAGTAGGAGTTGTACAGAATCTCCTGCCACAGCTCCAGAAGCCTGGGCTCGGATCCCATTCAGAGGAAAAAGACAGGGGAGTCCAGCCTGCAGCAGCCACAGGAGGCGTGGCTGCCCCGGAGCATTGCCAGGAAAATCAGGTAGAGACTGGGGACTTCCCACTAGCCTGTAGACTACCACCTGCTCTGCCTGAGGGAACAAAGTTTGGGGAGAGGGAGGGAAGGTGGGCCACCTGCCCTTTTCTTCCGGATGCAACGCATTGGGGGTGGAGTAGCTGTGTCTTGAGGGAGACCATTGAACAGAGGAGGAAAACAGAGGGGAAGACATGCCCCGAGGGCAAGGATGGAGCCCCACCTCCACCACAGCCTGACTTTCCAAGCCCTGGGTGAGAGGAACCCACAGAACCCTCCAAGGAGCCCTGAAGCCAGGTGCTGAGGGAGGGGCAACCAGGGATTTGTAGAGGAGGGGAGCTGAGCTGAGTGTACACTCCACCCCAGCATCCATAGAGGATGCTGAATAAAAGAATGCCCTCCAGGGGCTGGAGAGATGGCTTAGCGGTTAAGGCACCTGCCTGCTAAGCTGAAGAACGCTGGTTCCCATCTCCAGGTCCCACGTTTAGCCAGATGCAAAGTGATGCAAGGGCGCAATGCCGCACTTGACCACAAGGGGACGCAGGCATCTGGAGTTCATTCACAGCAGCTGAGCGGCTGCTGGCAGGCCCATTCTCTGTCTCCCTCTCTGTCTCTCTATCTCTCTCTGTGTCTGTCTCAAAAAAAAAAAAAAAAAAAAGAATGCCTAACAGACCCCAGTGACACCAGAGAAATTTGCTGACAGGGACACCATCCCAAAGCGCTGGTCAGTCACCTGGAGCACCCAGCTCTGAGCTCGTCTTGAACTGTAGCCCAACAAGCCACACATGCTCATAGCTCCTATCTGACAGATGGGTAAACTGAGGCCCACAAGGTGAAAGGACTTGCCTAAGGGCTTCTGGTCTGAACGGCTGCATCTACAGAGTCACCCACCAGGCAAAGCTCAAAGGCATGAGTGACAGAGAACAAATGCATGTGAATCAATTAGCCACCCAACGCTGGCTGCCAGGAGCCAGGCCAGCAGCGGCTGCAGGGGTGAATCTACCCCTCTGCACCCTTCACAGGGTCAGTGCCATGTGATCAAGGGTTTGAAAAAGACAAGGGTCAAATGAGGGTCTATTAGCCTCAGCTTGCCTCCTTCTAAACCACTAGCAGCATCCCCAGCCCTCCAGGCCTACAGCAGCCCTGGGGGAGGGAGGAGCCTCGCTCTCAAGAAAGGCCCTCATCTATTGATCTCACTGGCCTTGCAAGAGCCAGTGCGGACCCAGGACGGGGTCTTGCTCAGAGCAGCCGGACAGCAGGCGGGGATAAGGACTATTCAGACCCCAATAAAGAGCCTACTATTGCTTTTGCATCCCCCTGACAGACATGCTTAGAAATGGGACTTCTAATCCGCTATGGTGCAGGGGAAGGCGCCTGCTGATCCAGAGGGGTGAAGTAAGTTGTTGGAAATAGCACAGCTCTGTCTTGCACACTTACTCTCTGGCCCCCAGCTTGTCCCCAGGGCACTCCATCCTAGCCTGTCTGGTCATGTTCCATTTTCCTATATGGAAAATCCAAAGTATCCCAAGCCAGCCTAGTAACTTTGGAGGAGTAGCCTCTTTGCTCTGGGCCTCAGTTTTCCCACCTGTCAAATGGACTCATAACTCACTGTGAGCCCAAAGACTGGCAAGAGAGTGTTCAGTGCCAAGTATTTGGTGGCTCAGTAAGGCGCTGCCTCATGAAATGTAGAGCTAACTTCCACTGAGTCAGGCTGGACTCCCCACAGAGCAGAGGTATAGTCGTGTGACTCAGGCCACCAGCCGAGTCTTGGACGTAGGTTGGTATTGGTTGAGGTGTGGTGCAATGCTTCCCTTTGGTTTTGGAGCAGAGGGCTGAATGTCGCCCGGGACAGCTGAGGCAGCAACTCAGTACCTCGTCATTGGACTTAGTCCCCACCTGTTTGCTCCTCCGATAACTGGTTAATATTCACTAGCAGACTCCCCTGTGGTCCCTCTGCCCCCATTGCTTAAATACGGGCTAGGGCAGGGTTCTGTCTCCTCAGCATTCGGTCACCACTGCTGGCTCCAGGACGGCAAGTTGTAAGTATGCCTTTCCCTGGGGAGAGTGCTGGAGGGGTCCCTGGGTTCCTGCACCTCCGAGGCAGGCAGAAGGTCTTGGATGAGCGTGGATTCTATTTAGTTACAGTTGGGCTTCCTGTTGTCATGGGAACAATAGTTCCACTGGTCCTTTCCTGCTCCAGGCCTGCCCAGTGCCTCTCCTGGTGAGAGGAGATGTGGAAAGTGATGGATGTCTGTCTGGCTCCATGGCCTGGAGGGCTACGGGGCTGCTCCCACCCTTCCCAGACTTCCCATGTTCAGTCTCTTTCAGGCTCTCCCGCCCAGACCCCACAATTCTGTGAGGTATAATCTTTCCCTTTCTCAGAAGAGCAAAGTAAGGCCTGAAGGACCTGTAGGAATTTGGACTTTTCTCTCTAGCTGCATCCCAGACAGACCTAGGAAGTTCTGGAGCCTCAGCCTACAGGTGTCAAAATGGCCCGTGTGGTGCAGTGGTCACTTGAGCACTTTTTGAACCCTGGGGGATGGAACCCTGCAAAGGGCACCATCATCCGGGGACTTGAACTGGCCTTCCTGAGTGATTGCCCTGAGCTGAGCTGCCTCTAAACGCAGTCGTGACGAATGCATTCCAGCTCCCAGAGCCTCCCTCTCAGGGAGTCACTGTGCTTAGTCCCAGTTTGTCAGCAAGGAAATTAGGAACAGCGAGGTCAGTAGCTTGCTCCCGTCACACACAAGCCAGCGTTCAAGCTGGGCGCCTGCCTCTACGCCTTATGCCCTTGAAACTGCCAACAGACAGATTTTCCCAGGGTCTCAGGAAGCCTGGCTTCATCTTGAGGCTTCCTTGACACTCAGTAACCTTGGGTAGTGGCTAATCTCTCTGCCTTATTGAGGTAGAGAACCTCAGCTCACCCCTAGCCAGCCTTGGTGTCTGGCGTGTGGGAAGGATGTGTTTCTTCCCATTACTGGATGTCAGAAATGAGGCTGGAAGGTGATCAAGGCCAAGTTGGCCAGATTCTCATATGACGCCTTTGACAAGCATCACAGCAGTGCCGGGCAACAACGGGTTCTTCATGAGAGCTGTCTGTCTATCAGACGCTTGGTGCCTTGCGCAAGTTTAATTTGTGCAATAGCTCTCTGGAGAATCCACCCTCATCTTCCCCCAGGTAACTGAGGTTCAGGGAGGCGAAGTTACTTGCAGTCTCTGAGGCCTTCCGTTTCAAGTCATCAGGCTTTAACTTTTTACGTAGACATGGATTAAATCTAGGTTCTTCTGGCCAGGCGTGGTGGCGCATGCCTTTAATCCCAGCACTCGGGAGGCAGAGGTAGGAGGATCGCCGAGAGTTCGAGGCCACCCTGAGAGTACATAGTTAATTCCAAGTCAGCCTGGACCTGAGTGAGATCCTACCTCGCAAAACCAAAAAAAAAAAAAAAAAAAAAAAAAAAAAAAAAAAAAAAAAAAAATCTAGGTTCTTTAGGCAGCTGGTTCAGTGGCTTGTAGTAATTTGCTTAACCTATTTGGACTTCAGTCTTTCCATCTATAAAATGGGACAATTAACTAATTTCTACCAGGTAGGGTAAACACTAAGGAAAGATTAGCTCAGACTGCATATAAAACCCCTCCAGTAAATGTGACAGTGAAAAGCAGAAGCCAGAGCTGATTCTGATTATTTGCTTAAAATATGGCTGGGAACAGGCAATGCAGAAATGTCTGGAGAATTGATGTGAAATGTGCCTGACTCAGAGACAAGGATTGCTGGGCAAAAACCCTTCTCTGGGGCTGGAGAGATGGCTTAGCAGCTAAGGTGCCTGCCTGCGTAAACTAAGAACGCTTGTTCAAATCTCCAGGTCCCAAATTTAGCCAGATGCCAAAGTGACACAAGCATGCAATGTCACACATGTGCACAAGCGGGCACACATGTCTGGAATTTGTTCATAGTGGCTGAGAGGCCCTGGTGCACCCATTCTCTCTCTGCCTCTTCCTATCTTTCTGTCTCTCTCTCTCCCTCTCTGTCTCTTTCTCTGTATAATAATAATAATAATAGTAGTAGTAGTAATAATAATAATAATAACAACAACCTTCTTTGGCCCAGGGAGATATGACTTCTGGCCAGGAAACCGCCAGCCAGATCTCAGGACAAATTCCTATGTGCAGGTGCCAGGGCTCCCACACCTGTCGGTGCTGACTGCTTGTGACTTTGCTCACGCCACACCTCATCCTTCAAAGGGTTCTCGTGACTCTGCAGGCAGGAAGGGAGGCTCAAAGAGATGAGGTCACTTGCCCAAAGCCACAGGCATAAATGGCAGGACTGGCTCATCTGGGCATATTGAGAACTGAGTCTCAATAGGTTATGGCCTGCCCCAGTCGTATCCCTGTATGCTGATGGTATATTCTTGCTCAGCCACTCATCGTCTGCTCCTAGGTGGAAGTGGTGTGGGATGGAGCAAAGGAGAAGGTTTGACTGCCTCTGTCCAGCCCACACCGACACTCCCCCATGCTAGAAATGCCACTGATGTGATCATCAGGCCCCTGACCTCTGGGGTCTGCAAACCATGGGGGCACAAGCTACTTTCTCCTCTCCAGTTGGCCTCCTTGGCTCAGAGTTTGGGGATGTAGGAGGATGCCTCTTGCTGCAAAAAAAAAAAAAAAAAAAAAAAAAGAAAAAAAAGAAAGAAAGAAAGAAAGAAAACAAAAGAAAAGAAAAGAAAAGAAAAGAAAGGGGGAAGGTGATGGATAGATCTTGGGACTTTGAGGTTTGAAGGAAAAGACTGAGATGCAACATGAATAATCTTGAGGCCAGGGGGGCGACTGATGACAATGACGGTGACCCTAAATGAATTCAGAAATGCCTGCAGCGCTAGTGAGACAAGACTTGGGATATGTCCATGAGGTCTTTTCCAGAGAGGAGTAACTGAAGGGTAAGACTTACCTTAAATATGGGCGGCCCATCTCACGGATTAGGGCTCCAGAACCACGTGGAAGGAGAAAGCCGAGCTGAGCGCCAGCACTCTCGTTTCTCTGCTTCCTGGTCCAGTGAGATATGGGCAGGCAGCTGCTATTGGTGGACACTGACCCAGATTCACTGTCGCCATGATGGATGATTGTATCCCCTCAAACTAAGAACCCAAATCAACCACTCCCTGAAATTTCTGCTGGTCAGGTATTTAGTCACAGCAACAAGAAGAGTGAGGACTCCAAGGCCCAACCCTGGCTTTCCTGGAGTCTGAAACCTGGGCCCCAAACCCTTCCCTGTCAGAGGAGAGGATGTGACCCCAGGAAGATGAAAAGGAGGTATGCTCACCCCAGCTTGGTCCTCTCCTCCTTGGAGCTCAGCAGCCCCCAAGTAGGAAAGCACCTCACTTCATTCCCTCCTCAAACGGAGACCTTTGCAAGTAAGCTCCCAATGTCCATATAAGGAGGACTTTGCCCAGATGCCTCGCCCAGACCTGCTGCATACAGTGGGGCTGTGAGATCCCAGAAATGCCTGCTCTGTCACTTCTCAGATCCTAGTGAATGTCAAGGGCCCCATGGAGGCTAGGAGCCCCAGCCCCTGGCATGTTTTGTGCCCACTCTGTGACAATCCACTTTCCTCTTGATGGCTGAGCCCTGTGAAGATGGGGAATTTCCACAGGGCTCACCAATTTCCAGCCAGCAAGTAAGGGACATGGAAATATACAAGACCAATCTTAGCCCTGACTTCACTATTTACACACTGGCTGGTTTAAGCAAAATATGAACATGTGTTATGGAAGGCGTGGTCAGCGCACCTCGGATTATTGACAGACATGAAGGACAAAGAGCAAGGCAGGAAGAAGAAAGTCATTTTTAAAATTTTTATGAGAGATAATGAGAAAGGAAGAGAGAGGGAGAGAGAGAGAGAATTGGCATAACAGGGCCTCCAACAACTACAATCAAACTCCAGACATGTGCACCACCTTGTGCTCATGTGTGACCTTGTGGGCTTGCGTTACCTGTGTGTTTGACTTACATGGGACCTGGAGAGTTGAACATGGGTCCTTAGGCTTCGCAGGAAAGTGCCTTAACCATTAAACCATCTCACCAGCCCAGAAAGCAGTTTTATATTTAATTCTGTTGTCTCTGTTGTAAAGACACTAACAGGTCAAGTGCAGGGAAAACTAAAAGCTTCTTGTCCTCAAATTTCTCCCCCCAGGTTTGTTTTATTTATTTGTTTGTTGGAGAGAGCGAAAAAGATGGATAGAGAGAATGGGCACACCAGGGTCTCCAGCCACTGCAAATGAACTCCAGACATATGCGCCACCCTGTGCATCTGGCTTACATGGGTCCTGGGGAATTGAACCTGGGTCCTTAGGCTTCATAGACAAGCACCTTAATTGCTAAGTCATTTCTCCACTCTACCCTCAGGTTTTCATATCCCAAATTCAAAAACATTTTTTTGTCCTATGAAGATGATGATTATAGCAATGGGGCTGGGAATGTAGTTACGTTGGTAGAACGCTTGCCTGGCATGTCCAGAGCTCCGGGCTCCATCCCTCGTGCTGCATCACTGGACATGGAGACATCTGTAATCCAAGCACTTGGGAGGCAGAGACAGGGTCGGAAGTTCTTCATCCTCCTCTACATAGTGAGTTCAAGGCCATGTCTCAAAATCAATCAATAAATATATAAACAATGGTGACTTTATAGAACTAATAGTTAACTATATACACACACACACACACACACACATATATATATTCATATCTCAGGTATCCTTAGACCTCAGTTTCCCCATCTGTAAAGAGAGCAGGTCGTACTTAGGGGCTATGGATTAATTGCTCAGGGCCTAGGCATAAAGAGTAGAGGGAGCTCTGTGGAGCTGGACATGACCTTGACTTTGGTCATCTGCAGGCAGAGTCTGCCCTCTCTGCTGTAACCTCAGGTCTTGCCACTGTCACTCATCTCACCCCACCTACGATTCACCTTCCTTCCCAGCCTGGCACCTGAGTGTTGGCATTGCCACCATGGGCCAGTACTTTGTCACAAGACTGCCCTCTAGAGCTCCTGTGTGGAAGACTTGGTGCCAGGCTTAGTTCACAGCAACAAGCTCCACTTTCTCAAGGAGGCAAAATGGGGACCAGAGAATTTCAATGACATGTCCTGGCTTCCACAGCTGATGAGCAACAGAGGCTAGGTTAGAACTCAGAACTGTCAGAAGCCAAAAGAGATCAGTTTCCAGCCATGACCTGCCACACCTGCTTTCCCACGTTCAAGGAGAGTAGCTCCAGCTCCCCCAGAACTGGAAAGAATGGCAGCGTGGTCCTCAACCTAGCCCACGATGGAGGTCACCAAGAAGAATGGGGACAGCTTCTTTCTCAGGGAAAACCACTGGGCGCTGAGGCTCCCCATGAGGGTTTTAGAGGGCATAGCCCATGGGTGATCTCCTCACAGCCCCACATTGTCACTTCATGTCATTGCATAAAAGGCTTCCCTGT
Source organism: Orientallactaga sibirica (assembly GCA_036365145.1). NCBI lineage: Eukaryota > Metazoa > Chordata > Mammalia > Rodentia > Dipodidae > Orientallactaga > Orientallactaga sibirica. The sequence goes on along the minus strand of JAEOAD010000038.1, from coordinate 9,131,895 downwards.
AGCCAGCAAGCTCATGGCCATTCACTAATGGTGTGGGATAGAAGACTGTGGACTGTTTCAACCACACACGATTACACATAGAGATCACACATGCCCATTTCACTTGTCATCATGGGCACGCTCATTTCTCTGCCTGTGCCTTGGTTTAGGGCTGGGGCACTTGTACCTGAATGTCATGGCAGATGGAAGGAGGGATGTTGAGCTCATGGCTCAGGACCCAGATCACCTGCCGTGTGATTTGGGCCTGCTGTGTTACTTGCTAGTGACCTTGAACACGTGCCTTAACATCTCCCCCATTGGTCAATGGAGAGTACACTGGTCTCCCCACGGACAGTGAGGAGTTCACACATGCGAGCCACGTGTTAGGTAGACAGAGAGAGAGCAGCCTATTTCATTTGGCTATTCCTCTTCAATGATGGGAGTGTAGCAGACAGCTTCAAGTTCACTGAGATGAACTTCCAGACCAGGCACAGCTATGGAGGAAGGGATATTTATTGAAGCTTACAGGTTCAGGGGAAGTTCCATAATGGCAGAAGAAGCTGGCCTGCTTTCACAAGAACAAACACAGAGAGAAAAGCCAAAAGCCACAAGCCACACCGCACAGCACACCTCAGGAACTCCAGCTAGGCACACTTTGCATATCTTTAGATTGAAATCCTAAACCCACCACCACACCTTAAGATATGCCAGTGACACTGCCTCCAGCCAGGTGGGTGCAGATGCAAACAACAAACTAATAAAACATTGAATATATCGGGGGCCATCGATTCAAACCACCACAGGAGTTTAGGACAGAGCTTGGTCCAGGCAGGGCACAGGCCAGATGTTTACTAAACCATGGCTGCTTTTGCACCGTGTCAATGGTGTCAATCAGTAACCAATGGGAGTCACCACAGCCCTGACTGTGTCTTGCAGGACGATGCCATCCTCCATCTCACGAGGCCTCCTGCTGCTGGCAGGTCTCTGCTGCCTGTTCTCTGGCTTCCTGGCCGAGGATGCCCAGGAGACGGACGTCCACAAGCATGATGAGGAACATCCAGCCTGCCACAAGATCTCCCCCAGCCTGGCCGACTTTGCCTTCAGTCTGTACCGGGTACTGGCCCAGCAGTCCAACACCACCAACATCCTCTTCTCCCCGTGAGCATTGCCACAGCCTTGGCCATGCTGTCTCTAGGAGCCAAGGGGGACACTCACACCCAGATCCTCGAGGGTCTGGAGCTCAACCTCACACAGACAACAGTGGCTGAGATCCACCAGGGCTTCCAGCACCTTCTGCAAACCCTCAACCAGCCCAGCAACGAGCTCCAGCTGACCACCGGCAATGGCCTGTTTGTGCACAATAAGCTGATGCTGGTTGAGAAGTTTCTGGGGGACGTCAAGAACCTTTACCATTCCGAAGCCTTCTCCGTCAACTTCGCTGACCCCGAGGCGGCCAAGAAGCAGATTAACACTTATGTGGAGAAGGGAACCCAAGGAAAAATTGTGGATTTGGTGAAAGACCTGGACAAAGATACAGTTATGGCCCTGGTGAATTACATTTTCTTTAAAGGTAAGGTGGTACTACCAGCTTGAGCTGGTTCTCGTAGAAACACCCAAACGTACTGTCACTCTGGGCTGTGACAGCACGTCTCAGCCCGTGGCTGGCCCTCGATCCCATGCATAAACACTGAAATACTTCCTATCTTTGAATCAAGTGTGTTGACTTTTCTGCAGCACTAGTCAGAAACTTTATTGTCCTAATGCTTATTGGAAATCCCTACAAGAGAAGGTCTTAGAATATGTAATCCCTCCTCAGCTTCAAAACCAACTGCAGGAAATGGTGTGGAGGGAGTACTGGGTCAGAGCAAACCATGAACAACTATTTTGTTGTGAAGGAGTATGAACCATGGAAGACATGGGTTCAAATCCGCTCACTACTGCTCATTAGTCTTGACATCGAACAAGCCTGTTTTTCCCCCTCTGGGATGTGACTTTTCTTTTTTAGTATCAGATAAAATAATACCCCTGTTTTCAGGTAAGGAAAGAATTAGTGAAGTTACACAGAGCCCAGGATTGTGTAAGGCACATACAGCGGATACACTAATTCACCCAGCTGTCTTCTTGCCTGGGAGTGGTTAGGTCAGCACCTGTGCATCCCCAAGATGCTAAAGCAGATACTTTTTTTAAAAAAAAATATTTTTGAAATTGTATTTATTTATTTGCAAGCAGAGATAGAGAGAGAGAGAAAATGAGTGGGCGTTCCAGGGCCTCCAAGCCACTGCAAATGAACTCTAGATGCAGTTTGTGCATCTGGCTTTATGTGGGTACTGGGGAATTGAACCTGGGTCATTAGGCTTTACAGGCAAGTGCTTTAAGTGCTGAGCCATATCTCTGGCCCCCTAAAGCATGTTCTGTGTCTCTAGCTGATTAGCCTAAAGAGGCTGGGTCCAAGGCTGGAGGCTGCTCCTCCCACCCTGGCTCCTCTGTCTCTGCGTTGAGTCCTGCAGAGCAGATCACAGGCAGCCCAAATGGCCAAGTTCATCTCTTCCTCCTGCCTAATAAAAAAGAGGTCTCAGAATCCCTAGAGCCCCAGCAGTCTCCCAGTCTTGATGGTAGGTCCCTGAGTCCCCTGCCCACTCTCTCTACAGGACTTGCTGGTGGCATTCTCATCCAGCAGAGGGCATCTGCATTGAACCCGTGGGTATAGGACAAGGACTCGGGGTACCCATATTTGTCTGAGTGACAGCTGAGCTCCCTGTTAGCAAGAGCACAGAGCCCCTGATGAGGCGCGACCAAAATAGGACTGCCGTCAACATTTCACTTATATTCTTCAAGATACCTTTCAATAAGCATATACTCCAAATAAAAATGCTGATTCTGGGCTGGAGAGATGGCTTAGTGGTTAAGGCGCCTGCCTCCTAAGAACGCTGGTTCCAATCTCCAGAAGTTCCAATCTCCAGGTCCCACATTTAGCCAGATGCAAAGTGATGCAAGGGCGCAATGCCACACTTGACCACAAGGGGCCGCACGCATCTGGATTTCGTTTGCAGCAGCTGAGAGTCAGCTGGCATGCCCATCTCTATCTGTCTTCCTCTCCCTTTCTCTCTGTGTCTCTCTAAAACAAACAAAAAAAATGCTGATTCCCAGGCACCGTGGAGATGACAAACCTTGGCGCCTATGATACGGAAATTGTAGCACTGTCCACATGAAGAGCCAGGGCTCTGAGAGTCTGAGGGAGATCAAGGCTCCAGGACTCCTCTGAGTCCCTGGATGAATCTTCCTGAGTCCCTGGCTGCTGAACACCTTCCTTCCTCTTTTCCCAGGCAAGTGGGAGAAGCCGTTTGAGGCTGAGCACACGGCCGAAGCGGACTTCCACGTGGACCAGTCGACCACGGTGAAGGTGCCCATGATGAATCGCCTGGGCATGTTTGACGTGCACCACTGCAGTACGCTGTCCAGCTGGGTGCTGATGATGGACTACCTGGGCAATGCCACTGCCATCTTCATCCTGCCTGACGACGGCCAGATGCAGCATCTGGAGAAGACACTGACCAAGGAGCTCCTCGCCAAGTTCCTGGACAACAGGCACACAAGGTGACTCCCCAGCCAGGGACCCACCCCAGAGTGTCCAGTCATGACCTAAAGGACAGGAAGTGGCTACAGAGAGTGGACACCATCCTAGGGCCACAGCTGAAAGACACAGGACAGACGTGGCTCAGGTAGCACCAGTCACATAGAGAAGGGACATTGTCCCCAGTGCAGAAGCAGACACCCTGATTTGGTGGTGGCAGGGTGGGAGGATTTCATTCCTCAGAGGACATGGCGTCCAGAGCCTGGGGCAGGGGCACACAGCAGCATGTGTTATGGCTGAGCCAAGAATAAAGAGAGAGCCTCAGGCCCTGACCACAGCTGAGGCTGAAGGGCAGGGTAGATGTGGGGTGGGGAAGAGGAAGACTCTGTGTGGAAGCCCTGAACAGAAAAGTGCCTGTTCTAGAGTGTCCAGGCCATGGGAAGACAAGGTGACTATAGGACAAAATGAGGTGTGGTTCCATGTGGACACTCTGAATCTATCTGCCCCTCAACGTCCTCACGGACGAGGTAGCATTCCAGGGCCATTAGAGATAATCCCACTGATTTCAGGTTCTGTGAAGTTGGGTAGAGGCAGCGCCGAAAGACAGCACGGCAAGCCACCATGGGTTGCAGTCAGGTTCGCATTGCTGGTAGAAATCACCCGACTAAAAGCAGCTTGTGGGGAAAAAAGAGGTTTATTTTGGCTTACAGGCTCGAGGGGGAAGCTCCATGATGGCAGGAAAAACGATGGCATGAGCAGAGGGTGGACATCACCCTCTGGCCAACATAAGGTAGACAACAGCAACCGGAGAGCGTGCCAAACACTGGCAAGGGGAAGCTGGCTATAATACCCATAAGCCCACCCCCAACAATACTCTGCCTCCAGGAGATGTTAATTCCCAAATTACCATCAGCTTGGGAAACTAGCATTCAGAACACCCAAGTTTATGGGGGACACCTGAATCAAACCACCACACCATGCCATCCTGCTGTGGTGGAGACAGGGCCTTCAGGGGCAATCAAATGGAAAAGAAAACCCCATCATAACCAGGCAGGCCCTAGCGGAACCAGCCCCCTTATTCTCTTTCTGCCCAACAGGTCGGCCAATCTGCACTTACCCAAACTGTCCATTTCTGGAACCTACAACCTAAAGACAGTCCTGAGCAACCTGGGCATCACCCAGGTCTTCAGCGACGGTGCCGACCTCTCGGGGGTCACGGAGGACGCCCCCCTGAAACTCTCCAAGGTGAGCTCACCCGACCGACCGTGTGTTGTCCCACGTGTCTGTGGGGTAGAATGGGACATGACAGTACAGATCGGGCACAAGGCTGAGTTAGGAAGGGAGAAGAGACACAGACAAGGTTGAGGGGCATTGTCTCCAGAGGACTCTTAGGAGTCACCTGGGTTGGAACAGAGGTCAGAGCTGGGAGGTGGCTTCCCATTCAGATGGCATCTTGGGACTTAACCTTGAGATGCTGCCCTGTATATTGGTTTCATTATTGCCCAGGGCCTTTGAATCCTTCATCTTAATTTATTCCCCCTATTCACACAGATACTTAGGTCCCATGATCTCAGAGAAGGTTCTAGAATCTCCCATCTGTGACACCGGAGCTGCTGGTGAACCACTGATTCTGAGTTCAGCCACAAAGTCCATGGGTCTGGGGAAATCAGAGACGCCTCAGTGTGGATTGCACACACTCGGGGACTGGGCGCTGGGAAGGTCATTTTCAGAGTCCTTGTGCACACTGGAAAGGGGACACGTCTGCAGGGGACATGGAGGGTGACGCTCCTCCTCTTCTGAAGCCGCATCCAAGGGCATGAGCAACGGAGTCAGCGAGGGAGGGAGTGGGGAGGAGTGTACTGATGCAGGCGAAGTCTAGAGAGAGAAGAAAAGGCCTTGGGTAACCGTGCAGGGAGGGGCCGTGAGCAGGGCAGGACTCGGTGGGGGAACACAGGTCCAGTGAGGGCCTTTCTTGAATCAGGGTCCCACGTGGGGCTTCACTCCGGCCCAGGGTAAGGCTCACACAGCCTCCAACCAGCCTCTCCTTCTCTCCCTGCAGGCCGTGCATAAGGCTGTGCTGACCCTCGACGAGAGAGGGACAGAAGCTGCAGGGGTCACCGTTTTGGAAGCCATCCCCATGTCTATACCTCCTGAAGTGAATTTTAACCATCCCTTCCTTTTCATCCTCTATGAGCGACCCACCAAGAGCCCCCTCTTCGTGGGAAAAATAGTGAATCCCACACAATAGTAACTGCTCTGGGGCATCAGCCCTCCATTCCAGACAACCCCCCCTCCTTGGTGACATTAAACCCAGGCTGGCGTGGTCAGTGCCTCAGCGCCAACTGCAAAGTCTTCTTGTAGTTTCTGCATCTCCTTTATACCCCGAGTTTGTTGTGGACTTGAGGTCACAGTGTTTCTCAGTCATGAGGTCGCTGTGCCATGCAGGCAGGTGCCAGGCATGGCTGATGCCATATTCTATGACCCAGAAATCGTCTGTCCCCCCAAAACCTCCCTGTTGTGTCCAGAAACCTGAAGGGGGCCAAGTGGCTCAGACACCAAAGGACAGCAGTGTGTCCACTAGGTAAAACCCTGCCCTTCTCTGCCCTGTGCTGAAGTCCCTCCTCCTCCTCATAAGGCTTGCCTAACCCACCGCCAGTGCTGCCCTCCTGGTGTTCCCAGAGCTGCCAGCTCACAGTCTGGCTGTCTGCTTCTGCATCTAGCGCTGAGAATGGCTGGAGGAAGCAGCCAGTGAAGCCAGTGGTGTGACTTTCTGGTGAGATGTAGACATTTGTGTACCAAGAGTAGACCCAAGGACTGAGTCCACCCAAGTGGAACTTGGGGAATCAATAGGTTGATTGGGGTTACTTACAGAAGCATGGGTGGCTCAGAGGCGAGTGCATCACTGAATAGCTCACCCCACTGTGGGGTCCCCTCACAAAAGCTGTCCCTCTGGAGCTCCCCACGCAACTCACAGGCAGCTCCACTCAAGAGAGCTTTCTCTCCGCAGCCAATGCTTTCTGCTCATCTCGCCTTGTGACGTTTGTGACTTTCACAGGTTTCCAGATCCTTGTTCGTTTACTTTGTAAGTCTGATGGGCCTCCTGTTTCCACCAGAAGGGAGTGGTTTCGTTGGGCGTAAAGGGTTGCACGGCAGAACTCTTGAGTCCACTGGGCTGAAGCAGGACTCCGACCCTGTCCTTGTTCCTGTCCTGCCCCGGAAGTGTCACTCCACCAGTGTGTGTGTGGGGGGGGTGGTCTACGGGTCTGGCCCTCTGTCTTCCTTTCAAGTGCATCAGGCCCAAGGCCACTTACCCTGTGTCCCCTGTCCCCTCCGGTCATGTGGTCATGTGGCCGTGGAGTATGGATGGCTGTGGGAGGTCATTGCAGGGGCTTCCAAGCTATGAAAGGGCAGAGTAGATTCTCTAAGGGTCCACCCTGAGCCCCTCCACCTGACACCTCTCTGCTGCCCATGCGTCCATTTCTCCTCCCCATGTCCTTCCCATGACCTTCCGGGGACAATCATAGCTCCTGCGATATAACAGGAGACTGTCTTTGGAGCTGACTTGGTCACCTAGGCCTCCTGGACACAGAAGTTAACTTCTGCCCGACTCCCCTGAGACTCTCCTGGCCAGTGGGAATACTTCCCACCCTAGTCTAGTCTAGGGGTCCTGCATTCCATGCTCATGATGAGTGTGGACAGAAAGCACTGGGTTGAGTTCTATAGACCTGTCGTCTTTTAAGTATAAAAGTTCACACCTGACCTGAAGAGATGGCTTAGTGATTAAGGGGCTTGCTGGCAAAGCCAAAGGACCCAGGTTCAGTTCCCCAGTGCCCACATAAAGCCAGATTCACAAGAATGGCCCGTGAGTCTGAAGTTTGTTTGCAGTAGCTAGAGGCCCTGGTGTGCCCATTCTCTCTCTCTCTTTCTGCCTTTCTCTCTCTCTCTCTCAAAAGAAAAAGTCACACCTGTGCAATTTCATGGGATTTAATGTACTGTTGGACTGTAGCTTTTTAGCATGCAAATGGCATGTTCTCTTGGGATGACTCACATAGGAATCTCCAACCTCCACACTTGCTTCTGACGCAAGCATCGGTCACCATGAGTGATCCAAACCTGAGGATCTCAAGACCAGATCTGATGTGCACTTGCTGTGTGGCTTGAATGAACCTAGGAACCTTCTGTGATCCTCATCACTGATCAACAACCAGCACATGAGCTCAGGGGCTGGCACGGCTATCTTCCCCACATTGCCATGTCATCTAATTCTACTAGCCAATAATTTGAGGAAAAAGCAAAACAAATTATTGCAGGAGGGAGCCACTTTAAACCAAGGCAGGATTGACTAAAGGAGGAAAGATAATTTTACCTGAAGAAGAAAAACTTAACATCTGAACCAACCTCCAGGATCAATCCCACGTGGGCTGTCACCTGCGGCCTAATCTCCTGTCACCATTAATTGAAATTCCTCTCTCATGAGAGGGCTTACTCCATATTGCCACACACACACACACACCAAAGGTTATCACCCCAAGACTCACTAGAACTCTCCTTTTTCCAGCCCAAGCAAGAGGGCAAATACCTGGCTGAGGCTGGCAGATGGACTTCGTCTATATGCCATCCATTAAGAAGGTTGTCTATCTGCTAGTTATGATAAATACTTTCTTGTGATGGGTAGAAGCTTTCCCATGCACATGACAAGGGGCCGATATGGTAATTAACAGACTGATCAAAGAGATAATAGCCAGGTTTGAGCTTCCCACCTCCCTACAGCCTGATATTGGCCCCATATTTACATCTAAAATTTCTCAATGAGTCTGACAGTCTTCGCATTACCTGGAAACTACACATCCCCTCTGTCATCTGGGAAAGTACAGATGGATGAATGGCCTTATAAAAAAACCCATCTTGTCGCGCCCGTCCTGCCCGCAGAAAGAACGACGACAACAGGATTCTTCTCAAGCACACTTTATTGGGAGCTCCAAGCTGAGAGAGAGAAGGACCCCGACCCTATGGAGCACCAAGCTTATATGCTGGTGATGACTCATGTGTCTGTTGCTGTCTGATTGGCTCAAGTCGCATCAGACGATCTGATTGGCTCAAAACACCCAATCAGGATGGCCGAATGACCACAGCTCCGATTGGCTCAATTCTCAATTCCTTTCAGTGGATCCTAATAACCCAATCAGGGTTGGCCAGCCATCTTAGGATAACGTCATAAGCTCATTAAATTAAGATACAAAAGCAACAAACAAGCTGACATGGCAAAACCTGACAAAGCCAGCAGCATGGCTTCCCACACCATCTTACCAAATTAATGATGCAAATACAAACTAGATAAATCTCCCTGTTACTGTCATGAGACTCTGTTAAATATCCCAAGCTCCATATGGCTGAGTCCCTTTGTGTTAATATATGGAAGCTCTTTTGTTTTGAGAAACTTTTTTTTTTTTTTTTTTTTTTTGCCCTTAACACCTCTGGGTGATTGTATCCAAGCTGTCTCCTATACCAGATACTTTGTAAGCACACTACCAATATGCTTCTACCAAATCGTTCTCCTGATTCACCATCTCTCTCAATACAACTAGGAGGCTGGGTCTACTTAACAAAGCTTAACCTCTAAACCCCTGCAGCCTAATGGACAGGACCCCACTTGATTCTCTTTACCACCTACCTCTGCTCTAGCTAGTCCATCATGTCTCAGCCCCTGGATTCACTTTTCTAGCTTAAAACCAGCTCCTGGTCCACAAGAGCAAAATATTCCCATACTCGATACAGATGAGTCAACATTTGATGCTATCACAGATAAATTGACTCTTGGCAGGTCCTGCCTGCTTCTATGGCCTCCTGGGGGACATCAAGCTCATATTAGAAGAAAACCAGGTGAGGCTGTTCCCTCTTCTTCCCTGCAGTGGTTCAAATGTAAAATGGTCTCTGCAACCTCATGTGTTAGTGGTTAATCCCCAGCTGATGGAATCTATGAGCCTTGTTGAAGGAGGGGGTCACTGGGGGCTAGCCTTGGGATTTTATCATCCAACCCCGCTTGCTTGCTAGTGCTAGCAAGCTTATTCTCTACTTCATCCCTGCTGCTGTGGAGATGTGGCACCTGGCTCTCTGCTCCTTGCCAGGCTTTCCCTGCCACGAAGAACTTTCACCTCAAAACTGTGAGCCAGAAATAAACTCTTTATTTATTAGAGACAGAGAAAGGGGGGCAGAGAGAGAGAGAGAGTGAGAAAGGGCATGCCAGGGCCTCTAGCCACTGCAAACAAACTCCAGGTGCATGCACCACCATGTGCATCCAGCTTACATGGGACCCAGAGAATCGAACCGGGGTCCTTAGGCTTCTCAGGCAAGTGCCTTAACCGCTAAGCCATCTCTCCAGCCCTGACCTAGGCTTTAGGTGTCTCTTTTACGACTGTGTTATTGTTTCCAATCAGCTGGCAGTGGGTTCTTTGTCTATATTGGGAGAGAAATCAGGGACAACCAAGGAAAAGCTCTTCAGGGGCTGGCCCTAGGAGCCTTTGTCTGTCTGTGTTTGGCTGTTGGGAGTGACAACTGTTATACAGGAAGAAGTAGGAAGAGGTGGCCTCTAGTGTTACTGTTCTAAAGGGCCTCCTCAGCCCTACAAGTGTAAAAGCTCTTTTGTGGGTTGGGAATCCCACGATTGGGAAGGGAGGCTAGTTGGAGGAAGGTCACTGGGGTGTGTGATCATTAGACAGACACTATTTGTCCTTGTATCCTTCCTAACTTTATCCCAGCTTCCTGACTACCAAGACGGTGAGCGGCTGTGCTCTGTCACACCCTTCTACCACGAAGCACTGCCTCACTATGAGTCCAGAAACAATGGATCCAGCTGACCATGGGCCGAAACCTCTGAAATGGTGAGGCCAAATAAATCCTCCCTCCTGGGCTGGAGAGATTTCTCAGTGGTTAGGGTGCTTGCCTGCAAAGCCTAATGACCTGGGTTCGATTCCCCAGTACTCACGTAAAGCCAGATGCACATGCATCTGGAGTTCATTTGCAGCAGCTACAGAGCCCTGGCACATGCTCTCTCTGTCTCTCTCTCTGTCTCCTGGAGGTAAATATTTTGTCACTGCAATGGAAACTGGTTAACTTAGCCATCAAGCTACTTTTAACGGTAGTGACCATCACATCTGTTCTCACTGGAAAACACAGGCTGGCCCCTTAAGAAATAGTTATGGGGGCTGGAGAGATGGCTTAGAGGCTAAGGCACCTGCCTGCTAAGCCTAAGAACACTGGTTCCAATGTCCAGCAGTTCCAATCTCCAGGTCCCACATTCAGCCAGATGCAAAGCGAGGCAAGGGCGCAATGCCGCACTTGCCCACAAGGGGGCGCATGCATCTGGATTTCATTCACAGCAGCTGAGAGACTGCTGGCACGCCCATCTCTGTCTCCCTCTCCCTCTCTGTCTCTCTCTGTCTCTCTCTCCAAAAATAAATAAAAAATAATTTAAAAATTAAAAAAAAAAAAATAGTTATGGGAAATCACATCCATTTGTGTCAGGCTCAGGCATCTCTCTCAATGCAGGGCTGTATTTTCTTCAGGTAAGGAAGCTTTTCAGTGCCTCCTGGCAGATGACAACCAGACTGCGTACAGTCAAAACCTGTCTTCTGGGAATGACATTGAAGAAAAACTATCTTTGAGTCCTGCTGGAAGTCAACCTAGCAAGTTCTCTTCACCATACACATTGTAGGTGAACTTCAGAGGCTCAAAGCTCGAGTCCACATCTAACACTTGAAGATGGTCCCTCTGGCCCCTTGGAGCCACTCATTCATTGGAGACATGGAGGTTAAAGCTGACCACAGGCATTCTTCCTAGGAGCAGATAGCATTGTAAGACATGGGCAGCTGACCCGCGTGGTGCATCCAGAATTCTCTGTCATCATGAAGGACTCTTCTTCTTTACAGCTTCTCCTATTTTCTGCCATTCTAACTCTCTTCCTTTACTCAGAAGGAAATCCATGAGGTTAAAAAAAAAAGGAATCAGCCGGGCGTGGTGGCACACGCCTTTAATCCCAGCACTCGGGAGGCAGAGGTAGGAGGATCACCATGAGTTCAGGGCCACCCTGAGACTCCATAGTGAATTCCAGGTTAGCCTGGGCTAGAGTGAGACCCTACCTCGAAACACCACCAAAAAAAAAAAAAAAAGAAAAGAAAAGAAAGAAAGAAAGAAAGAAAGAAAGAAAAGAAAAGAAATCTATAAGATTTCTTAAAGAAAGCACTTAAAGAAAGCAGGATGGTTCTGGTGGGGATGAGCTCCTGCCAAAGCAAACAAAAAAGCAAAAGCAAGCAAATAAACAAACAAACAAAAAACCCATAGGGTACTTACTCTTCTGTTAAGCCCAAGAGCTGTTAGCGTTTGTAACAAAACGTCTGTGTTGGCCACATTTCTGTTGTCGTGAAAAAAAATAAATGGGTGGTCAGGAAGCAAAGAGAGAGACAAGAGGGGCCAGAGAGGTTCCACTGTTCCCCTCAAGTATGTGTCCCCCGTGACCTACTGCCTTCCACAAGGCCCACCTCTCATAAGGTGGGACCACCCCCCAATCATGTGACGTTTGGGGCACATTCTTTGAAAGCCCCAAAGAAGAATTCAAACCTATCCTCGACGCTTTAAACGTCACTATATTTTTGTCTCCCTAGCCCCACTAGAAGTGCTCTGACCTTTCTCATGACAGCAGAGTTGTTCCCAGAGTGATGCCCGCACAGGGTACACCTCGTGTGTTAGATAGTGGATGTCTGGGAACTGTCTTTGTGGGATAAATGGCTGCGGATCTAACGCATTGTACTAAACCCAGGAGGGTCCTTGGCCTATAGGTGTAGCCTTGCACCCTTGACAGTCTGTAATAAAGGGCTGTGACCCGATTGCCCTGGGTTCCTGACTGAGGAGTTATAATCTGCCGGCAACACGGTCACCAGGTGGCGCTCTTCTCCATCCCATGCAGTCCAGTCTTAAGTCTGTGGTGAAATTACCTATTTTTTCCCCCACCTCTTCACAGTTTATGGTCTTGCTTCCTACCTGGCTCACTCTGGCCTTCTGAATACTTTTCTCTGAAAGTTTCTGAAACCATTTCCCTAATCAGTTAGTTAATAACTAAATCATTGCCCACGAAACAAATGAGGAAAGGTTCCACTGGGACTGTTGGGGACTCTCTCATGTAGTAGTGGTCAGTCAGGTATGTGGAACCTAAAGACAATTGTGGAAAATGGACGGAATGGCATGTGCCTGTAATTCCAGTGCTTGGGAGGTAGAGGAGGAGGATCAGGAATTCAAAATTATTTTAACTATATAGCAGATCGAGGCCAACCTGGGCTACAAGAGACATTGTCTCACAACAAAAGAAAAGAGAGGGGGGATAGGGAGAAAAGGGGGGAAGAGATCTGGTAAAAAAAAAAAAAAAAAAGTTAGATTTTGTAACCAATCACAATTCTAAAAGACTCAGGCAGGTAGAGGTGACACTCTAATAGCTGTAGTGGAACATCAGTGTGCAACAAAAACATTTATGGACTAGAGAGATGGCTTAGCAGTTAGGGCGCTTGCTTACAAAGCCTAAGAACTCATGTTTGAATCTCCAGGTTCCTCATAAGCCAGATGCACAGTGATGCAAGCATGCAATGTTGCACATGAGCAGAAGGGGGCACATGCATCTGGAGTTCGTTTGCAGGGGCTGAAGTTCCTGGTATGCCTATTTTCTCTCTCTCTCTCTCAAATGAATTTTTTAAAAATTTATGAAGGGGTTGGAGAGATGGCTTAATGGTTAAGGCACCTGCCTGCCAAGCCTAAGAACACCCATTCGATTCTCCAGGTCCCACGTTTAGCCAGATGCAAAGTGATGCAAGCACACAATGCTGTGCTTGCCCACAAGGGGGCACATGCATCTAGAGTTCATTCACAGCAGCTGAAATGGCCCTGGCACGCCCATTCTCTCTCTCTCTCTGCCTCTTCCTCTCTCTCTCTCTCTCTCTGTTTCTCTCTGTCTCTCTCTCAAAAAACAAAAAAATTATGAAGAATTGTTGGTTCTGGGCTGGAGAGATGGCTTATCGGTTAAGGTGTTTGTCTGCAAAGCCAAAGGATCTCAGTTCGACTCTCCAGGACCCGCATAAGCCATATGCACAAGGGGGTGCATGTGTCTGGAGTTCGTTTGCTGTGGCTGGAGGCCCTGGTGTACCCATTCTCTCTCTCTCTCTTTCTCTCTCTCTCCCTCTTTCTCTCGCTCTCTCAAGTAAATAAATAAATAAATAAAATATATTTAAAAAAAAAACAAGAATTACTGGTTCTACATGGCATCTTTATTCTCAGTGTGGCATGGAACATGGTGCTGACTACCACTGAATGCTATCCTTACGTTTCTGCTGACCTCAATACTGGGGAGAGTGACACTCAAAAAATGACTCCTGCCAGGCATGGTGGCACACACCTTTAATCCCAGCACTTGGGAGGCAGAGGTAGGAGTATCGCTATGAGTTTGAGGCCACCCTGAGACTACATAGTGAATTCCAGGTCAGCCTGGGCCAGAGTGAGACCCTACCTCGAAAAACCAAAAAAAAAAAAAAAAAAAGAAAGAAAGAAAGAAAGAGAAAAAGAAAAAAGAGACTCCTGCTCCTATTTCATGTCTATAAAATGCACTGAGTAAATTAGTCAGAAGTCATAGGTTAGCAATGCATGCTGTTTTGTGGGAACATGTAACAGTTGGTATGCAGGTTTGGCATATGACAAGCTTGCATGTTCCAGGGCCTCCTCAACTTTACATTTCTTCGAGTATATCCCCAGATCACTATGACCTGTCACCAAACAACCCACAACATGGAGCGCCTCTTTCGATTGGGTGGTTCTTTCGCATCCAGTGGGGTCCTGAATCACTTTCTATTCCAAACAAAGACTATGGCTGTGGGACACAGATGCTACTGGACTTTGAATTGTTTGATGTCCATTGGCTTGTCACATAGAGACTCCTGGGAAAATGAGTTCCAGTATCATTCTCCCACCCCATGTTTTGTTTTTAAACACAACTACATTTATGTACTGCAACAGTTACTTTCTTGTTGCTGAGACAAAACGCCCAACCAGAAACAACTTAAGTAACGGAAGAGGTTCATTTTGGCTTCCAGCTTCCAGGGTAAGTCCATCATGATGTGAAAAGCAGGCTGGAGCAGACAGTAGGCATCACATCTTCACACCAGCAGGCAGGAAGTAGGAAAACTAGAGAACACCAAGAAAGGCTGGACCACAACACCACAAGGCCCTCCCACCCCCCAGTAACACATCTCCTCTAGCAATGCTTCATCTGAGAAAGCCTATGCAAACTTCTCGAATAGTGCCACCCGTTGGGGATCAAGTATTCGAACACATGAGTCTCTGGGAGACATTTTACATTCAAATCACCACATTTACTAACCATAGCAACAATGCTAAACTCTTTGGAAAGGTTGCCTGTAAAATGCTTGTAGTGAAGGTAATTGACCACAGTACCGAAAAGTCAGCCAGAGGAAAGAAGCTCTGGGTATTTGCATATTGCTCATTGAACTCAGTTCATTCATCCTCACAGGTAACTTCTGCCTGGGGTGATGTTGAATTTTTATTCTGTGGTTTTTTTGTTTTTGTTTTTGTTTTAATTTTTTAATTATTTTATTTATTTTTGGAGAGAGACAGACAGAGAGGGAGAGGGAGACAGATAGAGATGGGCGCGCTAGCAGTCTCTTAGCTGCTATGAACAACGAGCACCCCCTTGTGGCCAAGTGCGGCATTGCACCCTTGTGACATTGCATCTGGCTAAACGTGGGACCTGGAGATTGGAACCAGGTTCTTAGGCTTAGCAGGCGGGCGCCTTAACTGCTAAGCCATCTCTCCAGCCCTATTCTGTGTTTTTTATACACCCAAGTATAAGTGACACTGTTCGTGACACTCCACCACTAATTTCCCAGTTTTCAATATTCCTGTCATTGTGCTCTCCGTCTCATGCCACTCCTGATGCTGAACCAACGTGCCGTCTGTCAAGTTGCAGTCATGTAAGTTTTTCTGCCATTTGGCTGCTGTCTCTTCAAACTTTTCTCTCGACATACCAATAGATGTGCTCTCAGTTTCCATGGCGCTGTATGCTCACTCAAAGGTTAAATGCACGCATAGCTATCTTTTGTGCATCAAATGGTCTCATTGTGGTCAGAATATCAAAAAACTAAACCACAAAACAAAAGGGTGTCTAGGGCTGGAGAGATAGCTTAGTGGTTCAGGAGCTTGTCTGCAAAGCCAAAGGACCCAGGTTCGATTCCCAGTACCCATGTAAAGCCAGATGCACAAGGTGGAGCATTAATCTAGAGTTTGTATGCAGTGGCTAGTAGAGTCTCTGGTGCGCCCATTCTCTCTCTCTCTCTCTCTCTCTCTCTCTCTCTCTCTAAAATAAATTAAATTAAAATTAAAAACAAACTGTTAAAAAGGGGGTTATTATCTGCATAACTCAGCACTGTGATGTTGTGAATACTGTACCAAAATCCTTTGGAATTTGTGCCATGGCCACGTGTGACGTGTCATGTGTGGCGGCCACGGTTTGGTCCTTCCTTCAGTGTTGGGAGGAAGAACACAAAGACGTTCAATTGAATTTCACAGTGGCCTAAACTGAGTGTGTTATATTCAGTCCAAATTGGTCTCTCTACAAAGTCATGTACGACGTGGCTTGATGTTAAATGAAGCCTAACCTAACCTGCGAGGATACCATGGCAACCAAGCCACCAAACCACAGCCAATCACAGCAGCTGAACCTCACCAAGGTCAGGCTGAAGGCTACCAGTGTCCAAACAAGGCAAACCTTGAGCTGCACTGAGACCACTGCTGTCGTGTCTCTCCAGTCATGGGGAGAGCCCACCTCATGGAGGAGAGGGCCTTCTTTGCCACCTTCCGCCCACAGTGCTGCCCAGTTGTAGACGCCCACTCTCACTCAAATGCTCCTTGTTCAGTTTACCTAGTTCAACCGGATGTACCCAGATGAATTTGAAGTGCGATTTTGATGAGGTATTTGTAAGCGGAGCTTATAGTCACATTATTCACAGCAGGTAAAATCCGCACGTAACCCAAGTCTCCATCTGGAGATAAAGAAACAACAAGGGCTCCTGTATTATTCAGCTGTGTGCGAGAACAAGGAAATTTCGATAGCATTTCACTTTGTAGGATGAAAAGGTTAGTTTTGCTGAGAGTTTTGGTGGTTCCTCCCTTTCCTGGCTACGCTGAGAACATTTCATTTTTTTTTCTTTTAGTTTTTCTACTCTCTGATCTGAGTTTCACTATAAAACGGCAAACTTCTAATAATCTCCTTGTGCAGCCTGAATGCTAGCTCTTATGCAATGTTCTCTGCGAATTAAACAACCACCTTAAACTATGCATTCTGTAAGGTCTCAGGGCACGGGCAACATGCACTCAAATTCTTTACCACAGTATAACAAGGATATTCTTCCATCCAGTTCTCAGTAAAATTGTCATCTCCACTGGAGACCTTACCAGCATGGCCCATTTTATCCACATTTCCTCCAGCACTCTGTCAGATTTGGGGGTTCTCAACAGAAGACCGAGTCAGACAGTTTCTTGGGCCTAAAGTTTTATTTAATACCAGGTAAAAGAGGGGTGGGGGCAGAGCAAGGGAAAAGGGGACTCAGAACCAGTGTAGAAGAAAGATCCCCTTGGGGGATATGGGAGGAGGGTGCTGTGGGAAGAGGAGGGTGCTGTGGGAAGAGGAGGGTGCTGTGGGAAGAGGAGGGTGCTGTGGGAAGCGGTACCATGGAAGCCCTGTGAGCAGAACCGACACGGTGGTCCTGTGTCTCTGGCCAAGCCACTCTCCTGAGCCCTGCAGCTCTCTCACGGGCCTAATGAGGAATCAATGTCTTCACTATGAGCGTAGAACAATGTTACCAGGTGACAGGCTGTATGAGTTCAAGACCTTTCCAGGCCTGCCAAGCCCAGGACTCATGGGGCTAGAGTTAGAATGTGGGTTGTCATGGTGTTTAGGTGAGAGTGAAAGAGGGCTGTGTGTGTGTGCTGGGAAGGAGTATACTTCATATAAGGAGCTGTGTACCCTTGTCTGTGTTTCTATGCATCTCTGTGTTTGAGGGGGATTGGGTATTCCATGGAGCATACACACACACACACACACACACACACACACGAGGACAAAAGGTCTTCACTCTCATAACTGGGTGGACACAGTCTTCTGTCTGTAACATCAGGGACCCCATCTGTGGCCATAGGCCCTGGGCTGTTATCTCCCCATCTATAGTGAGACACAAGGGCTTTGGATCCCACACAGCACAGATTCTGGGTCCTTAAGTGTGACCTCTGGGAAAGAGATAGAAACATGCTTTCTGACTTCAGGCAGGTGACAATGACAGGTGGCACCAAGGAGCAGGCCTAGGCCTAGGCCCTTCACATGGGAATGCATCACCTCCTCGCAGCAGGGACCTGAAGTGGGCTGCGATGACAGTGCTCACTCCTTGTACCCTTCCAGACGGACGATACTGGCCAGTTCCGGACCAAGTCAGTTCAGGCAAGGTCAGCTGGGCCCTCAGGTCAGCAGCTTGTGGCTCATAAGCTTCTGGCTAGGTCTCAAGGTACCCAGGTTCTCCTCCAGTACAGAGTCCTTGGGCACATAGGAACAGAGTGCCCCTTCCTCCCACCTGCCTCTAAATCCCCAGGGCAAGAGCACAAGGAACAGTGAGTGCTGCGCATCCCACCCCTGACCTGTGTGCCTCCTGTTGACCTCAGCTGACTGTTCTCAGTAAGTCTTTCACCTCCTCCTGAGCCCACGGGGGGGGGGGGAAGGGGGCTGCCAACCTCACATCTAGCTCATCATCCCAGCTCCAGTGGTTGAGCCCTGGGCCAGAGCTGACCCTCAGTCTCTGCCTGCAGAGAACTGAGGAGCTTTTCCTGGCAGCACTGGCCTCCCTGTCCTGCACCGGCTCTGCCCCGGGGGGCGGGGAGGGGTGCTCCTTCTTCCCTACCCAGTGCCTTTGGAACCCATCCCTAACCACAGATCAGGCCATGGGCTTGCAGAGTCAATGACCTTAGAAGACAAAAGGGGTCTCTTTCAGCAGAGCTGACTCTTCAGATGTATTCAGAGCACAGTTTCCTGACCCTTGGCCCCCTGGACCCCTCTGCCTTTGATCTCCTGATGAGAATTCCTGGGCCCCAAGGGAGAGGTGTGTTCATTAACTCCTCAGATAACCTGGCTGCCCCTCTGTTCTCTCCCCCATCTTTCTTATCTGGGTTAGTCACTGACTGGGCCTGGAGGCTGAGAAATTGCAAAACGCATCGCTCTCCTCCCACACCAATGGCCCCTGAGGTCATATCTACATGCAAGGTCTTTCTTTTTTAATTTGTTTCCTCTCCACCTTATTCTTTGAGATATGCTCCCTCATTGAACCTGGAGTTCACTGATTTGACTAGATAAACTAGCCAACCCTGGGATCCCTCCTATCTGATTTCTCAGCACTGGGATTACACCTATCTTTTTATTTTTATTTGTTCTTTGTTTTCTTTGTTTCTTTTTTCTGAGATAAGGTCTCACTCTAAAGCTCCAGGATGGCCTCAAATTTACAATTCTCCTACCTCAGCTTCTATAGTAGTGGGATTAAAGGTGTGCACCACCACAGCGACCCTCACACCTAGCTTTTAAATGTGTCCTAGAGATTCTGAGGTCTTTCTGCTTGTGCAGAAAGCACTTTACCCACTGAGCAATTTCTAGCCCTAGGTGTCAATTTTTGATGCCAAGTTTATTTCATTCAATTCCCCCACAATGCTTTAAAAATGAGATTAAGAGTTTAAAGAGCCGAACGTGGTGGTACACGCCTTTAATCCCAGCACTTGGGAGGCAGAGGTAGAAGGATCACCACGAGTTCGAGGACACCCTGAGACTAGTGAATTCCAGATCAGCCTGAACTAGAGTGAGACCCTACCTCGAAAGAGAGAGAGAGAGAGAGAGAGAGAGAGAGAGAGAGAGAGAAGTTTAAACAATTACTCAGGATCACAGAACCCAGATTGGAGCCCCAGCCCGTTTTCCCTTCTTTGCTCCCTCCACACCTGTGTTTCCCTGCAGACACAGATCCCATGTCCTTATCAGGCCTGACCCCAGGGTTAGGACATTTTTGGTGGCCAGGATGGTCTGCTGGCCTGTTGAGGGAGACTCATCCCATGTTTCAAGTGCCCCAGATGTTCACTGTACTCTGTGACCAGCCCCGAGCAGCGGCAGAGGTTCCATCTTCACGAGAGAAGGAGACTACCTGGGCTGCACCCAGGGCACATGCTCAGAAGGTGGTCCTCTGTCTGGCCAGCTCAGCTTGACCTGCTGTGGAGCCTTAAGCGGGTTACTAAACTCTCTGATCCTTGCTCTTCCCCATCCTACAAACTAGAGAAAGCAAGACATCTTCTGCCCACAGGCAATGGCCGTGAATACCTCAAGCACCAGGGTTGCCTTATGAGCTCCGAACACCCCGTATAAGCGAGAGAGGAACATGATCTGAACCCACAGGTAATGGTGTCAAGAACCACATGTGGTTCTTGATCCACAGAAATTCCCAGGTCCGGAATGTCACAGGGGCTCAGGCAAAAATCAATTTCATGCTCAAGTCACCTACAAGGTGAAAGTGGTGGCACTTAAGAGGGGGACGACAGAACTGCATGCCATCTGGGGAGCCAGGGCAGGACTTAGCTGCTCTGTTCTGGCTGTGTGTGATGTGCAGGCTCCTGCCCTCTGTGCACACTACATACTGAGGAGCCATGGAAACCACTTTTCTGAAGCACAAGAAGTCCTTTATGATCTTGGCCTGACCTATTTGCTGGATAACCTTGTCTGATGCCTTTATATCTACTTGCCTCAGTTTCCCCTTTGTAAAATGGGGCTGCAGCGCTTGGACCTCAAGGTCATTGCCGATACAAGGGTATCTATCAAGAGCATGGGTTCAGGACCAGAAAGCCTGCTGTGGGGTCCGGGTTGACTCTATCTGCTCCTGACCTTGGACATATGCATTAACCTCTATGGGCACTGGATTCCCCATGAGTCAAGGGGGGGGTGTAATGTCCCTCCCAGTGACAGCGCCGAGCATAGCTACCACGTCACGCATTTTTTTTTTTTTTTTTTTTTTTGGTTTTTCAAGGTAGGGTCTCACATGTGCATATTTGTTCTTGTTTAGTTTTTGCGGGTGGGGGGGTCGAGGTAGGGTCTCACTCTAGCCCAGGTTGACCTGGAATTCACTCTGTAGTCTCAGGATGGCCTTGAACTCACGACAATCCTCCTACCTCTTCCTCCCGAGTGCTGGGATTAAAGGCGTGCGTCACCACACCCGGCCTCATATTTAAATCCCTCTGATTCAGTGATAAGGATGCAGAAGAAAGTGTCTGGTTCCAGCTGGGCACATGGTCAACATTTAAGGAACTGGGTGCTTTTGCATGGTGTCAATGGTTGATGGGTGTCGCCACAGTCCTGACTCAGGGTTTGTGCCCTTTTCTCTGTCTTACAGAATAATGCCACTCTCTTTGTCCTGGACCCTCTTCTTGCTTCCAGGCCTGTGCTGCCTGCTTCCCAGCTCCCAGGCTGAAGAGGCCCGGGGGGCAGATGCTTGTGACCACGGCAAGTACCAGGAGCCTTCACGCTGCCAGAGGGTGGCCCTTACCATCGCCAACTTCTCCTTCTCCTTACTCCGAGAAGCGCCTCACTGGTCAAGGCACACCAACATCTTGTTCTCCCCCATGAGCATCACCGCTGCCTTGGCAATGCTCTCCCTGGGGACCAAAGGCGACACTCGCAAGCAGATCACGGAGAGACTGAAGCTCAACCTCATCGACATGGCCGAGGCTGACATCCACAAGTGTTTCTGCCACCTCCTCAGGGCCCTCCACCAGCCAGACCACCGGCCACAGCTGACCATCGGCAGCTGCCTGTTCATGGACGAGAATCTGAAGCCGGCGGACAAGTTCCTGAAGGAAGTCAAGAGGCGGTACCACACAGACACCATCTCCATCAACTTCAGAGACAAGGAGGCCAAGAAGCAGATCAATGATCACGTGGAGGAAAAAACCCATGGAAAAATACTGGAATCGGTCAGCGTTCTGGAGAAAGGCACAGCTCTTGCCCTGGTGGACTACATCTCTTTCCATGGTAAGGTAAGACTGGCACTGGGGAGGTCAAAATGCTATAGTCTAAGTTCTTGGTCTTGACAATAAAAGAAATTCATAGATGAAGGGAATAAAAAATGCAAAACTTATTTAGAAGCTTGTAATAAAGCAGAAAGCATACATGCTGGGGATGGCCCAGGGACCTTAAGAGTGAGGACTGTAATGGGGGTCATTGGAGTGTCATTCTTTATAGGCTCAGAGAGGATAATAAAACAGAAGTGTTTCCCCAGCACCATTTGACCATTTCCACCTTTAATGATAAGTTATAAAATGAGTTATTTAACGTGTCTTGGGAACATGTCTGTTGCTGACTGGAAGCTGTAGGACATGTACTGGGGAGCCAAGTTTCTCTTTTTTGGTTGAGTGCTATCAATTTATTCATTGGTCATCTAGTGGGGATTTTAGGGAACTGTGCAGGCTCAGTGGCTTTGCAAGTTGACAATGATTTTAAGGCCCAGGGGAGGGTAGAGTCCTCTTTTCTGATTGGACAAGAGGGACAGTAGTTTTAGACACAGTATTTGTATCAGTGTTTGCCAAGAAGGAGGGGACAAAAGAATAAGAGGGTTAGCCATTGTCCCTTGTATTAGTTACTTTATCATTGCTGGACAACATACCTGGCCCTGACCACAGGCGACATAAGTAAAGGTCTATTGCAGCTTACACTTCAAGGAGACAGTGTGTCATGGCCAAGAAGGCATGGCAGCAGGTGCTTGAGGCAGCTGGTCACATCCAGTCCACAGTGAGGAAACAGAGTGAGGAACACTGCTGCGCAGCCAGTTCCCCCTTTTTTATGCAGCCCAGGACCCCACCTCAATGAACCTAAGCAAGATCACCCCTCATAAACATGCCCAGAGGTTGACCCCACCTGGAGAATCCCTCACAGACATTGCAGGAAGCTAGGCTCCAAAGACTCATTGCCTAGGCCAGTCTAGGTCTTACCAAGTCGACAGTCAAGAAAAAGCAAAAGAATTTTAGGTGTCCGCCAATCGGACCGACACGTGAGTATTCTGATCAGCACAAAATTCCTGGTTACACCTTCATCCCACGTGAAGGACGAGGCTGAGGTTGAAAGGAGCATCTCACAGGGGACTGGGACTCCTCTGACCTTAACCTAGGCTTTGATCCTGGCCCTGGCTGACGGCCTACTTTCCTCTCTCCAGCACACCAGAATGATGAGTTCCAGGTGGAACACACGGTGAACAATGAGTTCCACGTGCATAAGAAGAAGGTGGTTGTGGTGGACATGGTCAGTCGCCTGGGTAGATTTTACCTGCACAGGGATACAAGTCTGTCCAGCTGGGTGTTGGTTCAGCACTACGTGGGTGACGCCATGGCGTTCTTCATCCTGCCTGGCCTGGGAAAGATACAACAGCTGGAGAAAAGTCTGAACCCCGGGCATCTCGACAATATCCAGAAACGCATCACTCTGAGGTGACTCCGCAGGCCAGGGACCACTCAGAGTGCCTCAGCTTCTGAGCGGTGACA
Organism: Orientallactaga sibirica; assembly: GCA_036365145.1. Lineage (NCBI taxonomy): Eukaryota > Metazoa > Chordata > Mammalia > Rodentia > Dipodidae > Orientallactaga > Orientallactaga sibirica. Next base: position 9,108,698 of record JAEOAD010000038.1, on the reverse strand, counting down.
TGCCTGGGGTGCTTTAGGATTGGCCACAGGCCGGGTGGGTAGACCCCGTCCCTTGGTCACAGATGCTGTGCCTGTACCTGGTTTCCACAGAGCAGGACTGGCGGGTACTGGCAGAGGTCTTGGAACTTGCCTCCTCAGCACGTACACTGTCGGTCCCAAATGTGCAGTGTCAGGCCTTGTGACAACCACCCTAGCAACATGTCACAGCAGAATCAGGAACGGGGAGATGGGCTTTGAGACAAAGGCCCCTCATTGGTGGAATTTCTAAGAGAGAATGTGCTAGCATGATGTCAACGTCAACTGCAGGGTAACAGTTTGCATTTAGGACTGGCAGAGCCCTGCAGTGGGATTTTGCTGGCTGTGCTATACTGTGGTGGTGGGCGGGGGGGGGGGGGCGGCACTGGGCAAAGGGATATTTTTAAAGGGAACAATTGGGGAATTTGCATATCCTTCTTGGATACACACAGTTCATTGGTCTTGGAACCCCAAGACAGGACTTGATATTAGCTCATTGGTACAGATGCCACTAAGAAAGCCAGAGAGGCAGCGTTGAAAAATCTATGTACCAGAATGAGGGTTTGTCCAGCTGGCTGCTGGTACAGTCTTATGTGGGTGACATCACCGCTTTTTCCATTCTGCTCAGCGTGGCACGGGAGCCTGAGAAGCATGATGCGCCTGTGGTCTTAGAACGTCATTCAGAGGGGTCTTCTCTTAGACAGACAGGCTTGAGCCTCCCCTTCATGCCTTCCTGATGCTTAGAGAAGGAAAGGTCTGGAGACCTTTCAATGCCACGTTCACCACAGGCTCTGTTCCTCTGTCAGTAGGGATTACCAGATCCCGAAGAGCCAACAGTCTTGCAGCATGGTCAGTGTGCCTGGGGTCATCACTGAGCCCAGGCGGTGCTGTCAGTTGGGGGGCAGGACCATGAAACACACAGGAGTACAGGCAGACCTCAGGTGAGCTGTGGGCAAAGGTGTTGTGCCGCTGCCCAGCCTGGCCCCTGCTGAGGCCCAGCACCTGGAAGGCAGCAGAGAGCCAGGCAGGGCTGAGGTGAACCGGTCATAGGGCCTGAAGGCCAGCGAGCATCGTGGGTATAGACCCTCCTTGGTCCTCGGCTTTCTCTACGGAAACTGACAGCTGAGCCTTCAGCCTGGGGTGTCACACCTCTCTGCTTCTCCTAGCAAATGACTTCTGTTCCCCAGAGATGGGTTCTGGGGGTGTCCCTAGCTGGGGGGAAGGGAGTTGTCTAGAGAATGCCATAAAGACAACACAGCAAGGCAGCATTAGCATCTGGCTGTGGGTGGGACAGTAAGTTGGAGAAATAACCAGAAAACAAAGCACTTTGAAATTATAGTGGATCCCAGCAGAACAGAGGAAATGCCATGAAACTCTCATGTTTTGCTTCCATCACGAACAGGTTTGCCAATATATATTTCCCCAAACTATCCATTTCTGGAACCTATGACCTAAAGACAATCCTGAGAACAGTGGGCATCACCCAGGTCTTCAGCAACCGCGCAGACCTCTCCGGGGTCACAGAGGATGCTCCCCTGAAGCTCTCTAAGGTGAGCGCACCCAATCCTGACGTTGTCTCTGGTATCTACAGGGCAGAATGGGGTGGGGCCTCAGGTATAAGGCTGAGGAAACGGGGAAGAGACACAGACGCATTCCAGGCTGAGCTGCTCCTGAAGACTCTTGAGAGGGCTGGAGTCAGGAGGAAGATTCCCACGTAGATACATGCTGGACCCTCCTTTCACTGTGTTTCACTGACAACTGGTCTTTCCAGAACCTCCTACTGCTTGAGCCTTGGTTTGCTCATAGTGACACAGAGAATCTAAGCTCAGTGATTGGTGACATGGAAAGTCTCAGTTAGGAGTGAGTTGGCCAAAGAGGCTCCTGGAAAAGAAGTGGACCCACAAACAATTGCAGTTTAATACAGGCTGTGGTCACTCTCCGAGCCCTTGTCCCAAGGCACTCATAACTGTACACTGGAAAGGGGGGGACACGGGGTACCCATAGTCTTCTTCCTCTAAAGCTACAGGCTCCGTCTGAGGGCATGAGAGGTGGGGGTCAGGAAGAAAGAAGGTAGAGGAGTGAGCCAAGTCAGGCATAGGACTGAGAAAGAGGGAAGGGCTGTGGGTGAGCAGGCAGGGAGGGTCCATGAGCAAGCTAGGACCTTTTAGGGGACCCAGACCCCAGTGAGGCTTTTCCTGAGTCAGGCTCCTGTATGGGGCCTTGCTGTAGCCTGGGGTGTGAGCGACACAGCCTCTGACCTAGCTCTGCTTCTCTCTTTATATAAATATATATAATTTGAGAGAGACAGAGAGAGACAGAGACAGAGAGGAATAAGCAGAGAAAGAGAGAAAATGGGCATGCCTCTCAGCCACTGTGAACAAACTCCAGATGCGTGCACTCCCTGGTGGGCAAGCATGGCATTGTGTGCTTGCGTCACTTTTTGCGTCTGGCTAAATGCAGGACCTGGAGAATCGAACGTGTGTTCTTTGGCTTGGCAGGCAGGCGCCTGAACCGCTAAGCCATCTCTCCAGCCCTGTTTCTCTTTTTTTGTAGGCTGTACATAAGGCTGTTCTGGGCATTGAAGAGGAAGGGACAAACAGTCCTGAGATCACAGATGTGAGTGACGACATCTCTTGGCCTCAGGCCATCACTGTCGTGTTCAATAGGCCCTTCCTCATCATCATCCGGGATGAATTCATTAATGTTCCCTTCCTCATAGGCAGAGTAGAGAACCCCAAGTAATGATGCTGTCTGCTCGCAGGCATAGGTTCCTCCTTTCTCTGGAAGAGAAACCATCTCTTGTTTGCACCAGATAGAGAGGGCCGTGACAGACGAAAGAAATAATTCTATCCAAGTCCTGTTTGGGAACCGGTGAGTTTAGTTGCTTACTTACAGGAACATGAGCCAGGGGTTGCTTACAGGAGCATTGACTTTTTCATTTTATTTTACTTTTGTGAGAGAGAAAGAGAGAGAGAGAGAATTGGTACCCCAGGGCCGCTAACCACTGCAATTGAACTCCAGATGTATCTTGTGCACGTGTGCAAACTTGTGTACATGTAGCACCTTGTGCATCTGGCTTATGTGGGTTCTGGGGAGTTGAACCCAGGTCCCTAGGCTTTGCAGGCAAGCACTTTAACCACTGAACCATCTCTCTAGCCCACATGAGTGATTTTTAAGCATCTGCATCACTGGAAAGCCTGACACACGAGTATGAGTGAGAACTCAAGAAAATTGTACCACTTCAGCTCCTTATGCAACTTGCAGGCACTTACACCACTGAAAAATCTCCCCTCCCCCAGAAATTGTTTACTAGTCATATAATCTCAGAAAGGGGCCTTGTTGTGCTCTCTTCGGCAGCACATATACTAAAATTGGAACAATATAGAGAAGATTAGCATGGCCCCTGCGCAAGTATGACATGCAAATTTGTGAATAAAGGGGCCTTGTGAATCTTCTTTCAAGAGTCTGAGCATTGCCCTTCACTCCATGAAAGAATGTTTTAATCTTGGAAACATAACGCTCTCCCCATCCTTTGTCTCTTATATTCCTTCTGCCTGCCCTTCAGCTGTGTTCCCCAACCTTTGGAAGGAATAAAATGGATATATGATTATTTTCTTGCTGAGAATTGGACTGATAGACCATAACAACAGTCATCAACGCTCAGTGGTTTGGTGATAAGAGCATGCTTTTAATCCCAGCACTCGGGAGGCAGAGGTAGGAGGATCACCATGAGTTCGAGGCCACCCTGAGATGACATAGTGAGTTCCAGATTAGCCTGGACTAGAATGAAACCTCGACAAAGCAAAAGAGAGAGAGAGAGAGAGAGAGAAGAATCTGCAGTAACCACTGTCTACTACAAAAAGAAACTTCCTTGACCCAAGGCTGACAGCAGCAGTAATCTATGGGAGAGATACGTATGTTCAGAAAACAAATTGAAAAGCGTACCCCATATACTTAACAAAGGGGTGACAGTAGTGACGTTACCCACTGGGGCCCTGAGCCCTAAGTGTTTGTCCAGGCATGCAGTACTAAATGTAGGTTCTCCTGTGAAGCACGCTTCAGAAACAGTTGTCACAGTTGCAACTTTAACAGTCATACACACAACAATTGCACCAAGAGCAACATCTTACCCAGCATTCTGATCACGGAGCCCTAGCAACAATCAGTCCCCAGCAAACTATGTAGCACTTTCCAGCACTAAAAATGCCAACTGGTAGAAAATCAAGCTGACACCTCAGGCCCAGCCTGATTTCCCCATGTCCTGCAACCATTATGTTTAGCGTCTTCAGCAATAAGGACTCACCATCTAGTTTTGGCATGCACGCAACAGCATTGGGAACAACCTATACCATATGGAGGCTTCACAGGCACCCTGGCTAGTAGCCCTCATTGGGATGCAGTCCACCCCTGCCAACAACTTTATGGCTCCTGAGACCCTCCTTCCACCATTCAGAGTACCTTCATTCAAACTTTACTGCTGTTCTCATTGTTTTTCTGGATCCTTTTCTATGTCTCTGCAACGCTCAAACGTTAGCAGTATAGGGCTGGAGCAATGGCCTGTGAAGCCTAAGGACACAGGTTCAATTCCCCAGTTCCCACATAAGCCTGATGCACAAGGTGCCACATGTGTCTGGAGTTCATTAGCAGTGGCTGGAGACCCTGGCGTAACCATTCTCTTTCTCCCTTGCTTTCTCAAATAAATAACTTAGTTAAAAATTTTTTTAAAAGAGTCAGTATTATCTATTGAAACCTTTTACAGAGGGTTAACAGAATCTCTGAAGGGCACTGCCATTCATTCTAAACCAGTGCCAGTTGGTCATGGGATTAAGCAACTAAGGGGCTACTTAAAAATAAAATCACCCAGAGGCTACAGAGAACTCAACACTAAAGCAGACTGCTATCAGACCCACCAAGGCTCAGGGACCATTGTGGAAGGGGGGTGTGGAAAGATTGTAAGAGCCATTGGGTGGGGGGGTAGAAATATTCTGATGCACAGTCACACCCTGTCTCCCTCCAAGACTGACTGAGACCTTATTTACTCAACACTGAACATCAGTAACCCTACAGAGGAGGGCCCTCAGGGAAAGTGAGAGCGGGACTGGGGGAGAGGGAATACAAGACCACAACTTCTGTAAAAAAAAAAAAAGAAGAAGAAGAAGAAGAAGAAGAAAAAGAAAAAGAAAGAAAGAAAATTTAAAATAAAATAAAATAAAATAAACCAGTAATAACCTTAGTGAAGTCTAACAGAACATGAAAAAACATCTCATCACTTGTATCAATGATTCAGTCAGAAGAGCAGTGCTGGGGACAAGGGCATGGATGAGAGACCGTATTTTACTCTTCCATAGTTCACAGTCATTTTCGGAGTTCCCTGGCCTCTTCATCTCAGGGCACTGATGCAGGCTTGCCTGTCTGGGCTCTTTGGAGTTGGCTCATGCTGTTTGTCCAGCCACAAAGGCAAGGGGGAGTGGGGCAGAGCTCTTACTTGCCCCACCCGCCACCAAGACTGGCTCCCTGGATCTGACAGAACCAAAGATGCTGCTTTTCCATCAGCCACACCTAGCTGCTAAAAGGACTATAAGTTGGGTGAAAAATCTGTACCCCAATATATTTCCTTGTAGGGGGAAAATGTGTTCAGCATACTCTGTGTGGATAATTGCTACCCTCATGATAAGCTTCATTTGTTTTTGCATTTTAAAAAATATTTTTTATTTTTATTTACTTATTGGAGAGAGGGAAAGAGGCTGAGAGAGAGAGAGAATGGGCGCACCAGGGCTTCCAGCCATTGCAAATGAAATCCAGACACATGGGCCACCTTGTGCATCTGGCTTACGTGGGTCCTAGAGAATCAAACCAAGGTCCTTTGGCTTTTCAGGCAAGAACCTTAACTGCTAAGCCATCTCTCCAGCTCTTAATCTTTATTTTTTTTTTAACTTGTACTGTTATGCATTTGTGTCTTCAGTAAACTGTTGCTCTGGCTTAAAAAGCTTCCAGAATGTTACAAATACTGCATTTGGCTTTCTGTCAATTTTTCCCTAGGAACTCCACTTCCACACAGATCTTACCACATTGACTTTTGGTTGAGCCAGACAGGCCCCCTTTTTTATCCTCCCCTGAGTTATTTAGCACCTGACAAAACTAATTTTATACGCTGATCTGAATCATTCAAATCCACCAAAGCCTTTCCCACTTCCTAAAGATCATGACCCATCAGGGGCTTCAGCAAATCCACCGATCCTACACCAGCCTAAAGGTCCCTGCTGAGTCCTATATATAACACAGTCCCACTCAGATGGATGAACTGGACATCAAACACCACTTCTCTCATGTCCATGTGGTGGTTTGAATGTGAATGTCTGTCCCCACCATAGCCTCGGGGGATTTTTGATTAAGGTTAAGCTTCCTACTTCAGTCTCCAGCAGCCTTTTGGAGGAGGTATGTCACTGGTGGAGGATGTTATAGTCCAGTCCTAAGGTGCTCTCAGAGCAGCTTTGACCCCTATCGATTCATGTTTGCTGGCTCTTGGTGGTGTCTCTGTGCTATGCATCTGCAGAAGTGAGCCAGCTTCTTGCACCATTGACAGTTTCTCCTGGATTCCGTAAGCGTGAAATAAAACCCTTTCCTCCTGTGGTTAGGTGTTTGGTCCAGCAACGAGAAAGTAACCGCAACAGTCCACGTCCCTGAAAAGCGCTTGTCCTCAAGTTCCCGACACTCATGAGGACCTCAGCTTGAAGTGACCATGTGCACCAAGGGATTATACGACTCAGCCATTCAGAGAGTGATGCCCCTCACATTTTCTCAGGCTACACAGCCTGTCTCAAGGAGAGATGAAAAGAGTCCCCACTTCCACAGCATTTAGATTCATCCACGTCTCAGCCTCCCAAGCCAGGCTGTGAGAGACTCTCGTTTCTTAGTTAACAGCCTAACCCACCCCAAGCAGTTCAGCGGCAGAGGGATCCATAATGATCATAATTTCCTGTGCCAAGGCCTTACCAAGGCCTCACCTGCATGTTGAGTTATCACAGGTCATTCCTTCCTCTTATTAAAGGTTAAAGGTGAAACCGGAAGGGTTTCTTCTATCACTTTTGCTTTTCTCTCTCCTCCCTTACTCTAATTCTTCCCATGGATTTCAAGGTTTTTGATCCCAGAAAGGGCTCCTTAGCATAGACCTAATTTGTATTCTTTCCCTCATGTCTTACCTATAAGAAACAGCAGTACACCACCTCCAGCTTATCTTTTCTTCCCCACCCCATTTTTCCTGATAAATCAAAAGTTGATGGGGAAAGCCAAATCTGCAAGTTTTTTTGTTTGTTTGTTTGTTTTTGCTTTTTCGAGGTAGGGTCTCACTCTGGCTCAGGTTGACCTGGAATTCACTATGTAGTCTCAGGGTGGCCTTGAACTCTTAGCAATCCTCCTACCTCTGCCTCCCGAGTGCTGGGATTAAAGGCATGCGCCACCACGCCCGGCTTCAAATCTGTAAGTATTTTATCTCAGTGTAATTCCTCTCGTAAGCAGACACTATCTTTCTCAGCGCACAGCTCAGCTTTAATTATATGTATTATCCACAGCAGGGCCATGCAACTCCCAGTGTGGCTTGCTCACAATCTTGTCCCTTGCATGATCCTTTCAGGGAATGCAACATATTTTCCAGCCCATCAGCTATTTTGGGGTATTCCTATACGTGCATGGTAAAATTTGTTTATCAGTCATGCTGGGATTCCTCCAGGGTGACTCTACTCTCAGACAAAATTGTCACATTTGCGTGACTCAGTAATTTGGGGCAAATTAAGTGTGTCTCTAACATTGATGCTTCTAAGCTTGCTCTGTTAGCTCCTCCAGCCTTCCCACACCCCAACAGTGATAAAAACATCCCATCACCTGCCCTGATGTTAGACTTGAAGGACTCAAAATCTGGGTTTGGGGTTTGGAGAGATGGCTTAGTGATTACAGCACTTGCCTGCGAAGCCTAAGGACTCATGTTCAACTCTCCAGGTCCTATGTAAGCCAGACACACAAAGTGACACCCGAGTGCAAGGTCACACATGCGCCCAAGGGGGAGCACATGTCTGGAATTTGACTGCAATGGCTGAAGGCCCTGGCACACCAATTCTCACTCTGTCTCTCACTCACTCTTGCTCTCTCGCATAAAAAACATTTAAAAAAATTTTTTTTCTAAATCTGAGTTTAAGCCGGGCATGGTGGCGCACGCCTTTAATCCTAGCACTCGGGAGGCAGGGGTAGGAGGATCACCGTGAATTCGAGGCCACCCTGAGACTACATAGTTAATTCCAGGTCAGCCCGGACCAGAGTCAGACGCTACCTCGAAAAACCAAAAAAAAAAAAAAAAAAATCTGAGTTTGAGTTGAGACTCTAACATGTAACAGCTGTAGCAAAAAAAAATATGTTGCCTCTTCAAATCATTAAAAAATGGAATTACTAGGGCTGGAGAGATGGCTTAGCAGGCCCACAAAGCCTAAGAAAGCCCGTTCAGTTCTCCAGGTCCCACATTTAGCCACATGCAAAAGTGACGCAAGTGTGCAATGTCGCACATGCGCACAAGGGGGTGCACGTGTCTGGAGTTTGTTCACAGTGGCTGAGAGGCTGCTGGCATGCCCATTCTCTCTCTTTCTCTCTCTCTCTGTCTCTCTCAAATTAAAGAAAATGGAATTACCAGGGCTGGAGAGATGGCTTAGTGGTCAAGGCATTTGCCTGCAAAGTCTAAGTAAGGTCCCTAGTTCGATTCCCTAGGACCCACATAAGCCAGATGCACAAGGAGCACATGGATCTGGAGTTCATTTGCAGTGGCTAGAGGCACTGGCATGTCCATTCTCTCTGTGTCTCTTCTATCTCTCTCTCTCTCTCTCTCTTTCTCTCTCTCTCCTTGCAAATAAATAAAAATAAAATAAAATAAATATTTTTTAAAATGGAATTACTAAGTAAGTTACTTGTATTGGTTACCTGCATATTGCTTTGACAAAATTCCTGACAAAAATCAGCTTAAGGAAGGAATAGGTAGTTTGGTCCTCCAGTTTGAGGTTACAGACCATCACGAGGGGAGAGGCAGGAGCTTGAGGCAATTGGTCACATTCAGCCCAAAGCCAGGAAGCAGACAAATGGATGCTGCTGCTCAGCTCACTTTCTCCTTTACATTCCATCGGAGGTCCCAGCCCATGGCATGGTGCTGCCCATGGTTACGGTGATTCCTCTCAATCTCAATTCACCTAACATAGAAAAGCCTTCACAGACACTCCAAGTGACTGGTCTCCACGGTGATTCTAAATCCCTCAATGACAAACAGAGATAATCATCACACTTGGGCAGTTTGTGAGCAAACACCTGACAGAAACACCTTCAAGGAAGAACAATTTATCTTGGCTCACAGTTCCAAGGCTTGCCACCCATGGCTATGTGGCCCCATTGCTTGGGCAGAACATCATGGCAGTGTGGGAAGTTCTTTGCTTCTTTGTGGGGGAAGCAGAGAAAGAGGAACTAGGAACAAAAATAGTTTCAAGAATGCACTGCCAGGGACCCACTTCCTCAAACTGGGACCCCCTTCCAGTCTCTCGTTTCCTCCCAAGGATGTCATTATATTATGAATACATCAAAGGATGAATCCACTGATTAGGTGAGACTCCTCCAAATCTAATCCCATCTCGAAAACATCTCCGAGGAGTGCTTCACTAATCTCTACTGCTAGTCCAGTCAAGTTAAAAAATCAAAATTAATCACCACAATCCCCTGGTCCACACGATACCAAACACATCCCTTAAAACTATCACATTCCATCCCAACCCCCACCCCAAGGTTCACGTCCATCTGATGCGCAAGATGCCACACACAAAGTCCACCTCAAAGATTCCTCAAAGGTTTCAGAGTTCCACAGTTGTAGGAAAGTTCGAGTTCAACGCTCCTCTGAGACAGAACACAAGCCCTTAGCTGTGAGCCCCTGTAAAATCAAGAGCAAGTGACATGTATCCAGTACACAATGGCACAGAGTAAACATTCCCGCTCCGGGAAGGAAGAATGGAAGAATATAGCAAGGAAGAATTTGGCCAAAGAAAGACCTAAACCAGGACGATAAACAATAAATCCTGTGGCTTCATGTTTGCTGTCTGTGACACGTCAGTGCCATGATGTGAGTTCTAACAGTGGAACCGTCCATGACCCCATAACTCTTGAATTCTACCTCCTGCAAAACCAGTACGATGTGGCCCATATCCTCTAGCATCTCCATGATCAATGCAACTAGGGTGGGTGGCCACAAGGGAACAAGAGCTGGCATCCCAGGCAAGGGCGACTCTCCTCCTCCGTCTACTAGGGGATCAGTGGCTCCGTCACTACTTCCATAAACCTACTCATCATTGCATTATTCTGTTCCACGGTTGCCATGGCAACCAGACGAAGGTGTAACCTACTCCAAGAGGGTGAACGAGTTAGGATATGTTATACTGAGAGGACAAAACGTAGAATACTGCAATAGTCCACCCTTTCCTCTGGCTCTTACATTCCAACCCCCTCCTTCTCTAATGTTCCCTGAGCCTTAGAAGAAGTGACATGTGACTTTATCATCCTTTTTTTTGAGCATTGGACATTTACTGTTATCAGTTTAACCAGTCGTGAGTCTCTCTGTGAGCAACCACTACCCACTGCAAGTTCTCCTCCATAACCAAGGCAGGCAGTGCTCCATGTGCATAATAAACATAAGAGTGTAGAAGGAAATTTGACAGGCACATCCAATCCTTCCCATAAAACCATAGCATAGCAGTTGCTTTGCCATTGGGCCTATGAGCTCTCCAGGTGTTTTTTTTTTTTAAGCATTTTTTATATTTATTTTTATTTTGGAGAGAGACACAGAGAGAGACAGAGAGAGAGGAAGACAGAGAATGGGCGTGCCAGCAGCTTCTCAGCTGCTGTGAACGAACTCCAGATGCATGCGCCCCCTTGTGGTCAAGTGCGGCATTGCGCCCTTGTGTCACTTTGCATCTGGCTAAATGTGGGACCTGGAGATTGGAACTGGTGTTCTTAGGCTTAGCAGGCAGGTGCCTTAATTGCTTAGCCATCTCTCCAGCCCATAACCTTTAATATTTTTTTTCAAGGTAGGGTTTCACTTTAGCTTAGGCTGGCCTGGAATTCACTATGTAGTCTCAGGGTGGCCTTGAACTCATAGCAATCCTCCTACCTCTGCCTCCCAAATGCTGGGATTAAAGGCATGTGCCACCATGCCTGGCTCTCCAGGTGTTTTGATTCAAGTGCCCCCCCCATAAACTTATGTGTTCTGAATGCTAGGTCCTCACCTGGTGGCAGTTTGGGAATTGGTACAGAGAAGTGGGGTTGTTACTGCTAGAAACCTGACTGTGAGATTTTTGGCCTTTTGGAACAGATTTGCTGGAGAAATATGGAAGGATTTGAAACTTTGGCCTAAGACACACCTTGCAGTCCTGTAAGTACAGCTTGATGAATTCTCATCAGAGTTGAAAGACCTGAATGTACTAAGAACTATGGACTCTGAGGCTTGGCTTATGAAGGGAAGAAAGAACTTTGTAAGGACTGGGCTAGAAGTGGTTTACGTAAGAAGCTTGCTGCATTCTGCCTACCTGTATCCCAAGAGCTTGTGCCGGGTTGCATTGTGTAGAAATTGAGTGGTGTGAGCAGAGAGATATGGCACAGGCAGAAATGAAAGTTTCAGGCTAGAGACAACATATCAGTACCGCTGTGATTGTTTAAGAGATTACAGTCACTGAGATTGGGCCATCTGATCTGCTTTGGGACAGCAGGAAGAATGGGGACTCTTGAAGTCAGGGGTCTGAATGCTGAAGGAGTGTCCTGTTCTTCAAACCCAGCTTTATTCCCCCCTGGATTAACAATTTGGTGGACCACCTGGTACTATGGAGTATAACAAATGCAGGATAAAGAGGGTCATATAATTTCTAATGAGGCTTTATTTATTTATTTATTCATTGCAAATAGACATGGGCAGTGTGAAGCAGGGTTGTTGGAAGTACCTGCATGGAGACCCAATGGAGCCATGAGGATGAACCCAATGGAGATGCCAAGACTATGAAATGGCTGCCAAGAAGAGCTGCCAGCCTGGATGGAGTTTTTCTCCTGGTTTTGAGCAGCCCAGCTCGAGGGGTGGAATTTGAACTCCAGAGACTCATCCCTGGTTAGAATTACCAGAGCTGGAGACTCGTCACTGGTTAGTGTTGTTGAATTTGGAGTTACAGAATTTGACGTTTGCCCTGTTTGTTTAAAATCTTGTATTTGTTCAGTCTTTCTTTGCTATGCCCAATGCCATCTTTTGCAGTGTGAATGTTTATTTTGTGCCATTATGGGTTTGTTTGTGGTTTTTTTTTGCAGAGGGTATTACGGCTCAGATAAAAAACCTTGGACTATGGAGATGTTTGAACAATGTTGGGTTTGATAAAACTATGGGGAGTATTTTTAAAGTTGAACTGAATGTATTGCATTTTAAATCATGAATGGTCATGGGTTTATGGGAGCCAGGAGTGGAATGTGGTGGTTTGAGTCAGGTGTCCCCCGTAAACTCATGTGTTCTGAGTGCCGGGTCCCCAGGTGGTAGCGTTTTGGTAATTGGAGCCTTCCTGGAGGAGGTATGTTATTGGGGGAGAGGGCTTATGGGTCTTTCAGCCAGTCTCCCCTTGCCAGTGTTCTACATATTCTCCTGCTGCTGTTGTCCATGTGGTGTTGGCCAGGAGGTGATGTCCAGTCTCTGCTCATGCCACATTTTCCCCTGCCTTCATGGAACTTCCCTTCAAGCCTACAAGCCAAAATAAACCCTTCCCTCCTGTAAGTTGCTTTGATTGGGCACTTTCTGCCAGAAATATGAAGCTAATCACAACAGCTGCCAATTTGTTGCATTGACTTTTATGGGGAGAAGCAAACTAATGACTATTTACCAATGATAAACAGAATACAGTCACACTGAAGTTCAACTTAGTGAGCCAGTGAGTTTATTGGAGTTACCTGTAGGAGTAGGAGCGACCCCAAAGCAGCCACCTTCCTGCAAAGTATCACCTTATCATGGTTAACAGCTTAGTGGAAGCTGCCTTGTGGTTCACCTTTCAGTTAACTTCCTACTCATCTCCAAAGCAGTGGGTGACAGAAGGGCATAATAAATGGGATTTCAGGTGAGGCTCTTGTGACCCTCCATCCCTCCATCTACTACAGAATATCAGTAGATCCATTGTCTTTAACATGGACCTGGCTATCACTGTATTGCTGTTCCATAGTTTTCAAGGCTACTGGGGTGGTTTGAATGAAATGTTCCCCATAGAGTCACATATTTGAATACTTAACCCCCCAGCTGGTGATGTTGTGGAAAGGTTGTGGGACATTTAGGGAGTAGAACATTGCTGGAAAAAATGTATCACAGGGGACAGGCCTTGAGGGGTTATAGCTCAGTCCTGCTTGCTATCTGGTGCCCCTTCTGTTTCCTCCCTGCTGATGTGGTGATGCCGTGCTGGCGTCTGCTCCTGCCATGCTGGCTTTCTTCACCATGACAGACGTCCCTTCAAAACTGTAAGCTGGAAAATAAAACTCTTTCCTTCCTTAAGCTGTTTCTGGTCAGGTATTTTATCCCAAGAAAGTAAGTGATAATATGACCAGTGGCCCAAGGTATTATTTATTCCAAGATGGCAATGAACAAACATGCTAGAATATATTATACTTGGAAGGAAAAATGACATACTACAAGAGGGACAACAGAAAAAGCCAGGGCAAGATATAGTCCTAAGAAAATATACCTGGTGGGCTGAAGAGATGGCTCAGTGGTTAAGGCACTTGCCTGCAAAGCCAAAGGACCTGAGTTTGATTCTCCACAATCCACGTAAGTCATATGCACAAGGTGGCACATGCATCTGGAGTTCCTTTGCAGCAGCTGAAGGCTCTGGTACACATCTTCTCTCTCTCTCTCTCTCTCTTTCTCAAATAAATAAACAAATAAAAATAAAATATTAAAATTTTTAAAAAGAACTAAACAAGCAGCCTTTCCTCTTTGCACAATCTTTCTGGGGAAAAAAAAAAAAAAACCTCTCTCTCTCAAATAAATAAAATAAATACATCTAACAATTTACTTCCTCCAACTAGGCCCCTCCTCCTAGCTTTCACCACTCCCCAAAAATATCAGTTTAAATGCATCAAAGGGTTAATCCTCTGATTAGGTCCTAGTCTTCATGATATAATTTTCTTTGGAATGCTCTCAGAAACACAGTGAGATTGCAATGAGTATGCATTACTAATCTAATAGGGTTTTCCTTTCTCTCTCTCTCTCAATAACACTTTCATACATGTAGATAGTACACTTTGATCCAACTACCACACTCTATTAATCTGTTTCACTCCTCCCCTTCCACTAAAGCCCTTTTTCCCATTTAATCCCATCCTACATTTTTAAAATTATTTAGTTATTTATTTGTGAGACAGAAATAGACAGGTAGAGACAGAGAGAGAATAGGTGCACCAGGGCCTCCAGCCACTGCAAATGAACTTTAGATGTGTACATCCTCTTATGCATCTGGCTTCCATGGGTCCTGGGGAATCGAACGTGGGTCCTTTGGCTTTGTAGGCAACTACCTTAACCGCTAAGCCATCCCTCTAGCCCTGATTTCCGTTTTTAAATTAAGGTTGAGAGAGGTTCCGTTTTTCTCCTGGGTTACATGGGTCCTGGTGACAAGCTCTTTGTTAAACAGGGCAGCTTGTCTTGCCCTCAGAGTCATGCAGATGGAAGCGGGCCTGTGAAGAGCACGGGCTTGGGACAGAGAGCTTGCCATGGAATCTGGCCCATCGCTCTACCTGCTCACTGACCTTGGCCGTGTGCCTTCGCCACACTGGGCTTTTACGTCCTCATGAGTAAATGGTGTTGGAGTACCCTGTGGGACTGGTGACAATAGTACAGGCAGATAGATGGACCCTCCCAGATCGTTGTCTCTGAGGCTCTCAGTGATGGACGTGAATCATGCCTGGCCGGGGCTGTTTAGGAAACTTGTGCTTTTACGTGGTGTCAACATTTCACTGATGGGAGTTGCGATGGCCCTGACTGGGGGCTTGTGTGTTCTCCTCTGTCTTGAAGGACAATGCCACCCTCTCTCTCCCTTGGCCTCCTCTTGCTGACAGGCCTGTGCTTCCTGCTTTCCAGCTCCCAGGCAAGTCACGCTCACTATAACCATTCATCGCTGAAGGTTCCAAGCTGCAAGAAGATAATCCTCAGCCTTAGCAACATGTCCTTTACCTTGTTCTGAGAGCTAGCCCAGAGGTCAAATCACACCAACGTCTTGTTTGCTCCACTGAGAATCGCCAGCTTGGGATGCATTGCATTATGGGATGATCATGAATCTACGGGGACCAGGGGCAGAATGTGATGGTTTGAATGCAAATGCATGTGCTTCATAGCCTGAGATATATTTGATTAAGATTAAGCTTCCTATTTAGTCTTCAGCAGGCAGATCCCTCCTGCTGGAGGGGGTATGTCATTGGGTCACTGGGACCAGAACCTGAGTCTAGCCCCACTAAGCTATGTAGAGAGTCTGTTTGGGCTCTGGAAGTTCATGCTTGCTGGTGCTGGCAGTTGTGCCTGTTCCACAGATTCCTTTGGACTCTGTACACCTGAAATAAACCCTTTCCTCCCTTAGGCTGCTTCTGGCTGGCTGTTTGTATCAGCAATGTGAAGACAGCTGTAACACTCCAAGTCCCAGTCACGTGAGCCTGGCTGTGGGAGGCTTGCTCATTTATTGTTTAAAAGTCTTCCTCAATTCAAACAGTTCAAAAGCAGACTATTCCCTGATCATTATAGCTTCCTGTTCTGGGCCATTACTAAGGCCCCGTCTGCATGTTGTGCCATGACCTTTTCATTCCTCTGAATTAAAGATCAAACCCAAGAGGCACCTTCTATAACTTCTACCTCATCCCTACCCTCCTCACTGTCTGATTCTCAGTGTTCCAAGTTTTGGGATTCCATGAGGGGCTATTTAGCACAGATCTAATTTGCACTCTTTCTCTTATACTTCACCCTAGTTATAGGAAACTGCAAACCAATCTGTCTATCTGATCGTTTGTGTCCCCCTGTCCCTGCCAGTTCAGAGGCTGTGTGGAGGACAGCACGTGCATGTATCTTTTACGTTGTCATTCTTCCCTTACACAGGGAAATTTTTTTCTAGGCAGCCTCACTTGCTTGCACAATACTGTGCTTATAATCCTGTCCCACTCAGACTACTCCTAGGGATGGCATTATATTCTATAGTCTTTCAGCCCTGTTGGGGACATCCCCATATTCACTGGACAGACCCCATTTGTGAATGAGGCCCTGCATGCTAGTGTGTTCCATACACAGGAACACAGCCACTCTTCCACAGACACTTCACCTTCTGAAGAAGCAGCTTTTGTTGCATTTTCTCCACCTATAGCAGGGACCATGCACCTGCCGCTTCAGCAAGTGGACATGCCCTTCCATACCACACAGGGAGGGACAGCCGTGTCAGGCTTGCCTCCATAGACACTGCCTGTTGCATGGACAGTGCACGTGTTCCTCCAAACACTGGCTCTATCAAGTTCTCGTGTTTGAGCTCCAAGTGTTGGGTGAACTTTGTCTGAGGAGATGTGACCAAATGTCTACTCCCCTCACACAGGGCACTAATGACAGGAACAAAGAAATGACACTTGGCTTGGCGACCCAGTGAGTTTAATTTAAGTTACAGGAATGTAAGTGAGAGGTCACTTGTAGAAGCCTGGACAGCTTATGGTGGCTCTATAGTGCTGAAGGAAATTTCTCTCCGTCTTAGCAGTGATTAACCACCCACTTACATATCCTCGTAATCTCTTGAGATCCTCCTGCTAGTGACCACTAAGTATGTATAAATCTTAGGGAGACATGTGGCCTCATGAGCCACTCTCCCTAGCCACTATTAACAACAATTAACATTTAACTGACTACAAATGCTTGATGAGGAGACCATGTGAAGAAAATTAATGGGCCCAATATTTTGTTTAACTTTTTAATTTAAAAAAAATTTATTTATTTGAGAGAGAAAAAAAGACAGAGAGAATGGGCACACCAGGGCCTTCAGCTGCTGCAAACGAACTCCAGGTGCATGCGCCACCTTGTGCATATGGCTTACATGGGCCCTGGGGAATTGAACCTGAGTCCTTTGAATTTTTAGGCAAGCACCTTAACAGCTAAGCCATCTCTCCAGCCCTGTTTAACTTTTGATTGACAACCTCCATACGTATAGACAATATAACATGATCATAATCCCTTCCTACCACCCTCCAATCAGTATTTTTAAAAGATTTTATTTATTTTATTTATTTGAGACAGAGAGAGGGGGAAAGAGAGAGGGGCCTGGAGAATTGAACCAAGGTCCTTAGGCTTCTCAGGCAAGCACCTTAACCACTAAGCCATCTCCCCAGCCCCAATAAATATTTGTTTAAAAATTAGTAATCAAAATTAACCGGCATACTATATGACCTGGAAATTCCACCTGTTATATTTAAAAAGAAATGGAAGGACTTTGAGAACTATTTAAACACTCATGTCCATAGTAACCTGATGCATTGTAGGTAAAGGAACATTTAACCCACATGTCTACTGATGAACGAATGGACGAGCAAAAGGTGTCCACCATACAAGAGAATATTATCCATCCAACTCAAGAAAGCAGAGAATCAGTATTTTTTTTTAATTTTTTTATTTATTTATTTATTAGAGACAGAGAGAGGGAAACAGAGAGAAAGAGAGTGAGCATGGGCATGCCAGAGCCTCCAGCCACTGCAAACAAACTCCAGATGCATGCACTCCCTTGTGCATGTGGCTTATGTGGGACCTGGAGAATCGAACTGGGGTCCTTAGGCTTCGGCAGGCATGCGCCTTAACTGCCTAAGCCATCTCTCCAGCCCGAGAATCAGTATTTTTACAGTGTGACTCCAGAGCACAGTATCACCAAGTGACAGCCTGTGTCAGTTTGAGATATTTCTAAGCCTGCCAGACCTGGCTCTCAGGCCTGGAGAGTCAGGATGTGGCTTGTTATATTGTTTGTGTGACAGAGTGAGGCAGGGCCTCACAGTGTATGCTGAGGGTGTGGTATGCCTAATACCTGTATCTCTGGGTCCTTGGTCTCTATTCGATGTGTCTGTGTGTTGTAGGGAGTAGCTGTTGCATGGATCTCACACACACATGCGTGAAAATTTGACATCAAGGCAAAGCCCCTTATTACTGTCGCAAGCACAGTCCTCTCTTGGTCACACCAAGGACCCCTTCTGAGGCCCTGGGCAATGACCTGTTACTTCCCTTCGGCATGAAGACTAAAGTGCTTTGTTCTCCACACAGCACAGATTCCAGCTCCCTAAGTGTGACCAGCAGAGCAGAGGTAGAAGCATGTTCCCTAACTTTGGGCTGGTGACAACCTTTGACGGAATAAAAAAGCAGGCCAGGTGTAGTGGTGCACGCCTTTAATCCCAGCACTTGGGGAGGCAGAGGTAGGAGGATCGCTGTGAGTTCAAGGCCACACTGAGACTCCATAGTGAATTCCAGGTCAGCCTGGGATAGAGTGAGACCCTACCTTGAAAAAAAAAAAAAAAAAGTAGACACAGCCTTAGGTTCTTGACACGTGTGACCCCATTACCTCCTCACAGTAGTTCCATGAGGTGGGGCTGAGGTGGGCTGAGGTGGCCATGGTGCCCCTCTCTTATCTCTTTCCAGAGGGATGGTACTAACCAGTTCACAGGACTGTCTATCCAGAGAAAGTGCCCTCAGGGCACAGGAGCCCCTGGCTCACAGGCACCTGGCAAATTCTCAAGGTGCCCAAGGGTCTACTCTGGCACAGAGGGCCCCGGGGAACACAACAGCTGAGTGGTCCCACCCACTTCTTGGCCTATAGTCCCTAGGGTGAGAGCTCCAGGGACAGTCTTGTTGCACCTCCACCCTGAGAGCTCCCTGCTGACCTTATCGGACTCCACTGAGTAAGTCCCCCCAGCTTCCTCCTGAGCCCACAGGGCAGGAATGCCTAACCACATGGCCTGGCTCAGCGCCCTTTGCACCTAGGGGAAATGGAGGGCAGATGCAACGGAGAACAAAACCCTACTGTTGTCCTCCTGTCACAGAATAGTTCCACAGGGAGCTCTGGGTCGGGTTGACCCATTAGTCTTCCCTTTGTGTAAGGTGCTCGCCTGTCTTCCCCTGGATTCCGCCTTCAGAGGCCGAGGAGCTGCATCGTGTAGCTCAATACTTGTGCCCTGCATCTGCTCAGGCCTCAGGTCTTTCTTTCCTACGTGGGGCCTTGAGGTCCACCCCTAGCTACAGACCTGGGCCCCCTACACCCATCCGTGACCCTGGGAGAGGAGAAAGTGAGCCTTTAGACTACCTTTGAACTAATTCTCTGATAGCTCAGGATCCTGGCTCTCCTTTTTGCCCAGGAAGCATTTTGCCTTTGATCTCTTTTTTTTTTTTTTTTTTTTTTTTTTTTTTTTTTTGAGGTAGGGTCTCACTGTAGCTCAGGCTGACCTGGAATTCACTATGTAGTCTCAGGATGGCCTCGAACTCTCGGTGATCCTCCTACCTCTGCCTCCCGAGTGCTGGGATTAAAGGCGTGCACCACCACGCCCGGCCCTTGCCTTTGATCTCTTGATGGGACCTTCTGTTCCCCAAGGAAGAGGTGGGTTCATTAACTCCTCAGATAACCCAGCTGCCCCTCTGTCCCTTTCGCCTTCTTTCTTATCTGGGGTTCATCGCCCTCACTGTCACCTGTCAGCCCTCAGCTGGTCCTGAAGGCTGGCAGATTGCTAACCCTACCATTCTGCTGCCCTTAAAGCTTCTCCTGAAGTCATACATGGGTGTAAGTGCTGTGACTAAAAACCCTCATGAGATATATATATATGTATGTATATATATATATATATATATTTGGTTTTTCCAAGGTAGGGTATACCTCTAGCCCAGGCTGACCTGGAATTCACTATGTAGTCTCATGGTGGCCTCAAACTCATGGCAATCTATCTATTTCTGCCTCCTGAGTGCTGGGTGTATAATTTTTAATTTTTATTTATTTATTTGACAGAAAGAAAAAGGCACAGAGAGAGATACAGAGAGAGAGAATGGGCACCAGGGCCTCCAGCCACTGCAAACAAACTCCAGACACATGCGCCACCTTGTGCATCTGGTTTACATGAGTCCTGGGGAATCAAACCTGGGTCCTTTGGCTTTTCAGGCAACTGCCTTAACCACTAAGCCATCCCTCTAGCCCTGATTTCCATTTTTAAAATAAGGTTGAGAGAGGTTCTGTTTTTCTCCTGGGTTACAGGGGTCCTGGTGACAAGCTCTTTGTTAAACAGGGCAGCTTCTCTTGCCCTCAGAGTCATGCAGATGGAAGCGGGCCTGTGAAGAGCACGGGCTCAGGACAGAGAGCTTGCCATGGAATCTGGCCCATTGCTCTACCTGCTCACTGACCTTGGCCGTGTGCCTTCACCACACTGGGCTTTTACGTCCTCATGAGTAAATGATGTTGGAGTACCCTGTGGGACTGGTGACAATAGTACAGGCAGATGGATGGACCCGCCCAGATCATTGTCTCTGAGGCTCTCAGTGATGGACATGAATCATGCCTGGCCGGGGCTGTTTAGAAAACTTGTGCTTTTACGTGGTGTCAACCTTTCGCTGATGGGAGTTGCGATGGCCCTGACTGGGGGCTTGTGTGTTCTCCTCTGTCTTGCAGGACAATGCCACCCTCTCTCTCCCTTGGCCTCCTCTTGCTGGCAGGCCTTTGGTTCCTGCATGCTGGCTCCCAGACTACAGATTTTTATGATTCTCCATTTGCTTACACAAGGCGTCCACCCTGTGTGGAGATAGCTGTTGCTGTCAACAATGTCTCCTTTACCTTGTTCGGAAAGCTAGCCCAGAAGTCATGCCACTCCAATGTCTTATTCTCCCCAATCACCATGGCTGCTGCCATTACAATGATCTCCCTGGCAACCGAGGGTGACTCACAGTCAGATCCTTGAGGGGCTGAGGCTCAACCGATCAACAAGTCTGAGGTTGAGATCCACAAGTGCTACAGAAGATACCTCTTCCGACTCCACCAGCCCAAGAGCAAAGCCCCAGTGACTGGCGGAGCAAGCCTGTTCCTCAACCAGATGCTGAATGTAGTGGACATGGTTTTGCAAACCGTCAAGGAACTGTATAACACACTGCGGTCATCTCCATCAACTTCACAGACACTGGGAAGGCCAAAACACAGATCAACAATTACATAAAGCAGAAAGCCCTTTCAGACATTCTGGAGGTGTTCAGGAGGTGGAGGAAGGCACATCATTGCATTGGTGAACTTCATGGCCCTCCATGGTAAAGTGGGGCCTCCAGGCTGAGCTGGCTCTCGGGAAACCATCCAAGCATGTGCTCGTGTTCCAGTGCTTGTTTCCCATTAAAACACCCCAGAATGGAACAGAGCAGGGCTTCTGCAAGTGGCTACCTTAATTTTCCACCAATGGTTGGAAAATGGTAAGTTACAGCTTCCTCTGCACGCAACAAATCCAAAGTCATCTGTATGAGAGACAAACAGAGAGCAAGAATACTCAAAGCGTTCCCAAATCAATTCTGGTAGAAAACACACAGGACATAATTCTCACAATGTGTCTTTAGAAATGGTAGTGGCGGGCTGGAGAGATGGCTTAGTGGTTAAGGCGCCTGCCTCCTAAGCCTGAGAACACTGGTTCCAATCTCCAGCAGTTCCAATCTCCAGGTCCCACGTTTAGCCAGATGCAAAGTGATGCAAAGGCGCAATGCCGCACTTGCCCACAAGGGGGCGCACATCTGGATTTCATTTGCAGCAGCTGAGAGGCTGCTGGCGCGCCCATCTCTACCTGTCTTCCTCTCCCTTCTCTCTCTCTCTGTGTCTCTCTCTCCGAAAAAAAAAAAAAAAAGAAAGAAAGAAAGAAAGAAAGAAAGAAAAGA
Source organism: Orientallactaga sibirica (assembly GCA_036365145.1). NCBI lineage: Eukaryota > Metazoa > Chordata > Mammalia > Rodentia > Dipodidae > Orientallactaga > Orientallactaga sibirica. Next base: position 9,086,731 of record JAEOAD010000038.1, on the reverse strand, counting down.
AATGTTAGTGGCATAGAAAGGAAGCTTTGGTTCCATATGGAGCCTCCATAATTAATTACCTGTTGAGATTGGACAATCCCTTTACCTGCTGGGGAGTGATTGTCCATCTCACCCTGGACCCAGCTACCCCACTGCTGAGTGATAAATTAGTGAGCTTGCACAGTGCAGAGGACTGTGTGGGTCTGCACACCTAATCAGCTAACCTGGTTCCCCAGTCTACCCTCCTGCCTGGAACTAGTTAGGTCAAAACTGTAGGGTCAGCTTCTGTTCCCCAGGAAAACATCCTGGGGAGAGGATAGATTAAGGCCAGGGGCTGCTCCTCCCAACCAGGGGCTCCTTTGACCCTGGGCAGAGTCCTGAAGAGCAGAGCATGCAGACCACAGCCAGCACAATTGAGACCCCATCTGCCATATGGGGTGGGCCCCATCCCTTCCACAGCCCCTTTGCCTCCTCCTGTTTAATGAGAAGGTGAGTTCAAGGTCCCTGCGGCCCAGCCACTATGAAGGCCTTGATGGTGACGCTCTAGCCCTGACACGTGCATTGTACTCTGAGCCCAGGAAACAATGCAATGTCTTGGAAATAAATTTTATCCTGAATACAGACTGAACTGTTGTCTTCAAAAACATAAAAGCAAAAAAATAAATAAATAAATAAATAAATAAATAAATAAAAGATTTTTTTTTTTGAAAATCAGGTTTTCAAAAATCAACAAATCAGTAAGCATGTACTAGAATTTGCTTCATTATAAATTCAGGTGATTGTTATAGAAACCATTGGCCAGCCTTTTGTATTTATATTTTCATCCTATTTTACAGATGATGAAGCTGAGGCTCAGAATGGTGGCTTGGAACTTCTTTCTTTCCCTTTTTCTTTCTTTCTTTCTTTCTTTTCTTTCTTTCTTTCCTTTTCTTTTTTGGACATGTCTATATATGTATAGTATGTGTATATGCATGCCCATATGTTTATAAGCATGCACGTGTGTGAGGTGTGCATTGCCGTGTGTGTGTGTGTGTGTGTGTGTGTGTGTGTGTGTGTGTGTGTGTGCAGGCCACAGAACCTTGGGTATAATTCCTCAGGAATGAGCCAAGATCCTCCTCACTGAACCTGGAACTCTTTGATTCGGCTACATTACAAAGTCAGCACACCCAGGGATGATCCCGTCTCCACGTCCTGGGCGCTGGGTTGAAGGCACATGCTGCTGTACTCAGATTGTCATGAGCACTGGGTATACAAACTCAGGTCTTCATGAATCTATAGCAAGTGCTTTAATCAATTAAGCCACCCTCCAAGACAGGCTCCTTTCCTCTAAAACACGTATCTAAACTCGGGCCCCACCCTTGAATGACGTCCCCCTTCTTTCTCCCCAGGCATATGGTATGATATATCTTTTCCTCAGAGGGTTGTGAAGGAGGAATTTCACGTGGATGAGAAGACAGCCATCATGGTGCACATGTTGTATCGCATAGGTATCTATTCCCTGGAGCAGTACGAGCCTCTGTCTAGCTGGGTGCTGATTGCGTTCGGACTGGGGGGTAATGCCAATGTCTACTTGATCATGCCTGATGAGGGCAAGATGCAGCAGGTGGAGCAGATGCTGACCTTCAGGCATTTCTACACTATTATGGCAACATTCAACAACCGGTGATTCCCCAGTGTCCAGAGCCAGCAGACCTCTGGGCTGCAATGTGACTGATGTTCTAGAGGACTGATCAGAGGCTAGGGCCACCAAAACCATTCTGGTGCATGACCCTGGACTTCCAGACAGAGCTAGTGCTTGCCATAATGTAGTCCAGGTTCAGCCCAGCGTGGGGGGGGGCAATGCTCAAAATAAAGAGGTAAAGTGTCCCGGACATCTAGAAGATTTTCAGTATCCAGAGCCCAGGGCAGAGCCATGCCACACTGTGCATTGTGGTTGAACCAAGAACAAAGAGACAAGCGTGGGCCCTGGGCAGAGCTGACATGGTGGATCCTTCATGGGCAGGGGAAGGGGGACAAAAAAAGACCCTGCAAAGAGAGCCCTGAACAGAAATAAGTCAGCACCCAAATGCCAAAGGCACGTTTCCAGAAAGTTCTATTCTTCTGTCACTCTTCAGAGGAGTTGATCTGGTGCCCTTGAGACAGCAGTTCCGAGGAGTGCTCCACAAGTCAGTGTACCTAGCTAGTATCATCAGCAGGACCAGGCCCTGCTGCCTCGTGGGCGTGGGACTGTGAAACATACCGAAAGACAAGTGGGCCTGATGTGGGCAGAGCTGCCCTGGCACCCAGTCTGGCCCCTACTGAGGCCCAGCACCTGACAGAGAGCAGAGAACAATGTGGGGCTGAGATCAGCTGGTCCCAGAACTGGGGGGCCAGTGAGCTCCCTGGAGAGAGACCCGCTCAGTCTTTGCCTTTCCTGTGCGAGTCAAGACCTGGAACTTCATCTTGGGCCATCGCTCTGCTCTCCTTCTCGGAGCAGATGTCCTCAGCTACAGTGACCTCTCTTTCTCTGAGAGTCAGGTCCCAGGGGTGACCCTGGTTGGGAAGGAGGGCTGAATGAACAAACAATGTAGTCACAATGAGGCTTGGTTCCAAGTGAGCCTGGCGGGAGGGGTCCTCTCAGAGGAAGTGGCATCTCAGGGGCTTCCAAGATAAGAGAATACCACTGATGTTAACATTCTCTGACACTAAAGACCCCCTCCTTTCCCACCCACCAGAGCTCTCCAATTACATATCCCAGAAATATCCATTTCTGGATCCTATGACCTAGAGTCACTCCTGAACCCCTTGGGCATCACCGAGGTCTTCAGCGACTCTGCTGACCTTTCCGGAATCACAGGGGACCGTCCTCTGAAGTTCTGTAAGGTGAGCTCACCTCTTCGTGGTGTTGTCCCAGGTGTCTGCTCAGACCTAGTAGGGGGTGGGAGTGGCTCAGGCATGAAGCTTATGAAGGGAGGGGGCACAGACAAGGGCCAGATTGAGTCCCTTCAGAAGACTCTGCAGATTCCCCAGGACAGGATGGGACCTCCCGTGAGGGTCTTCCCTTGCCCTTGGTCTCATCATTGTCCAGAGCATTTAAGTCCCTGGACTCAGTTTACCCATATGCATGTAGAGACTTATGTCCAAATGATCTCAGAGAATGTTTCAGAATCTTCTGTCTGTGACATCCAGATAACGTCATGTTCAGGCAGCTCAGTGTGGGCTATATACACTTGGGGTCTGGGCACTGTAAAAGTCATTTTCAGAGCCCTTATCACATGGAGCTCACAGCCATGGGGACACACGCTCAGGAGACATGGAATTCAGATGCTTCTCCCCTGTGAATCTTCTGGCTGCATCCAAGGCTGTGACAGATAGAGTCAGGAAGGGAGTGGGGAGGGAGCAGGCCAAAGATGGAGACAGAGGAAAAGATGGCCCATGCATGGAAGTAGGCTATAAGCATGGCAGAACATGGTAAAGCACACGGACCTAGAGTGAGGTTTCCCTGGGTGAAGGTCTCACACGGGGCCTTCTGCTAGCCCAGGGTGGGAACTGCACAGCTCTGACCTACCTCTGCCTCTCTCCCTGCAGACCATGCATAAGGCAATTTTTAACCTCGATAGCAAAGAAACAAGACCATCTGGGAACCCATCGTATAAATTTAGGTCCTGGAATGACTATCCCTCAGTCATGTTCAACAGGCCCTTCCTACTTTACGCCCTGGATAGTATCAACTTAGCCCCGCTCCTTATAGGCAAAGTGATAAATCCCCAACCCTGACTCCTCTCAGGACTTGGTCCCTCCCCTCAATGCCATGGCTGTCTCTGATGACATTAAACATGTATGGGCTGGTCTTGCCCATACATGAGTGTGACCTGAAAATCTCTCTCCTGTGTTTTGTGAGTCTCCGCTTGTGTTCTGAGATTCAGACATGCGGGGTCAGAGTGTGTCCCTAAATCCATGTTTATGAGGTCCCTGTGGAATGGTCTATTCTCTCCAGGTTCTTGTCTATCTGCCCAAAGAATGGAGGGGTAGAATATGAAGCGAGAACAGACAAGGATATATTCACAGGGGAGTAAAATAACAAGTTGAATGAATCGGGACTCCTGGTGACCACGGGCCCGCCGATGAGGAGGGTACAAGTGGTTATAGCTGACTCCTGGTGGCAGTGCGTCTGTGGATCAAGAGCTTACAATGGAAGTGGTGAGAACTTTGGGATGCCTGACAAGAGGTATCTCATTCACTGTTAAAGCTCAAGGTCCTTAGTAGGGGTTGGTAAGCCAGCCAATAGGAGTTGAAGTAGAAATCTGGACTGCCAGAGCAGGAGCCAGACGCTGCCAGTGGGTCCAGCTGGGTCTTTCTCTGAGGCAGGAAAGAATCCAGGCCTTGAGAGCAGAGGTGCTAATGGTAGAAGCAGCCAGGCCGAGAGAGGCTTCAGGCCTGCAGAGGCAAGAACGAACTCGGCACTCAGGGCTTGAGTCGCTTTGGGGTTCTAGAAGGTAGGAATTGATGTAAGAGACTCTGGGCAGTTTGAGCCCAAGCTGCCCAGTTCGTTTTGTTTTGTTTTGTTTTTTTCAAAGTAGGGTCTCACTTTAGCCCAGGCTGACCTGGAATTCACTATGTCGTCTCAGAGTGGCCTCGAACTCACAGCGATCATCCTACCTCTGCCTCCTGAGTGTTGGGATTAAAGGTGTGCGCCACCACACCCGGCTTCAAGCTGCCCTCTTTGGAGCCTTGTGGGTTTCTGCACTAAGTAGCTGCTGAGTGCATGAGTTTATATAAACACGGGCAGGCCCTGACAGGTGCATGCAAATAAAGTGAAGAGTTTGGGGGCCAATCAGAAGAGCCAGTGAACCAGGCAGTCTAAAAGTTCCGCTAAAAGTGCTCCATTTTCCTTGGCACCATGGCAACTCCCAAGCCTTGATCTGGAAAGGTAGAGAGGGCATGAAGCAGGCTGAAGCAGGAGATCTCCACTTGTACTCCAACTATTCCCAAAAGCAGGAAGGGCCCTGCACTGCCAGTCTCTCTCCATGACCAGTGAGACAGATGGTCCAGGCCTGGTGAGGTGACACAGTGGGCCAGACCTGAGGGACTCAAGACCTGGGTTTGAGTTGAAACTCAAGCATACCAGCTGTGCGACTTCTGGAAAATCACTGACATTCTCTGTGCCTCCATAGCCCTCTCGGGAATAAGGTAATCTCCTTTGATTTTCTGCGAGGTTACATGAGAATGTGAAAAGCTTTTCCACCACACCAGGTATGCCCATCTGTGTGCCTGGACCCCTGGAGGCAATGCCAGACAGCCACTCCCTCGATCCTCCGTGGCAGTACCTTGTAGACCAGGGGTGAAATGAGGCACCCATTCTACTCGCGAGGAAACTGAGGCACTGCAAAGGAGCTGCTTGCTCATTAGGGACAAAACTTCCATCAGGGTCACTCCTTATTCCTATAGAACTCACCACCTCCCTCCACACCCCTTCCAGGGGGCTGCACTGGACCCATACATCATGGATTTTCTCCTTGAACTTTGAGGAACCTTGAGGCCCATGACTCTCAACTATATAATGTGTGTCCACAAGACCACATGTGGCTGCCCCTGGGTGTAGTGGCAGAGCCACCAAATCTCATACTGTCCTCATACCAACAACCCACAGAACAACAAAACCCTGCGAGAACCACAAATGGTCCCCATATTGTCCTTCTATAGGGAAGAGAGAGAGCTGACCCAAAGCTGGCTGTCTGTAGCCCCAAGAATCCAGTGGTATAAAAACGAGGGTCTGTTTTTGATATCTGTGATATCCTATAAGGCCCAAGCCACATATTACCAACTTGCAGGCAAGGTTCCTTCTGCAGGCTGCAGATGGATCAGACCAATTGAGGCCAAAGGAAGATGGTACTGCCTAATGGTTCCAGGCCGCTCACTTGAGCAAAGGGAGAAGCAGGCCTTATTCAGTCTTTGTGGCAGTCTGCAGTTGGTACTTGGCTGCTGGTCCTGAGCACAGTTTCAGAAGATCTTCTTAGAGCCACCCCTGGCACTAGAGGTTTCATTTAACAACCTTATGGCTTTGGGGTATGTCACAGTCAGGTTCACATTGCTGGTAGAAATCACCCAACCAAAAGCAGCTTGTGGGGGGAAAAAAAGAGAGAGGTTTATTTTGGCTTACAGGCTTGAGGGGAAGTTCCACAGTGGCAGGTGAACACGATGGCATGAGCAGAGGGTGGATATCACCCCCTGGCCAACATCAGGTGGACGAGAGGAACAGGAGAGTGTGCCAAACACTGGCAAGGAAACACTGGCTATAATATACATAAGCCCACCCCCAACAATACACTGCCTCCAGCAGGCGTTAATTCGCAAATCTCCATCAGCTGGGAACCTAGCGTTCAGAACACCTAAGTTTCTGGGGGGACACCTGAGTCACACCGCCACAGGGTACCGCTTCCTACCCATGCAGGATACCTTCTTTTACATTCTTAACTACTATCTTTGCTGTTCTTCCAGATGGTTCTCCAAGTCTGTAAGGCAGTTAAGGATTAGAATTAAGTAATGAAACCTTTCTACAGAGGGTGGGCAGGATCTGTGAAGATCTACCACCACTCATTCCAAGCAAGGGCAGATTGGGCCCAAGAACCAGCAGCTAAGGGGATCCTAACAACAGCAGCAGCAGCAGCAGCAGCAGCAGCAGCAGCAGCAGCAGCAGCAGCAGCAGGCATTAGCAAGGTCCAACGCAGCATGAAAAGATTCCACTACTTTTATCAATTGTTCTCTCCCTCTCTCTCTCTCTCTCTTTCTTTGGTTTTCCAAGTTGGGTCTCACTCTAGCCCAGGCTAACCTGCAATTCACTATGTAATCTCAGGCAGGCCTCAAACTCAAGGCAATCCTCCTACCTCTGCCTCCCACCCATGTGCTTGGATTAAAGGCGTGCACCACCACGCCTGGCTCAATTGTTTTCTCAAATGAGGAATGTTGGATGGCTTGGCATGGATGGAAGACATTGCCTTTTCTGGCTCCCTGTAGTCTATACCACACTACCACATTGTGGGGTTCGCCCATGGGGCCTCTGGGCCTCTCTCTGTGCTCATGGGCTCGGCAAGGCTGCCTCAAGCTGCTCAACTTGGGTCAGGCCCAAAGGAGAACAGGGCTTCACTCTTGCCCATGGTTCCTGATGTTTCCCCCAGCTCAGGGCCAGCACTGTGTCTCTTGCCTTTCCATTGGCCTCAGCTAGCTGTTGACTGGGCCCCAGGCTGGGCAAATCATCTCTATCCCCAGAATACTTTTAATCACCTTCTCTGGGGGATAAGTACCAGACCCAAGGACAAGCTCAAGCTTTTCATTGGTGAACTTGTGTTTGTTCTCTAAGCTTCCAGAAGCTCACTAGCATGGCATTTGGCTTTCTGTCAGTTGATGTCCTACAAACTCTGGCTTGACCTCAGTCTTACATTTGCCTTCAAGTGGCCTGGACCTCTTGGTCCGCTCGGCCATCTCTCATCTTTTAGATTGCTTGTCCACTTTACATGTTGAACCCGCTCTGTGTGCCAGTCAAAGTCATCCAGGTCAATCAAAAGACAGGGTTCCTTGGGGAACCCTGAGGCCCATGACTCTCAACTATATAATGTGGGGCCTTAAGGTTACCTCATAAAGAACATGCCTCACCCAGGGGCTCAGCAAGGTCACTAAAGCCTCATATCAGTCATGAGGTCGCCGCCCATTCTACCCCATTGAAACTCTCCCAGGAACATAGTCACAACTGGCCCAGGACCTGGGATTCAAACCCTACCTCTTGCAGTCTCAGTTCGCTCAGTAATGCTTGTCTTTTATTGTTTCTGGCCCTTGATATTTATTGGAACCAGAAGCAGCAATAACCTAGTTTCTGCCATGGCTCATGGGAGCCAGTCCATCAGAACTGACGTCCGTTGTGTCTCTCCTCAGGTTGTATAAGTTTGTCTCAAGGAGGGATGGGTGATTATACTGCTGTTTCTCCATTTCTACAAATCTCAGACTATCCCATCTACCCACAGCTTCATGACCCAGGCTGTGACAGCCTCTTCCTCTTTTTTTAAAAATTTTTAAATTATTTTTATTTATTTATTTATTTTTGGAGAAAGAGACAGAGAGAGATAGACAGAAAGGGAGAGGGAGACAGAGATGGGTGTGCCAGCAGTCTCTCAGTTGCTGTGAACAAAATCCAGATGCGTGCGCCCCCTTGTGGGCAAGTGTGGCATTGCGCCCTTGCCTCACTTTGCATCTGGCTAAACGTGGGACCTGGAGATTGGAACCGCTGGACATTGGAACCAGCGTTCTTAGGCTTTGCAGGCAGGCACCTTAGCCTCTAAGCCATCTCTCCAGCCCTTTTTTTTTTGTTGTTGTTGTTCAAAAGCCTTTCCCAATTCAAGCAGTATAGGTGCAGGGGCTGGGCCAATATTAAGGTTCCATTTACAGGCTGCACCTACCTAGAATGTTCCCTTTCAATGACCTGAGGATTATATGCCATCACTTCTACCTCAGTTTCTCCCATCTCACTGCCCAATTCTTACCATGGGTTCCAAGGGTATGGATCCCAAGAAGGGTTCTTTTACTATGCATCTAACTTGTACTCTTGTTCCTTACATCCCACCACCAGTAAGAAGTGGCAGGCTGACACCTCCATCTCATCTCTTTCCTCTTAATCCCTTTTCCTTTCCAAGTCAAAGGCTAATGCAGAGGCTGGCAGCCACATGCTTTCTCCCATTGTAATTCCTCCCTTACATGGGCAGGTTCTTTCTGGAAAGGCCACTGAGCCTCAGCTGCGTGTCTTGCTCACAAGAAAGATGTGCAACGAGCACTGTGATGGGAGCATTTCAGCCAGAAAGTCTAACTCAGAAAACGACCGGGTCCTGAAGCCCCAAGGCCATGTTGCATTCTGCACTCTTTGTATTGCTTCAAGGCCACGTCCTGATTGACAGTTTCTATTTCGTAACTCGTGCTATTTTTCACTGCTCTACTCCATGGCCTAAATACAAGCAAGCTCCCTCAAGCCAACGGCCTTCCAACTTGTTTATTGCAGAAAAATTCTCACTCAAGGCCCCTGATCACACAGACGGAGCCTCTGGGGCCCGCCAATAATGTAAAGAATCTTAGATGATGTCAAATCGCCCGTGTAAACCCCGAGTGACCAGAGCTTGGGGTCCAGATCTTTGGAGTGCTAGCCTCTCCGGGCTGGTGTTGATAAACCTGTGTTCTGCAGTCTCTCAGAGAGTCTCTTGGTGTTTCGCTGACTCGAATCTGAGTTTCTGCAACACCACCACAGCCTTCTTAGGATCCCATCCCACATGTGTGACTCCCAAGGGCTATAATACATCCTCAGTTGTTTTGAGGGCAATCCTATTGTAGCAGACAGCTTCAGGTTCGCTGAGATGAACTTCCAGACCAGGCACAGTGATGGAGGAAGGGATTTTACTGAAGCTTACAGACCCAGGGGAAGTTCCATAATGGCAGAAGAAGCTGACCTGCTCTTACAGGACCAAACACAGAGAGCAAAGCCACAAGCCAAAAGCCACACAGCACAGCACACCTTAGGAACTCCAGCTAGGCACACTTTGCATATCTTTAGATTGAAATCTCAAACCCACCATCACACCTTAAGATATGCCAGTGACATTGCCTCCAGCCAGGTGGATGCAGATGCAAACTATAAACTAATAAAACACTGAATATACTGGGGCCATCTAGTCAAACTACTACACCTATACCCATAAGGGCCCCATGTATCAAGGAGACATAGCACCCTATACCAAGTAGACGGTGACCATCCGGGATTCACCCCACAGGTGCTTCAAATGGTTTGGCCTTGGTTGTCACCGCTCTCAGGGAGCATGCAACCCTTCTGGTAAGGAGGCACACCACCCCATCCCTCATGCTCCCACATTTGCCCCACCCTCACACAGATCAGCCTTGGTGACAGGCCTCAGCACCCACCACAGGAGCCATGCAGTCACTCTTCCCCAACTCACCCTTGGCTCTGGCAGCCCCTGGTCAGGCACCCCTTGTGTTAAGTGTCTCTGTTGGGGCAGGAACAAATGTCTACTCAACCCAGGTAGAACACCAGTGATATGTAAGCCTAGCATAGTGAACCCCTGAGTGTACTGGGGTTACTTACAGGAGTGTGGGTGAGGAGTTACAGGAGCAAGAATGACACGATGGCAGTTTCACATGCAAAAGCCTGGGGCAGAGATGGCTTCATCACCTGCCTCCTATCTGGTTCCAATCTCCAGGTCCCACGCAGCAGATGAAAGTGACTGCTGGTGCGCCCATCTGGATTTTATCTGTCTTGAGAAGCTGCTGGTGTGCCCATCTCTATCTGTCTTCCTCTTTCTCTCTCTCTGTCTCTGTGTCTCTCTCCAAAAAAAAAAAAAAAAAAAAAAAAAAGCCTACACTGGCATAGGTGACAATGCTATGTCTCCGGGTCTCCGGAACTCATTGTCTCATTGTGCAACTTACAGGCAGCTCTGCCAGTGGGAAAGTCTCTTCTCCCCAGCAGACCTTAGCTCTCTTGGTGGGGGCGGGGTATGAATCTTACAAGTTTTAGGAACTTCCCGTGAAGTTCCCAAGCTTTCTAAGTTTCAGAACTTCCCGAGTCTTACTGAACCTGTCTCCAGGATGAAAAGTTTCATTTGGAGGAAACTGCTACACAGCACACGTCAAGCAACCCTTTTGTGGGCTGGAGAGATGGCTTAGTGGTTAAGGCACTTGCCTGCGAAGCCTAAGGATACAGATTCAATTCCCCAGAATCCATGTAAGCCAGATGCACATGGTGGCGCATGCTTCTGGAGTTTGTTTACAGTGCCTCTATCTCCTTGCGTTCTCTCTCTAATAAATAAAAATAAAATATGTTTTTAAAAACTAAGCCGGGTGTGGTGGCGCACACCTTTAATCTGAGCACTCGGGAGGCAGAGGTAGGAGGATCACCGAGAGTTCGAGGCCACCCTGAGACTACATAGTGAATTCCAGGTCAGCCTGAGCCAAAAAAAAAAAATAATAATCCCTTTTGTTGCCCTTGGCACTGGGTTATTACCTCCCCTCTGGACCAACACAAATGGGCTTTGAAGCCCCCACAGCACAGACTTCAGGTCCCATGGGAGTCAGCCTTGGCTTGGCATTAGAACAGGGAAATTCAGAAGCCCATTGTTGTTTCTCAGGAGGTTTGTGAGGTGGGCTGGGGGTGGCTGTGGCAACCCCTCCCCTTTCCAGATGGATGACACTAGCTAATTCTACTAGACTAAGTCCATTCATGAAAAGACAGTCAAGCCCTCAGGTCCAAGAAGCACATGGTACAAAGTGATCTGGCCAGGTCTCAAAGTGCCCCAGGCTCTTGTCCAGCACCAAGTGTCCTTGGGCACACAATAACTGAGGGTCTTCTGACCCCTATCCCACCTTTAAGTCCTCAGGGCAACAGCATGAGAGACAGTTGGTGCTTCAATCCTGCCCACACATACCCTCCTTGTAGACTCTGCCCAGTATGCCCTCTCCTCCAGCTTCCTCCTGAGCCCACTGGCTGGACACTGCCAGCCTCCCTGCCTGGGTCAGTACCTTTTCCACAGAGGAAACTGAGGCAGACAGCTGTAGTTGTGACAGAGGCAAGGGAGAAGAAATTCTTCCCTGTGCTACCAGTGAGTGCTAAAGGAGGCTGACCTAGTGGTCAGGCATCCTTCTGGGCCTGGGATGGCCCCAGACTTCCTGCCTTCCCTTGATGTCTGTGTTCAGAGGATCTGAAGAGCCACCTTAAGCAACCTCAACCCTATTCCCTACAGCTGCTCTGCACATTTTCTTACCCATTACCTTTGGAAACTCAGCCCTAGCCAGCCACCACCTCCCCCATGTCTTTGGTTCCAGTTTATTGAAACATATTTACCAGAATTCCTAAGGATAGTCCAGGGTCCCCACCTCTTTGCTCTGTGGGGCCCACTTTCCAGCCTCAGGGACCCTATGACTTTGATCTCCTAGTAGGAGCTCCAGGAAAGAGAGAGAGAGGTGTGTTCATTAACTTCTCAGATAACTGTACATATGTCCCCCTCCTCCCTCTTTCTTATCTATGTCCATGACCCCAACCTTCACCTTTAGTTCCCCACTGGATCCCTGGCCCATATTTCCTACCTATTAGAAACTTTTTTTTTTTTTTTTTGGTTTTTTCAAGGTAGGGTCTCACTCTGGCCCAGGCTGACCTGGAATTAACTATGTAGTCTCAGGTGAACTCACAGCAATCCTCCTACCTCTGTCTCCTGAGTGCTGGGATTAAAGGTGTGTGCCACCACGCCTGGCAGAAACAATTATTTCTAAGTAGGAGCTGTAACCAATGTGAAAGCCAGCAATGGCAAGAGTGGACCTCTCTGGAGGTGTGCTGGGACATCGAGTACAATGATGAAAGGAGTGTAGGAAGGAGACCATCAAAGAAGACATTGGCAAGGAAAGAATGAGAGTTAAACAAGGAGGCCAAGGAGCCATCACAATGAGATCACTGTTCAAAGCTGAAGTTCAAAGCAAGTAATGGTTGGGTCTCTGGATGGATCAAACGTTAAAACAGGAATGTTCTTGAAGAAATAAAGGGCTAATTTATTGTCTTTTCAAGTGGATAATGCCTTTTTAAACAAGATCAAAAAACCAGACATCGGGAAAACAAGAACTGATGGATTTGACTTTACAAAATGTAAACAGGAGCTGCGTAGATGGCTCAGTAAATGCTAGCTGCACACGCATAAGGACCTGAGGTGGGCTCCCCAGACCCACATACATGTCAGGTGTGGTGGCACATGTTTGTAAGATCAGCACTCCAGAGAGAAACACAGAGGGCCAAGCTAGATCGCTATACTGAAGGAATTGGTGAGCTCTGAGTTCAATAAACAAGGGAGGAGCTACAGAGGGAGACACCTGATGTCAGCTTCTAGTCTCCAAATGCATATGCATATGCATGAACACACATGTGCCCGCATATATATGAACACACATAAACATGCAAAAATGCAAAAAGAAAAGAACAGTCTGGGAAATTTTGCCACTCAATTCACTGTGAAGAAAATTGCAGTTGTGAATATAAGTGCACCAAACATCAGAGCTCCTAAATATATGACATAAACACGGTCTGAATGGGGGCAAACTGATAGCATTGCAATCTAGAGTAATAGTAAGAGAATTAACTAATACACTGTTCATAATCAATGACCAATCAGACAGTCAAAAAGGAAACTGAGACTTGAACCCTACTCCCACCCAGGTACACCCAGGACATATATCCAGAACCCTATACCAACAATAGCATCCTACACATTGTTCTCAAATACATTTGGACCATTCTCTAGGAAAGACCACATAGTGGAACATAAAACAAGTTTTCATAAATTTAAAAATATTTAAAATTTTAAATTTAAAACAAGTCTTCAAAAATTTAAAAATCATTTTGAAAATCCTCTTCTGACTACAATGGAATAAAACCAGACATCAATGGCAGATGAAAAACTGGAAAAATCAACAAGTAGGCAGAAATTACACACATTGTCTTAGCCAAGGAACCAAAGAAAAAATGTCATAAGAAAAGTTAGAAAATGCCTTGAGACAAATTAAAATGAAAAGAGAATACACCAAAATGTTTTGAATAAAGAAAAAGCAGTACTAAGAGGGAACTTTGTATCTGTAAAAATTCTACAAGCAAAGCCTGATTTAACACTCTCTAGAACTAGAGAAAATAAAAAGCCTAAAGCTAAAAAAATGAATGAAATTAAAGATCGGAGATCTACAAAGTAGATACTTTTTAAAAAAGCAGAAGAGGGCTGGAGAGATTGTTTAGTAGTTAAGGTACTTGCCTGAGAAGCCTAAGAGTGAATGTTCGAATCTCCAGGTCCCACGTAGCCAGACATAAGCACACAATGTCGCATGTGCACACAAGGGAGCACACATGTCTGGAGTTTATTCACAGTGGCTGAAAAGGCTCTGGCATGCACATTCCCTCTCTCTCTCTCTCTCTCTCTCTCTCTCTCTGTCACTCTTTCAAAAATAAAATAATAAAAAAGCAGAGGAATTATTAATAAAAGATAATGGGAAAACAATAGAGAAAGGTACAGAAAAAAAAGTTATCCTTTAAAAAGAAAATTGAAACTTTTTTCTAGGCTAAGAAAAAATGGAAGTATTCATATCCTGATTAAACTCTTCCAAAATATTAAAAAGGAAACAATACCTGAAATTTGAAACTATAATTACACAGAGACCCAAGAAAACTAGGAATTAATGTCACTTTTGAGCAGTAATGCAAAAATCCTTAATGAAGTACTAACACAGAATTTATCAGCACATGAAAGACATATTCACCATGATAAAAATGAGATTTCCTAGAATGAATGCCTTGTTTAGTATACACATGTAAACCAATATAATATGTCATGTAGACAGAATGAAGACAGAAAACATCTCAATTGATGCAGAAAAGGTATTTGACAAAATTCAACACCATATCATTGAGTAATATGACAGCCAGTAAACAATAGGGAGCTGGAGGGATGGCTTAGCAGTTAAGGTGCTTGCCTGCAAAGCCAAAGGACCCAGGTTCGATTCCCCAGGTCCCACCTAAAGCCAGATGTACAAAGTGGTACACACATCTGGAGTTTGTTTGCAGTGGCTGGAGGCCCTGGTGTGCCCATTCACTCTCTCTCTCTCCCTGTCTTTCTCTCTTTCTCAAATAAATAAATAAATAATAAAATATTTAATATAAATATGTACAAAATATTGCTGACATGAATTGAAGAAGGCACAAGTTAATGGAAGGAGATTTTACATTCACAGACTGGAAACTTACTCTTGTTAAAATACCAGTATCGGGGGCTGGAGAAATGGCTTAGCGGTTAAGGCGCCTGCCTGCTAAGCCTAAGAACCGGGTTCCAATCTCCAGGTCCCACGTTTAGCCAGGTGCAAAGTGATGCAAGAGCACAATGCTGTACTTGCCCACAAGGGGGCACATGCATCTGGATTTCGTTCACAGCAGCTGAGAGACTGCTGGCGCACCCATCTCTATCTGTCTTCCTCTCCCTCTCTCTGTCTGTCTCTCTCTGTGTCTCTCTCCAAAAA
This sequence comes from Orientallactaga sibirica, assembly GCA_036365145.1. NCBI lineage: Eukaryota > Metazoa > Chordata > Mammalia > Rodentia > Dipodidae > Orientallactaga > Orientallactaga sibirica. The sequence goes on along the minus strand of JAEOAD010000038.1, from coordinate 9,071,692 downwards.
TTAAAAAGAAATACCAGTATCGGGCTGGAGAGATGGCTTAGCGGTTAAGGCACCTGCCTACTAAGCCTAAGAACACTGGTTCCAATCTCCAGGGTTCCAATCTCCAGGTCCCACATTTAGCCAGATGAAAAGTGACGCAAAGGCACAATGCCACATTTGACCACAAAGGGGCGCATGCATCTGGATTTTGTTCACAGCAGCTGAGAGGCTGCTGGTGCACCATCTCTATCTGTCTTCCCCTCCCTCTCTCTCTCTGTCTCTTTCTCAAAAAAAAAAAAAAAAAAAAAAAAAAAAAGAATGTGGAAAAGCCGGATGTGGTGGCACATGCCTTTAATCCCAGCACTCAGGGAGGCAGAGGTAGGAGGATCACCATGAGTTTGAGGCCACTCTGAGACTACATAGTGAATTCCAGGTCAGCCTGGGCTAGAGCAAGACTCTACCTCAAAAAAAAAAAAAAAAAAAAAAAGAATGTGGAGCACAACTGAGGACCCTTTTTCCACTGAGACATCTCCCCATCCCCTAAGTCTTTTGTCTTTAAAAATAATCTTACCAGGCTGGAGAGATGGTTTAGCAGTTAAGGTGCCTGCCTGTTAAGTCTAAGAACACACATTCGATTCTTCAGGTCCCACGCTTAGCCAGATGCAAAGTGACACAAGGGCGCAATGCTGCACTTGCCCACAAGAGGGTGTACATGTATGGAGTTCATCACAGCTGCTGAGAGGCCACTGGTTCACCCATTCTCTATCTCTCTCCCTCTCCCTCTCCGACTCTCTTAATAAAAAATAATAATAATAATAATAATAATAATAATAATAATAATAATTCAACCACTGGAGCTGGAGAAACAGCTCTGTTAGTAAAATACTTGCCACGCAAGTATGAGAAAGCACCTTCATCACCCCATGGGCAATTCCGATAACCCCATTGAGGAGGCCCCTCAGTGAAATAGCAATGGGGAGAGGGGACTGTAAGAGGCTAACATGAGGGGAATGTGACCACTGTGTAATTTGTTCATATAGTAAAGTTTGTAATCAATAAAGAAAATAGAAAATAAAAAGCCAGTTCTGGGGAGGTGAAGAGAGAGAGGCAGATCAACAACGAGCTCCAGGCCAACGAGAAGCCCTCACACCTGATGTCCCCTGGCCTCCACATCCACCAGCACACATTCATACATATGCATTCTTGCATGCACGCACACACATACAGTGCTTCAACTCTTAATTTAAGAATTAAATGGAAGGGGGCTGGAGAGATGGCTTGCCAGTTAAGGCTCCTGCCTGTCAAGCCCAAGAACTCCAGTTCCAATCTCCAGGTCCCACATTTAGCCAGATGTAAAATGTGATGCAAGGGCGCAATGCTGTACCTGCCCACAGGAGGGCACATGTGTCTGGAGTTCATTCACAGCGGCTGAGAGGCTGCTGGCACATCCATTCTCTCTCTCTCTTGTGTCTCTCTCTCTCAAAAAAAAAAAAAGAATTAAATGTAAGGGCTGCTGAGGAAGAGAAGGGGAGGGTGGGCCAGGAGTAAATTCTATTCCAGCTGAAATCAGAGGCCGTGTCTGCAGGAATGAAGCCCTCCCCTGAGATTAGGTTGTATTAGCAAGAAAGGTCCCTTAGTCACATGGGTTTGGGAAACTCTGGATATGTATTTTCTGAAGGACTTCTCAGCTCTTTGAAATACTCCCACCCAAGCGGGAGACAGTGGGTGCAATATTTCCCCAAACCAACTTGAAGAATCATTTCTAGCATTCCACTGCATACACTCTGAAAACGCTGCTCTGTGTTGGGGGGCAGGCTCTTAAAAGGGGTTGAGCAGATTCACATGTAGGTGGCTCACTCTGGCAGAGGCAAGCAAAGTCTGTTAGGGAAAAACTGGATATAGGAAATCCTTGACTTTCCATTCCCATCACACACATAGGATGCTTTCTGGGCCTAAGCACCTTATAGGTGCCTTTGATGCCCTCTGCCCCTGAGGCTCACGGCATGCACTGAAAAGGCGCTGATGTGGTGGATGACAGTTTGACATTCTTGGTTCAGAGTGACATCACCACAATTGATACTAGAACTCTTCTGGGCTTCCTCCCTCCCGGGTATTAGGTAGAGTGTAGCAGGCTCAGGAGATGGGGTGGATGGCAAGACTGTCTGTGACAACCACTGGCCAAGCCTCTGATTGCACAAGCCCACTTCACCTTGGGCCTGTTAATATTAACCCAGTCTTCAGTCCGGGGAGGTATTCGAAAGCCCCAAAGTCCCTAACAGGTGTTGTTTTGCTAAATCAACTTGTTGATTGAACCCTGTTTCTCACTTGACCTTTCATGGTGATCCTGCTCAGTCCTCCATTAATACACATCTTGTGTTGGCAATGGCACCCGGGGACTTGTCCTAAGAGTCGATATCCTCCTTTCCTACATCAGAGGGCGTCTAGATTTGGGTATTGGTAACTTCATTAAGCAACTAGTTCCTAGATGTTTACTCTCTCTGAATGCATGCTTATGGATATCAGCTCCAAACCAGCGCTGTAGGGAGTATTCCTACTAACCCTCGCTCTTAGGGTTCTTGTCCTACCACCGCGACCCCAGAATGTGCTTTGTTCCATGAAGTCATTTGCTAGGACAGGAGGAATATAGGTCTGGGTGCCACACTGCTCAGCTTGCCAAGCCCGCCTCAATCTCTAAGAGCAGTTTGCTTTGAACAAGTTACTCAATCTTTAGTCGTGCTTGCCTGAAAAATATAACTAGAATGCCTCTTCTGGAGAGTCGTTCAATGCATGGCACATACTTAAGAGACATGAGCTAATGAATGAATGTGAGTGGCCGTTTTCCTTTTTCTGTTTGTGTGTGTGTATGTGTGTGTTCTTATATTATGATTAATGGCATATTCCTTTTTTTGGAGAGAGTCAAAGAGAGAGAGATAGAATGGGCGCACCAGCAGCCTCTCAAGCCGCTGTAAACGAACTCCAGACGTGTGCGCCCCCTTGTGGGCAAGTGCGGCATTGTGCCCTTGCATCACTGCGTCTGGCTAAACGTGGGACCTGGAGATTCAAATGGGCATTCTTAGGCTTAGCAGGGAGGCGCCTTAACCGCTAAGCCATCTCTCCAGCCCGATTAGTGCCATTCTTATATTGATCTCACACTGCTCAGGCTTGTGCCTAGGGCAATAAAATGCTATTGGTGCCTGGAGACATGTAAAAGGGAGCAAAGACAATGAGCTGGGGGTGTGTGAATTCACTGAGCTTGGGGGCCTTTTGGGCACTGCTTAAGGTTGTTTAGCCAGAATTTCTTCTTTCCTCCTTCTGCTATAAACAGCCTGCCCTTCCAGGAGCCTCTACTGAGCCCTGGAGCTTCGTCTTTGCCTGTGGAGGAGGATCATCTCAGTGAATGGGCATCGAATTCTGAAAGTTCAACAGACACTTTATCAACTCGGGGATCTTCCATCCACTTGGGGTTTTCCCAAGTTCCTACACTCTTGTCCCCATCCCAGCGCTATTTGAGACGAGACATGACGATCAAGTGAAGACAGTGATCAGGTGTCACCTCGCTAATCCCTCCTCCGGGCTCACTTATGGTCAGACACCCAGCAGGTATTTCACAAGTGGACGTGTAGACGGGTGGCTGGGGAAATGAGGGCATAGTTCCCTGGCCCACAGTGTCTCTTTCCTTGCCTTTCAGCATGCTAGCACGGCATGACCTCCTTCCACCACACGACACCAGCTCAGCAATCTCTGTGCAACCAGTTTTCCCCACACATCAGTGAGCAACACACATTGCAGCTGGAACAGTTGGCTGAGGAGGGTACACACTGGCCTCCCATGTGATGTAATTGCCAGGGTCAGTGGGTGCTGCTAGCTGCCCCCTCACTCCTCAGTCCAAGGCAGCTACCAATAGAGGCAGCATTCGATGGTGCTGCCAGCACATGGCTTGTAAGTAAAACACACCCTCCGCTGGTCTGAGGCCTGGGCCCCAGCGCTCTGTGTGTGCCTGGGGACACAGCTGTCAGTTGGCTGTAGACTCTAGGGGGCTAGCGCTAAGTCTCCAAGACTTGCAGGGCAGCATGCCACAGGGCCTGAGATTTATGTCCGGTGTGTGTGTGGGGGGGCTCTTATTGTAGAGGGGCACCTCATGCTTAAATAGAAAGTTAGCGATGGACAAAATAAAGCTCCATGTTTGATGGCAGCAAACTGGGTTAGAGCCCAGCTCAGCCAGTGGCTGGTTGTGGACCCTGTGTAGGTCATCTGATCTCCCTGGGCCAGTGTTTTGTAGGACTGGTTGGAGAATTAAATGAAACATTGCTCAGTGACAAGGGGCAAGACATAACTGAAGTGACTTAGAGAGAGATGGAAAAGGTCAAGGGAAGAGCTCAAGGCGGAGGGGCCTAGACAAAGGTAAGCATGGGGAGCTGCCCCAAGTTGAGGGAGCAGGCAAAGATCTGGAGACAGCTGGGATCCTGCAAACCTTCTGAACTGACCAAAGAAGGAAGAGAAGGAGGGCAGGAAAGAGGGACGGAGGGAGGGATGCTGAGGCATAGAGCTGCTCCAGGGAGGGAGGCAATAATGCCTGGTCTCCCCTCTCCTGTCAGGAACCTACTGTCATATACAGAGCAAGCTGGTGGCTTAGTGTCAAGGCCTCAGCCTCCAAGCAGGACAAAAAAGAGGAAAAGCAAAGATCTGGGCAGGGGTTGGCAGACAGGCTTAGAGTGAGCAGAGAGCTGAACTTGATATTGTACATAGTATTGAAAACCTATGATGGACAGTACATGGTACATTATAACCACAATTCAGAGACGCCTCCAGCATGTAGCCAGGTCTCTTGACTAACATCTGCTTTATTGAACCCCTGTTGGGTTCCACCTACTTTGTCCTCACAGAAGGCCTCACACAGTTCCTTGCACAGGTGTGCAAGCCTCCATTCACACCTGGAGCTTCCACTGGGAAGGGGAGGGAAGATGGCTAAGATCTCACAGGGGAGCCCGAGTCCGGCCTGGAATTCAGGGGTCTGCGGGTCTCCCCAGACTGACTCTACCCAATATCTCACTGGTTCCTTACAACCCCACCCCCATCAGAGCAGACCCTCTGGTCCCTAGAGCTGCAGGAAGCCTTGCCGGACTGCATGGTGGAGCTGGGTGACCCTGCTGTGTTTCTTTGTCTAGGATGGCACACTCCATTCTGTCCCTCTGGCTGCTGGTGGCCTGGCTGGGTTTCTACGCCTGTATCCAGGAAGCACCTCATCAGAATGGTGGAATAATGCCAGTGCCTCTGGAGGCACCGTCCGTCTCCTTCAATAATTCCCAATTTGCCTTCAGCCTCTACAGAGAGGTGATGGTGAACAACCCGGATCAGAATGTGCTCTTCTCCCCATTGAGCCTGTCGGTTCCGCTCACGTTGCTGGCACTCCATGCCAAGCCAGAAGCCCGCTACCAGATTCTGCAGGGTCTAGGGTTCAGCCCTGCACAAATCCCCGAGACCCAGGAACATTCGTACTATGGGAAGCTCCTGAACTCCATCCTGCCCCAGTCTGGAGAATGCAGGATCGACCCTGGCAATGTGCTGTTTGTGGACCAGAAGCGAAACCCTGTGCTCAAGTTTGTCGCAATAGCCCAGAAACTGTACCACACCAATGTCTTCCTCACCAACTTGGGGAATTCCAAGATAGCCAAGAACCAGATAAGCTACGCCATACGCAAGCAAACCCACGGCAAAGTGAGGATGCTTCTGCAGGAGCCGAAGAAACATTCCATCTTGATTCTGGCCAATTACATTTTCTTCAAAGGTTAGTAAACTTCCTGCGTTCTTGAACCCTCGTTCAATTATTTCTTCTCCTTGCCCCAGATGGCATTTTCTGGGCATTTCCCCCCACATTTTGCTCTACCTACTTGCTTCTCCCACCCCTTATGGCAGAACAGTCCCCTAAACATGCAGACTCTGCTCCCCATTACAGCCTGAGCCCCAGCTATGAGTGGGATAGAAGGTTCCTCCCTACACCCATTCTGATCCCCGCCATAGCGCGTCTTGGTCCTTGTACTCCCAACGATGTATTTACACCAGGGCATAAGTGATAAACAAGTAACTAGGTGTGTTTTAGCAGAGGAGAAAGCAAAGGAGGTAGTACAGCCTCTGAGTAGAGAGCTGACCAAGCCCAGAGGCAACAGCCATGGGCTTCCTCCGATATTTGGATTTAGAAGTCTTGGTCTTCCTTTTCCTCCACTATCTGGACTTACAAGTCATGGTCTTCCTTTTCTTCTTCCTTAGCTCAGCCCTTGGGCAATCCAGGTCGGTCCCTTTCCTATAACAGGTAGAGACTTTCTTAGAAGGAATTCTTACCCACAGTTCAGTCTGGCACAATTAAACAGAAGCCGATGTATAAAGAAGTTTAACTAGGAGACAAGACATATGCTTCTCAAAGAGAGCCTTCATGGGAGCTGCCAGAATCTTCAGAGACCAGTTTTTCCCAGAGCCCAATCCTTGCCCTTACCTGGTCAGCTTGGCTACCTGGAAACCCTCCTGTTTCTCTTCCACAATGTCCCCATCCTTGCTGTTTTTCCTTAACATTTGTTCTCACAACAGCCCCTCCCCCCACTCTCTCCCATCTGTCTCAACCAAGTTTTAGGACAGGGCATGTCGACTCAGGACCAACTACATCATCTATTGAGCCCAGTGACAAATGAGAATGTGGGGTCATTTTCTCCAAAAGTACTTTCTAGGATGGTGACACAGAACCTTAAGCCACTTGTGGGGGCCTGTGTGACTGCCCAGCTCACATACCTGGAAGCCAGCTCTGCCCACGTGAGCTATGCCAATGGGCCTCCATCCACCAAACACAGGTCTTGGTCTCAAATTATTTTATCTAGTTGCCTCTAACCCACCGCACGGAAGTGGCTCTTTGGAACGGGACCACGTTATCCTCCCACACCCACCTGGTCTGGCTACCAGTGACTGTTTCGTTGACCTTCCTGCTTGTCTCAGCGTGGCCTTTCTGCTCCCCACTGTGCCTCTCGCTCTCCTGTGGGCCTGTTGCAATGCCGACACTCCAGGCGCTCCTCCCTGGCTCCCTTCTCTCCTATTCTAGGAGCTTCCTTACACTAGCTGGGCCTCCCTCACACCATCTGCCTCCAACCTTCTCATGTGCTGAAAACTCCTCATCTCATGCCCAGACCTCCATGCCTCTGCTCAGTTCTTTCTGAAAGAAGGACTCCACATTCAGTCTACTCCAAACAAAGGAATTCCTCCTGCCAGTCCATCGCCTCAGAAAGCCTTCCTCCCGCTCCTTTCCACCAAAGCTCAGTAAACACTCTAAGTCCAGCCAAGCCAGGACCTTGGGGCTTCTCTCACAGCCAGGGAGGCCGATGCTAAAGAAAATGCACGTCCTGTGAATTTAGCTCTCTAATCTCCCTTCATCCTGCCACTGTTCCATTCTGGTTACAGAGTTGCATTATCTCTTACCAAAATACTGCTTCTTCATTTTTCCCTTCTTTCTTCTTCCTTCAATGGGGTCTTTTTATACAACCCAGGCTGGTGTTGCTCTTATGAGCCTCCTGTCTCAGCCTCTCATATCCTGAGTAAGATTGTAAACATGCCCCACTGAGTCTGACAACAATTTCTTCTTCGTTGTCTTCTTTAAAAAATATATATTTTATTCATTTATTTATTTGAGAGAGATACAGAAACATGCAGGTAGAGAAAGAGGGAAAGAGAATGGGTGCACCAGGGCTTCCAGCCACTGCAAGCGAACTCCAGATGCATGCGCTCCCCTGTGCATCCAGCCTATGTGGGTCCTGGGGAATCAAACTTGGGTCCTTTGGCTTTGCAGGCAAGTGCCTTGACCACTAAGCCACCCCTCCAGCCCTTCTTCTTTTTTTTAAAAAAGGATTTATTTTCATTTATTTATTAGAGACAGAGAGAAGGGGAGAGGGAGAGAGAGAGAGAGAATGGGAAAGCCAGAGCCTCCAGCCACTGCAAACGAACTCCAGATACATGTGCCACCATGTGCATCTGGCTTACTTGGGAACTGGAGAATTGAACCTGGGTCCTTAGGCTTCACAGGCATGTGCCTTAACCACTAAGCCATCTCTCCAGCCCAGCCCTTTTTTGTTTGTTTTTTTGTTTGTTTGTTTGTTTGTTTGTTTGTTTGTTTGTTTGTTTGTTTTTCAAGGTAGGGTCTTACTCTAGTTCAGGCTGACCTGGAATTCAATATGTAGTCTCAGGGTGGCCTTGAACTCACGGCCTCTGCCTCCCGAGTGTTGGGATTAAAGGCGTTCTCCACCATGCCCAGCAGCTATTTCTTCTTAACTGGTCTTGCTACTTGCAACTTGCCTCCCCTGCAGAGGGGTCACAGGGGCCTTAAATGGCCTGACTCCCGCTGAAGATAACCACATATCTGACTTTCTTATTGATTCTGTTCCATGTATCCTGCTAGTGTGTAAGCTCTGTGTGCACAGGGATCCCTCGCATGTCCCCGCACAGCCTGCCGCAAAGAACAAGTCTGGCACATGGAAGCCTAAAGGCCTCCCAAATGCATGAAATCCTCAGCTTGTGCCCTGGATACTGCTGGCCCCTCTGACACAGACTGTCTTACCAGGGAAATGGAAACACCGCTTTGACCCAAGGCTCACTGAGATGAGACCTTTCTGGCTGAATGAGGAGGTCACCATCCAGGTGCCCATGATGCAGCGGGCAGGCTGGTTCCAGGTACAGTACTTCCCCCATCTGTACAGCCACATCCTCCAGCTGCCCTACAGCTGCAACGTCATGGCCATCTTCATTCTACCAGAAGTGGGCAAAAGCCGGGAGTGTGAAGAGGCACTGGCGGAGGAAGATTTTAGCATGTGGACTCGGCCCTTGGCACTGAGGTAAGACTCAGCTATCCCCACCCACCTCATGCTCAAGAAGACGTTCTCAAGGGCTACCTTGGTCTCTGTGCTGGGGGCTGAGATACTTCTTGTCTCTGGGCCCTTCACATGGAAGAGTGTTCAGCACAACACAAGCATCACCAACACTGACACCATCACCTTGGTATCAGTCTGCCACTCCTTCCTCTGAGAGGCCCCAGAGCATTTCAAAGGCTGCAAGGTTAGAAAGAAACCACTGTGTCACTTAAAAAGCTCAGAGCCAGGGCTGGAGAGATGGCTTAGCGGTTAAGGCGCCTGCCTGCTAAGCCTAAGGACGCCCATTCAATTCTCCAGATCCCACGTTTAGCCAGAGGCAAGTGACGCAAGGGTGCAATGCCACTCTTGCCCACAAGGGGGCGCACGCATCTGGAGTTAGTTCACAGTGGCTGAGAGGCCGCTGGTGTGCCCATTTCTCTATCTGTCTCTCTTTCTGACTCTCTCCAACAACAACAACAAAAAAGCTCAGGGCCAGTACCACCCGAGTAAGGCTTGAACACACCACACAGTTTAACACATGAAAGCCACAGCTGAGTGGTTACCAAGGACCTGCTCAGCTACTCAGTTTGATTTGATCCCTAAGTGACCCAACAGGGCACTAGGACCCAGCCTCTTATCTGCTCACCTCATGCAGAGGCTTTGTAGGAGAGCCCGAGACTTCTTTGCCATGTCCTCACACCAATCTACACATTCTTCAAATGCCCACTTGCAGCACCAGGGACTTCTCCTGGGCATTTGTCAGAAACAAGAGTACTCGGACCCACCCCACACCTATGAATCGGGCTCCTCACCAGGCCAGCTTCATGTGTGGCTTAAAGACTGAGAAGCCCTGACCTAGACTCCATGCAAACCATTGGGTGCTGTCTGCCAAGTCCTTTGTGCACACCAGTCATCTGTCCCCTGTCCTGGGCCTGTCCTCTCAACCTATGCATGGGATGGGCTAGAGACTCTCTGTTGGGCGGGGCTGTCCTGAGCATTAGAGGATGCTTAGCACTGTGCCTGGATGCTCTGGCCTTCCAGATGTCAGAAGTATCCTATCCCCAGATACGAGAGCCAGGCATGTCCTCCAGTCACTGCTCAATGCCTTCTGTGGGGTCAAAGTTGCTTGTTCTAAACCATAGTCATGTGTGGGCTGCGAGCTGCAGGAGGTGAGGTCTGGGCACTCACTCAGCCCTGAGTTTTTTGACATTTTGCCCCTAAGATCCTTCCCTTGGAGACAGCTGAGAACTCTCTCATGGCTCCCTACTGGTTGGTCGATCCAAGAGAGCGCCTAGAGCTGTTCCAGTGGGCTGGAATCCAGGAGCGAGGGGAGAGGGAGGAAGACACACTTCTTGGGGCAAGCACTTGAGAAATGAAAATGAGGAAGATAGTGCTGGAGAGATGGCTCAGCAGTTAAAGGCACTTTCTTATAAAGCCTAATAGCCTGGATTCGATTTCTCATGTAAAGCCTGATGCACAAAGTGGTGCATGCACCTGGAGATCATTTGCAGTGGCAGAAGGCTCTGGTACATCCATATTTTATCTCTCTCTCTCTCAAACATTTTAAGTATTAAAATATAAATTAACATAAAATATTAAACTAGAATATTAACAATAAAAATAAATATTTTAAAAAACAAGGGGATGGAGAAATGGCTCAGCAATGAAAGGTGCTTGCTTGCAGAGGCTGACAGGCTGAATTCAATTCCTTATATCCATATGAAATCAGATGGACAAAGTGGCACATGTGTCTGGAGTTCTGGGGCTGGGGAGATGGCTCAGCAGTTAAGGGCACTTGCTTGCTCGCTTGCTTGCAAAGCCTGACAGCCCAGGTTTGGTTCCTCAATACCCACATAAAGCCAGATGCACAAAGTGGTGCATGTATCTAGAGTTCATTTTCAGAGGCAGAAGGCTCTGACATGCCTATTCTCTCCCTCCCTCCTTCCCTCTCTCTTCCCTTTCTCTCCTAAGTAAATAAATAAAATATTTTAAAAATAAAAAGTAAAATGAGGGAGCTACGCTATTCGCATGTGGCCATCCTTGAGCCTGTCACACATAGCCATCACCTGTCTGCTGGACATGGAGAATCTCTATAGGTGGTTGGTTTAGTCAGTCAGTCAGTTTTCATGTTTGTTTGTTTTGAGATGGGGTCTCATGTGTCCCAGGATGGCCTTCAACTCAATATGTAGCTGAAGATAACCTTGCACTTCTAATCTTCCTGCCACTACTTTCCAAGTACTTGAGTTGCAGGCATGCACCCCCACTCCCAGTTTATGCAGTGCTGAGGATTGAGCCCAGGGCTTCGTGCATGCTAGGGAAACACTCTTACCAACTGGACGACATTCCAAGCCCTGGTTTAGCTTTTCACTTTGATGTTTTTTTCCCTTCAGCATCACTGATAAATAAAACCTATGCATGTTTAAGGTGGGTGACGTAATGCTTCAATGTGTGGACACATCTTGAAATGCTTACCATAATCAAGCTCACACTGGTCCTGTGTCATGTGGTGGAAACACTTCAAAGTCTCTGCTATGAAGTGTCAAGCACGCAGTACAGTGTGAGCTCCTCCAGGCCTGTGCTGCATGGTGGAAACCCAAAATTGTCCATCCTGTCTTAGCAAAACCGTTTCTCACCCCTCCACTCCAGCCTCTGGCAATCCCCTCCACTTCTACTTCCATAGTGATGCTTCAGACCCCTCATGTGACTTAATCACATCCCCTCAGAAACTTTTTTTTTTTTTTGGAGAGAGACAGACAGAAAGGGGGAGGGAGACAGATAGAGATGGGCACGTCAGCAGCCTCTCAGCTGCTGTGAACGAACTCCAGATTCGTGCGCCCCCTTGTGGTCAAGTGTGACATTGCGCCCTTGGGTCATTTTGCATCTGGCTAAACGTGGGACCTGGAGATTGGAACCAGCGTTCTTAGGCTTAGTAGGCAGGCACCTTAACTGCTAAGCCATCTCTCCAGCTCCCTCAGGAACTTTTGAGGTGCAGAAATGGAAAAAGTGGCACTTAGTATGATGCTGGGCCCACCGGGGGAAGGCAATGGGAAGAGGTTGTGTTGGTCCGCACCCAGACAGAAAGACAGGATTTCTTGTCTGGTCCATGAGAGGAGAAACAGCACACCTCGAGAAGGACGTTCGGCTTTGAGAAGCAGTGTGACTTTGGACAAACTTGTGACCCCTTTGACCTTCATCTTCTCTTTTGCAGTAGATGCTCTGAGCATCTGTATCCAGGATGAAAGGACATTGCTTTGCAGGATGCCAGACGCAGACCTGCCTGCTGAAGGCATGCAGTAAACACAGTGACATTGATTGAATTCTCTTGTTTGTGCAGGGAGATTATTGGCTGGAATGAGAGTCTTGGACAGCATCATTTCAGCTCTGTTTTCTTCTCTCCCTGAGCAGCAAAATGAGGCTGTATTTCCCCAAATTCTCCCTTTCTGGCAATATTCTGCTGGAGCAGCTCAAGTTTTTTCCTGAAAACTTGGATTTATTCAGTTATCAGTCCGGCCTCTCTGGAATCTCCCTGAAGAACAGGCCCATGAAGATCTCCCAGGTAGGCTGAAGGCCCCTGTGACCAGGCTTCTTGGTAACTAATGGTCCATGTGGTTTCCGCTTCCTGGTTCACTTAGAGAGCCCCCGAGGCTACCACAGTGCTGCCCTATGCTTGATGATGAATGATGCCCCCTGCTGCCCCGGGCATGGCTGGTCCTTGGTGACGGCTGGCTTGGAGAAGTTGAGGGTAGGGTCTCCAAGCTCACCACTTGCTCTGGAAGCATCCAGGAGTTTGGGTATGTGTATATAGTCTGATCCCTTGGTGGGCAGGGGAGGGGGCAGCAGGATGGCACTCTCAAGGTTGCATGAGAGTGGTGCAGGGATGGGTGCTGCTGCACAAGGTTACGCAGAATGAGGGTGGAGTTAGGTGACACAAGGATGGGTAGCGTAATGAGAGCCTCATGAATGGAGTGTTTGCGTTTGGGTGCCACCATAGGACTCTCTTGGGAATATAAAAAGGAGGTGCTTCAAAATTATGGCTTTGAGGGGAAAAGCGAGTTGCAAAGGAGGACATGAGTGAGTGAACGAGGAACAGGGAGGGTGTCGTTCTGGCCAGTTCTGAAAGGTCATTCATCACCTGATGGGGTAGAGGGTCACCAGAGGGCTTTATCAGGAAATGCTGGATAGGATCTGAGCTTTAGGGAGCCCCAGCCTGCGAGGAGAGTTGCAAAGGCTGAGGTTCTGAGGCCAGCAGGGGGCAAGTTAGCCAATGACAACAGAGGCAGGCTTCAGAGAAAAGGATGGGGACATGAAAGAGGGGTTAGCGGTAGAAATGCCAGAGCTCTGTGGCTTGGGAGGGGGAAGTGAAATAAAGCCATCTTTCTGGGAGGTGGGATGGAGAGTGTGGTACAAGCTACAGGGGCATCACAGAAACACAAAGGACCAGCCGCTGATCCTTTCCCCAGAATCCCAGGCTGCCTGCGGGGGAAGAAGGCCAGTGGGGTGTGGAGCCCAGAGGCGAGAGCGGGGTGGAGAGGGAGCATTCTGGACTGGGAGCTGCAGAAGCGGAGTCTCCACCTGGGAAGAGCAGGTTTCAGGCCTCCAACAGGGTGGCACCAAGACAGGAATCTGGCTTTACCAAGCCCATCACAGATAGGAGTGGGTCAATGTGGTCTCGTCCCCCCAGAGGGAAGGACAGCTCTTGCCAGATTAACACTGTGAACTTTGGTCCCCAAAGGCAGTGCACAGGACGGAGCTGACTGTGAATGAGGATGGAGCAGAAGAAGATATCTCGGAACTCCAGTTCCTTCCCAAGCAGCTGCTCCCCACCCTCTCCTTCGACAAACCCTTCCTGCTGCTCATTCTCGAGGAAAACAGTCACAACCTTCTCTTCGTGGGGAAGGTGATGAACCCTACTGTAAAGTCCTAGTCAGACGACGAGAGGCATGGCTGCCGACTCCTAGCCTCAATGTGCCCCACGGCTTCTTCCTTCCTTGTCCTGGGAGGAAAGACAGGAGAAATGGTCAGCTTCACGTGTTTGCGCAGAGCCCTGGTAAACGATGACCCCAATCACAGATCAGCAAACCAAAGCCCAGGACACAATGTGGTATGACCGAAAACCAAACCCAGGGCCCCAACAGCAGCCTTCCTGTGAGCTTCTTAGACCCAAATCACTCTCCCAGTCTTTTGCCTGCTTGCTCTCCTCTGCTCGGCTTCTGATATTCTCAGCTCCTCACCACCCCGGTTTGTAGCAGTTACAGTCCTTTCTGCCGATCAATAAAACAGCAAACGATAACATTGTGAAGGGTGTTTGGGTGCTGGCTATCCCCCAGAAGAGACTTGAAGACTGGGTGAGAGTGGCGTGGGAGCATGTCTGTAAAACAGAAGACAGGACCATCTTACCGCTGCTGCTTCCTGGCATCTGGAAGGTCTAGGGCCTCACAGGGTGTCAGCTGAGTGTCACAGGGAGTGTCTCACTTTTTGTGTTGTTGCATGTGTATGTGTGGTACATGGGTGTGTGTGCGTGTGCGGTACATGGGTGGTTGTGTTGTGTGTTGTGTAGAGGCTGGAGGAGGGTGTTGGGCATCCTCCATCAGTCTTCTGCCTTATTTCCTTGAGACGGGGTCTCCCACTGAACTTGGAGCTACGACATTGTCCAGTTAGACTGGCTGACCCCCAGCAACCCTGCTGTCTCTGGCCCTCAGCACTGGGTGCTGGGTGCGTGGACAGTAATCACTCCTACGCACTGAGTCATCGCCCCAGCTCCTCCTCTCCGTCTTCTGATGAAAGAGGCTAGCGTCTTTAGGTTGTGTTGGAGGCCATCCGCACTCATCCAGCTGTGCTCCTGAAAGGGTTGACTCAGCACAAACACTCCAAAGTCCTGTCCACACAGTCCTGTCCTAGAGGGAAGCCTCCTCTGAGCGAGAACACGGCAGAACAGACACCACCTTCATCACACGAGTCTCCGTCTGACGCCCCATTCTACACTGATCATTAAAGTAAGCATCCACCGAGGGGGCACCGTGGGAAGTCCATAGTCCCAAAGCTGCAAGCTCCAGAGATGGAAGAATCTGTCCCCGTAACCACCCACACGCCAGTTCATGGCATGCCACCATGCAGCAGTCACACTGGGCTCATGGGCAAATGTTAACAGTGTGACATCATCTTGCTCCACAAACAGGACCCATGTTCTTAGTAGCAGGTGTGTCAACTGGAGTTCTCAGCTGAATGCCAGGAGTCTGGCTCACAGTGAGAGAGGGAGAAGGAGGCAGCCTTCCTTCAGCAAGCCTGTGCCAATGAGCAGCTGCCAGTTGATAGGAATCTGTGGGAACTGCGACTGCTCGCATCGTCACCCACAGACGCTGTCTTGTAACAGTTACCCCAACAGTCTCACATATTCCGCTCCAGTGGGGAGGGGGAGCTCTGGCTGAGTGCTTGCCCAGCAGACAGCTGCTCCTTTCATTCTAGCTGGGCCCAACTTCTAACAGCACTTCAGTCCCACCAGGATGCACCACCCATGTGGCCTTTTGGTTTTTCACTTCCTTTCTCTTGCGTCATCTCTCCCTTCTTGTCCAGGCTGACTCCGGTGAGCAGTCATATCCAGCTCTTGGGCACCTGTCTGGCTTAGGCAGTGTTGCTCAGCAAAACCCCCAACTCCGTTCTGTTCCATGCTTGCACTTGAACTGCTGCTGAACATGACCAGAGACCAGCATGCACACACAGACTGCTCAGAACCACCCACCTCACAGAGTCTGGGGCCTCCAGGGCAGTGACTTCTGGCCTTCATGCTTCACCCTTATCCCTTCTCCTATTCCTCAAGCCCTCGTCACTCTCTGCTGTCGATATAGTCAGCTTTGCATTGCTGGGATGAACTGCCAAACAGACACACTTCATGGGAGGAAGGGATTTAGTTCAAGCTCACAGATCCAGGGAGGAAGTTCCATCAGTGGCAGAAGAGCTGCTTCCATCCATCCAAGCAGAGAGAAACAACCCACGCAAACCAAAAGCCACAAACACAGCCTGCAACAGGTAGAGACTCAGGCAGAGCTCAAACCTCTCTGCCTACCTGTGGGCGAGAATTCAGATCTGCCTCAAACACACCTTAGGGCTGGGCTCTACGATCTGTCCCCAGTGACACCTCCTCCAGCCAGGAAGCTGGAGATCTAAGTTACAAGCTTTAATAAACATAAACAAACAAAAGAAAAAACACTGAGTCTATGGTTGACAGACATTCAAACTACCACAGTTGGTGAACACATTTCCTCTTTTTTTATTTTATTTTATTTTTATTTATTTATTTTTTTTTTTGAGGTAGGGTCTCACTCTAGCTCAGGCTGACCTATGTAATCTCAGGATGGCCTCAAACTCATGGCAATCCTCCTACCTCTGCCTCCCCGAGTACTGGGATTAAAGGCGTGTGCCACCATGGCCCGGCCCGTCACGTCCTCTTTCACTGATGGCAGAAGTACTGGCACTCCCCTGACCACCCACCCTTAACTGCTCATGTCAGCCCTGCCCTCCATCCTGTTTCACTGAGAGCCTGCCATGTCAGAGCTGAGCCCACCTCCCTCCACTCTGCAGTTCACCTCTCTCACCCAAAATTGCCACCAAAGCTGCCTCCCCCTGGCTCTGCAGCCACAAACCTTCCCATCCCTCAGCTTTTCCTATAGGATGTGAACACACTGGCATTGCTTTCATGTTAAAATACAGAGAGATGCTGAGCGTGGTGGCACATGCCTTTAATCCCAGCATCCTCCAGGAGACAAAGGTAGGAGGATTACCATGAGTTCAAGGGCACCCTGAGACTACATAATGAATTCTAGCCTGGACTAGAATAAAATTATACCTTAAAAAAAAAAAGCACAGAGATATGGGCTGGGAAGATGGCTCAATGTCCATGTACAGACAGATGCACAATGTGACACATGCACCTGAAGTTCATTTACGATGTGACACATGCACCTGAAGTTCATTTACAGCCACAAGAGGCCCTGGTGTCCCATACATACTCTCTTAAATAAATATTTTTTAAATACTTTATTTTATTTATTTATTTGAAAGAGGCAGAGGGAGAGAGAATGGGCGCACCAGTGCATCTGGAGTTTGTTTGCAGTGGCTGGAGGCCCTGGTGCGCCCATTCTCTCTCTCTCTCTCTCTCCTCTCCCCGCCTATTTCTGTATTTCTCTCTCAAATAAATAAAAATAAAATATATTTTAAAAAGAATTTTAAATAAAGATAGATGATAGATGAATCAATTACTTTCTCATGGCTTTAACTAGACCCAACTTGAGAAAGGAAAAGGTTTAACTTGACTTACCATTTAGAAGGAAAGTTCCATGGGGACAAGGAAGACATAGCAGGCCAGCTCGTCACATTACAGCCAGTTAAGAAACCAACAGAAAGACAGGTTCAAATCCATGAGCTTAGGGGAGACATTGGACATTTAAACCACAACACGTAGATGATTAATTGATGGGTAAGTAGGTAAGGTAGGTGATAGATCATTTCCCCTTCTAGCTAATCTTCCATTAGTTGATAAATGTATTTATTCTTCTGTAGTCAAATGAGGGGAAACAGCCGTTGCAGTTTGCCTGAGAATGAAAGAATTCCAGGACACAAGATCTGGAGTTCTATACACAGCAATCACAGGATGTGGACATTCGTTCTCAAACCAAGAATGTTTTCCTCCCAAACCAAAACAAACTGTTCACCTTACAATCCCTCGTTTGGGGACGGGCATATAGTTCAGTGTTAGAGCACTTGGCTAGCATGCATGAAACCCTAGGCTCAACCCCCTTGGCCATCCCTGTCCCACCAACCCCACCAGCATAATACCACCCTGCTTTGCCCCTTGGTTAGCTCAGTCACTAGTGCCTTTATCGGTCAGCCGTCACTCTGCATCTTTCCTGAGTTCTTAGCATCATGGCACAGTACGGAGAGTTTCTGGCTCTAGACTTTTGTCTCTTGGTTTCCAGGACACCACACTCCATCCCTCTAATCACAACATTTTTATGTGGCTGCTGCCGCTGTGCCTAGCCGCCTCACCTTTTAGCCTCGACTCTTCCTTTTCTTTCCTGTCTATACTCACTCACTGGGTAATCTCATCCAGTTTGATGGATACTAAAATCACCTTAAAGCAGATATATCTCCAGAACCAATGGTGTAGCGGACCCTCATCCAGCTACATTCTGGCCTTGTCCACTTGATGTTGCATGGTCATCTCATATTTCTATGGCCACAGCTTGAGCCCCTGACCCCTACAGCCGAAATACCTTTACCTGTCCTACTTCAGAGTACTTTTACCCTTCCAGCTGTACAAGTGCAAACCTTTCAAGCCACCTCTTTTTCTCACACCATGCATTGCAGCTGTCAGGAGATGCCATCAGCCCTACCTCCAGAATATATCCAGAGTCCAGCTCACCATTCACTGCCCTCTTCTCCACGTGTCTGCATGTGTCTCCTTCACTATTAACAACTGCTGCCCACAGCTGGAGTCAAAGAGGAGGCAAGGAAGAAGGAGAAACAGACAAATATACTATCTGCTAAGTACCTAGAGAATTATAGAATTAATTGTTGTATTTAGCATTACACTTACAAGAAATAACTTCATATTAGCAATCAGCTTTCCAAAAGGGTGACAAGGAACAACCAGTGGTAAATTGAGATAGCCATATGCAAAAGTAAAAGGAAAGGAGTGAGGGCTGGAGAGATGGCTTAGCTGTTAAGGCGCCTGCCTCCTAAGCCTAAGAACACTGGTTCCAATCTCTAGCGGTTCCAATCTCCAGGTCCCACATTTAGCCAGATGCAAAGTGACCCAAGGACTCAATGCCACACTTGACCACAAGGGGCGCACACATCTGGATTTTGTTTGCAGCAGCTAAGAGGCTGCTGGAGCGCCCATCTCTATCTGTCTTCCTCTCCCTCTCTCTCTGTCTCTCTCAAAAAAAAGAAAGAAAGAAAGAAAGAAAGAAAGAAAGAAAGAAAGAAAGAAAGAAAGAAAGAAAGAAAGAAAGAAAGAAAAGAAAAGGAGTGAGGGTGAGAGGGAGCCAGGTAGCTTTGTGAGGCAGTTAGGGTGACTGGGACCCTGTAAGTAAAAATGCAGAAAGGGGCTGGGGAAATGGCTTAGCAGTTAAGGCGTTTGCTTGCAAAGCCTAAGGATCCTGGTTTGATTCCCCAGGACCCATGTAAGCCAGATGCAGAAGGGGGCACATGCACCTGGAGTTCATCTGCAGTGGCTGGAGGCCCTGGTGTGCCCATTCTCTCTTTCTCTCTGCCTCTTCCACGCTCTCTCTCTCAACTAAATAAATAAATAAAATATTTTTTAAAAAACGCAGGAAGGTCTGCACTTGCTAGAGATCAAATGATGGTCTGACCGAGTTCCCTAGACCTGTTTTTCCATACCTTAGCCCCTCCCTGGGAAGGAGGTCTTTTTCTAGAATCCTGACATTGTGGTTGGTCAAGTTCAGCCCCCAGAACTTGGAGTCATGGCTGGCCTCTTCTTGAGATAGCCGCTAGCTCAGACCAATCAGCTGTCCCTCTGGCTCACTGGGGCCAGAGGACAGAACCCACCACAGTGGGGTTATAAATAGGGGACGAGCCTCTCTCTGGGCTGCCTGACCACTCATAAACCTCCTGCTTTGGGTAAGCTTCTTCTTGGCTTGGCCCAGCTGGGCCAAACCAAAGGGGGAGTCCCTTGACCCCTACTTTCCACATGGCTCTTTACCCCCCTCCTGCTCTCCACATGGCAGGAGCTCTTCCCAGTTAATCTTCTGTCTTTCCCATGGTTTTTCCAGGCCCACCACGTGAGCTCTCAAGTCACGTGGGTATATTCATTCTCCTTCCCTTGGCTCTGTACTTCTCTAGATAAATACGATAATTTAATAATTATCTTTATCAGTCTTATCATTAAATTCTTTGATTAAAATTAGACACAAACTAGGATTTGGGGGTTCAGTGACTTTCCTGAATCCCTAGCACCCTGTTACAAGGGGAGGGGAGGGAGAAGTAGAGGAAGGGAGAAAGGAATGGAAGTCTTAAAAATCACAGCTTACATCCCACCTCATACTATATTCAAAAATTAACCCGCAATGAATCATAGACTCAATACATGAGCTAAAAATTATGAATGTTCCAAAATAAACCACAGGAGAGACTTTCATGACCTCAGGGTACATAAAGCATTCTTGTGTAAGACCCCTTAAGTGTAAGCAAAAAGAGGAAAAATCAGACTTCACTAAATCTTGGAAAGATGTTACTAAGAAATGGAAAAGACAAGCTAAAAGGTTCATACACAGTGAAGCAATCACATGACCATCTTATATATTTACCCAACCAATTTGAAAATGGTGTCCACACTAAGGTGGGTACACAAGGGCTTATTGGTTTTATTCACAGTCACAAAAATCCAGAAGCAACCAAGATGTCCTTCCACAGGTGAATGGATAAACAAATTGTGGTGCATTCGAACAATGAAATACTATCCAGCAAGCTTGAGAGAAAGTGATGAAAAACTATCTGTAAAATCAGAAGAGAATGGAGGGGCCTGTGTCAGTCACTTTCTCCTTGCTTGAACAAAATACCTCAGCAGAAGCAAATT
This sequence comes from Orientallactaga sibirica, assembly GCA_036365145.1. Taxonomy (NCBI): domain Eukaryota; kingdom Metazoa; phylum Chordata; class Mammalia; order Rodentia; family Dipodidae; genus Orientallactaga; species Orientallactaga sibirica. The sequence goes on along the minus strand of JAEOAD010000038.1, from coordinate 9,051,247 downwards.
AAGAAAGAAAGCTGAAGGGATGGCTTAGCGGTTAAGGCATTTGCCTACAAAGCCAAAGGACCCAGGTTTGATTCTCCAGGACCCACATAAGCCAGATGCACAAGATGGCGCATGCATCTGGAGTTCGTTTGCAGTGACTAGAGGCCCTGGCGCACCCATTTTCTCTCTCTCTCTCTTTCTCTGTCTCTGTCTCTCTCTCAAATAAATAAATAAAAATATCTTTAAGGAAGGAAGGAAGGAAGGAAGGAAGGAAGGAAGGAAGGAAGGAAGGAAGGGGAAAGGAAGAAAGAAAGAAAGAAAGAAAGAAAGAAAGAAAGAAAGAAAGGAAGGAAGGAAGGAAGGAAGGAAGGAAGGAAGGAAAGAAGAAAGAAAGAAAGAAAGAAAGAAAGAAAGAAAGAAAGAAAGAAAGAAAGAAAGAAAGGCTACTCTGGAGTTACACTCTGTCATGTCAGGGCAGGCATGAGTGCTGCTCCCATTCAGTGCACAGTGAGGAAGCAGAGAGTGATGCTGCCAGCAATCTCCTGTCTATACAGCCCAGGACCCCAACCCACGAAATGGAGCTGCTGCAGCTAAGGTGGGTCTCCCCTCCTCAGTGAGCTGAATCAAGACCATTTCTCACACCATGCAGAGGTTGGTTTCCTAGGTGATCCTAAGGCCTGTCACGCTGACAATGTAAACTATCACAGGTCCTGAAATGCCCCTTGTTATGTTAAAGAAACTCAGTCTGAAAGACTACAGGCTGCCTGACTCTGCTTCCATGGCATTCTGGAAAAGACAGAACCACAGCTGCAGTAAGACAGTCAGTAGTTGTCAGTTCAAGGGCAGAGGGACGGTGGAACAGCTGGGGCACAGGGTGATGAAATACTTTATTTGATGTGGTCATAGTGGACACACGGCCCTACCAATTGGTCAAAAACCAATAAAACTTAATACACAAAATTGAATCTGAAAATATGCTATTTTTTTAAAAGTCATTTAGGAATTGGGAAGTCTCAAGGTGAAAGGAAAAATGTGACAAAGCAGCTATGTGAAAATGTACGAGGTACCTTCGCTGCTGGACGGCGATGGCAGGGAGAAGAACGCCGCCCTGTAAATGAGCGCACTATGTAAGGGCAGAGGCAGCCGAACATGTGAACATCTGAACCATGTGCTGGTTACTCAGGTTGTTTCCCACAGGGTATAGGTTAACGATTCCAACACCAGGAAGCATGCTACCTACAAAAGGGAGGCAACAGAGCGGGGCTAGTGGGAGCCAGGTTGGAGTGGGAGGCAATAAGTAATGAAGATGAATTTAACACGACTGATGACTGAGCGTCTATGTTCAACTTAATACACTTATAGTCACACATGCCATTGCCTCTATGAAAGTGCACATGCGTAGGCATACATGCATCCATGTAGTTAATCCCTTCCTCAGGCAGCTTAGAGAGCCATGATATCTTAGGAGCAAGGAGGAATATTCTCCCAAGACCGTGGTTTCTAATACCATTCTCCAAGGGCAGCCAGAACTGTTTCTTTGTTTCTTTGTTTGTTTGTTTCTTTGTTTCTTTGTTTGTTTGGGGCTTTTTTTCGAGGTAGGGTCTCACTCTAGCTCAGGATGACCTGGAATTCACTATGTAGTCTCAGGATGGCCTCAAACTCACAGTGATCCTCCTCCCAAGTGCTGGGATTAAAGGCATGCGCCACCACGCCCGTCTGGAGGATTAATAGCAGGCTGGCAAGGAGTTAAGATATGGAGTAACCAAGGGAAACTGCAGTACATATTCATAACTCTGTGCCACCTCCTCAGTGCTGCTCCCTCTGAGATAAGGCCTGCTGGCAGACCCTTAGTTGAGGGCATGTCTTCAGAAGGCAGTGGTGTAGCCCTGGTGGGACCTTTCTTAGGTCTCAGTTGCTCCTTGGCCCCTGTCTTCACATCTAATCTCGCTCCTACACATGCGCTCTGACCATCTTGTGTATCGTTCTTAGCAGAGCTGAGCTGATGCACACGACGTGGCCTTGAATCTCCAGAACGGTGAGGGCATGAAACCTTTATTTGAAGGCGCCCAGCCTCTGCTATTTCATTATAGTAATGAAAACAAACTGAGCCCCAGAGAATTCAAGCCATTTGTTCCTGCTCATGGTGCCAGTTGGTGGCAGAGTGACAGGCAGAGCTGGGAACCAGCCCAGCTTCTCTCAGTGGAAATCCTGGAGCATATAGGATTGGCCTGGTCAGCTGCATGTTTCTGAAACTCTTTCAGGCCGCTGCTGACCATGGGACATACCTACACCAGTGGTGGCCTTGGTGGTCATTCACACCACAGCTCTAAGCCCCCATTCACACCACAGTTCTAACCCCAATTCATGGCCACAACTGGATACACCGATTCACACCACAACTCCAAATCCCAACTATTTGCCCCATTCTAGACACGGAGCCCAGAATGTGCCATGTGGAATTCATTCCTCATGTGCATTCAAACTTGGATTGTCATGACCTCAGCCCCAGTGTGGGACAAGGCAGGGAGGAGCTGAACACTGCTGGGGGCAATAGCTCTCTGCTTACTGTAGAGCATGGGCTTTGACTAGGGCACCTGGGTTCAAATTCTGACTCTTTCACTTGGTGTGACTTTGGAATTCACGTGACCTCTGCTCATTTCTCAATCTGCCCATTGGAAGTAGCGCTACTCGTTGGCATCCATGCTACGTGCAATTACAAGATGTCAGACAGTCGCCCTGTTCTTGCCACTTAACTTCCATGGCCATCCAGAGAGATGCTGGTGATGAAGTGACCCTAGAAATTGCCCGGCTTACACCACAGAGCGAGAGCTCTAGATCCTTGCTCGTGACTGTGATGGTATTGTGGCTGACCCCACAAGGTTCTGGTAAGAATCACATATGTCAATCAGTACACACCCAGCACCAGAGCTGGCCGCTTGGTGAGAGCAGCAGGCATGACACTGCACAGCGCTCTGCATGCAGCTGGGAGACCAGAGTAAAGTGGGAACTAGAGGCAGGAAGGAAGAAGGCAGACAAGAGGGACCTCCTGGCCAGTGTCGACCCCTTGTCAGAAAGCCAGGGGATGGAAAAGGGATGAGAGGGGCTTATAACTGACGCTTCCCAAAGCCTGAGCCCAAGGAAGGACAGGCGATCCAGAAACAATGAGCAATAGGAAAGGATCCATGTGGCTCTCGTGATCCAAAAGGCAGGACTGAGTACCAGTGACAGCCCACCGAGGTCCAACCTCAACAGCCCAAGATTTGAGAGCGGCAATGGAAGTCCTTTGGAGGACACCTACGCTCTCCCCACTCACCAACAGTACTGCTTGGCACCTGTCTTTGCCAGCGCAGCTCATGACTCTGAGTCAATAGCCAAACAGAGCTTGAGAAGGCCAGCCAAGACTGGAAAGTCTGTCTGCTGTAATCCTTGGCTTCACATGGCCTGTCTTGTGCCAGGCAGGGTGTTTTCCTGGGGATGGGATTCCAAAGAGCAGTGCACTCTCCACATCATGGAGAAATGCAGAGGCCCTGAGCCAAGGTATGTGGTCAACAGAGTTAGGCCAGCGGGACTTCAAGCAACACATCTGTAATAGTGCGACTCTAGAGGAGGGACGGATATTCATGGAGGGCTCCAGCATGAGCCCCTGGCAGGACTTGAGGTGAAATCCTGAAAAGCCAGAGGCTCGTTCTCTGGGAAGGGTGAAGCTCTGCCTCTGAAGGGACAACTGGGCTCTGTGCCTATCTGTAAAGAATATTTGGGGCTGGAGAGATGGCTCGGAAGTTAAGTGCACTTTCTATGCAAGCATGAGGGTCTGAGGAAGCCCAAGAGGGGGCTTGAGTTCAATCCCTTGGATTGAACAGCCGGGTATGCCCATGCGCATCTGTAACTCCATCCCGTGGGAAGGAAAGACCAGAGAATCATCAGAACTCACAAAAAAATTAGCAGGCCGGCTCTGGGGTCAGTAAGAGACTCCCACTTAAATAAGAATACAGGCTGGGCCTGGTGGCACACGCCTTTATTCCCAGCACTCAGGAGGCAGAGGTAGGAGGATCGCAGTGAGTTCGAGGCCATCCTGAAACTACATAGTGAATTCCAGGTCAGCTGAGCTAGAGTGAGACCCTACCTCAAAACAAACAAACAAACAAACAAACAAACAAACAAAAAAATAACACAGAAGAGCGATGGAGTGGGACACCTGGCTTTCCACTCCAGCCACCATAGGGGAGTGTACCCCCCACCACAGGTGAGCACGTGGGATGCCACAAGGCCATAGATATGTGCGTACACCACATCTTCTCCCCTGCCCCCACACACACAAAGAATATCTTTAATGAATTGTGTACATGCTGTCCCTTTACCCTTGACAGTTGCAGTACACAGCTTCAAAGACACTGAGGTCTTATTTTTCAGTATGGCTGTCAACACAAAGAAATCTGACATGACACAATGCCTCACTCGAATGTCCTGATCTGCACTACTTCTCACACTTCAATTTCGTCAGTTTGTCTCCACAGCACATGTCTCCTTCACAGGGAACCTAGGCTGTGCATTTAGTAAGCCATCAAGGATGAATCTTTGGATTGTCAATAGCTCACTCCAAACCCTAAAAGAAGCTTCTTGCCAAATCCCTCCAAGAGTGACCATATCCTTTCCTGAAATCACATTACACACGCCAGATGTCTTTCGTCTCCTCTAGCTTTTTTTTTTTTTTTTTGGTCTTGCAAGACATGGACTTTTTAAAAAGAACACTGTCACTAAATGGTATCAGAGTACATATGGAGAAAGATAAATGACTCTTCCCTCACACCATATGCAAATGTCAACTCCAGGGAGAAGGAATTTCTACAAGTGTAAAGCAAAGCAGCAAAGCTTTTGAAACAAAGCAGAGAGAGGGTTGAGTACAAAGACGTGGGCCAAGATCTCTAACCCAGCACAGAGACAGCACCAGCTGTCTGAGAATGAGTATACAAACAGGATGTCACTCAAACGATGAACTAAACTCATCAAAAAATTCCAGTGAGGGGCTGGAGAGATGGCTTAGCGGTTAATGCGAAGCCTAAGGACCCTGGTTCAATTCTCCAGGTCCCATATAAGCCAGATGCACAAGGTGGGGTATGTGTCTAGAGTTTATTTGCAATGGCTAGAGGCCCTGGTATGCCCATTCTCTCTCTCTCTCTCTCTCTCTCTCTCTCTCTCTCTCTCTCTTTTCCCTCTCTGTCTCTAGCAAATAAATAAATAAAAATAAAATCTTTTTTACAAATTCCAGTGAAAGTGAAAAGGAAAGCTCCAAGATGCTGTATCACGAGACACATGCAACCGTGTGACTTCTAACCATGTTTTGGTCAATTCCGGATCTCATGTAGGATGGTAAGCCCATAAGATTATGTCACCCAGTAACAGCACAGCTGTGTTTATGTAAGTACACTCCTTGAGGGTGTAAGGATGAAGTTGCCAGCCAGAGTTGTTGGCACATCTATGAGTCCAGCTACTTGGGAGGCTGAGAAAGGAGGATTCCAAATTCAAGACCTGCCAAGGCAGCTTATAGAGTCCCTGTCATCTCAAGATGATATGCGTAAACTTCTACATTTACATTCATATACATATACATGCCTGGAGGTATAGCTCAATGGTAGAGAACTTACCCTGGGTTCAATCCCCGAATATATAATCTTTAGGTTGAAATAAAATTAAACATTATGAATAAAGAATAGCCTAACATTCTAAATAAACTAAATGATGTATTTCTAAATTACCATTAGGTTAAAGCAAAGCCATAAAGGAAATTCAGAAATACTTAAGGCTGGAGGGATGGTTTAGCAGTTAAGGTACGTGCCTGTGAAGCCCAAGGACCCAGGTTCGATTCTCCAGATCCCACATAAGCCAGATGCACGTGATGGCACATGCATCTGGAGTTTGTTTGCAATAGCTAGAAGCCCTGGCATGCCCATTCTTTCTCCCTCTCATAAATAAATAAAAATAAATAAATTATAAATTTACTTAGAAAAAATAACAGTGAAAGTAATATTTCTGAAACATAGCTGATTATTTTCATTATTTAATGACAAATGTTAACTTTAAATACATTTATATGGAAGCTGGAAAAAAAATTTTTTTTAAGTAAGAAGGAGGAAGCTAGCAGAGAGCAAGCATCCCCTTTTCTCTGGTTCTTGTCTGTGGTGATGTGACTGGAGGAGCTCTGCCACACCCTTCCCATGACAGGCAGACCCCTGGGAAACCATGAGCCAAAGCAAATCATCCTTTAAGTTGTTTCTGTCTAGTGTCTAGTCAAAGCAACCAAAGAGCTAACAAAGATTGAAAATTGGCACCAAGCCGGGCGTGGTGGTGCACACCTTTAATCCCAGCACTCGGGAGGCAGAGGTAGGAGGATTGCAGTGAGTTCGAGGCCACCCTGAGACTACAGAGTGAATTCCAGGTCAGCCTGGGCCAGAGTGAGACCCTACCTTGAAAAACCATTAAAAAAAAAAAAAGAAGAAGAAGGAAAGAAAATTGGCACCAGAGAAGTCATTATGTGACTAAACTGACTTGATTTTTAAGCTTTTGAAATGGAGAAACTTGGAAGAGTCTGGAAGCACAGGCTAGAGAATTTTCAGAACGCTGTAAGTAGAGCTCAGTTCTCAACTCTGGGGAGAACTCCAAAAACCAGTATGATAACAGTAAAGGCTGTGTTTGTGAGGTTTCAGGAAGCAAAGGACTGTGATGATAAATCTCTGTTGGCCATTTGATCATATCAGGAATCCACTAACAGATAGGACTCTGAGCTGGTCTGTGAGGGTGTTTCCAGGATTAAGTGAGGGGGAAGATCTCCCCCTCCCCCTCTGAGTGGGTAGCCCTTCTGGAAGGAGCCCAGATAGAAAGAGGTTTGAGGGGAAAGATTTTGCCTGACCGCTCTCACTCCTCACTCCTCGCTGGTGAGTGTGTCTACCCTGTCACTGCCATCCTTTACACTCCTTACACTCTGCTGTCAACTTGAGCAGGCCAGGAATCAAGGAAGAGACAAGCCTCTTGGTGGGTGTGTGAGGGTGTTTCCAGGAAGGATTAACTGAGAGAGGTAGTCCGTATGCCAGAGTGGACAGTTCTTCCAGTGGTCCACTCTACTGGCCAGTGAATGTTTTTAGCAGGCTGTCCTCGTTCACGCACATGTGCATCTCCCTGTTTTTATTCTTTTAAAAAATATTTTTTTTATTTATTTGTTTAGGAGAGAGGGGGAGAGAGAGAAAGAGGCAGACAGAGAGAATGGGCTCAGCAAGGACTTCCAGCCACTGTAAACAAACTCCAGATGCATGCGCCACTTTGTACATCTGGCTTATGTGGGTTCTGGGGGAATTGGACATGGATCCTTAGGCATAGCAGGCAAGTGCCCTAACTGCTAAGCCATCTATCCATCCCTGTTTCAGCTATTCTTTTTTTAAAATTTTTTTATTATTTTTATTTATTTATTTATTTTTGGAGAGAGAGACAGAGAGAGATAGAGAGAGAGGGAGAGGGAGACAGAGATGGGCGCACCAGCAGTCTCTCAGCTGCTGTGAGCGAAATCCAGATGCATGCGCCCCCTTGTGGGCAAGTGCAGCATTGCACCCTTGCCTCACTTTGCATCTGGCTAAACGTGGGACCTGGAGATTGGAACTGCTGGACATTGGAACCAGCGTTCTTAGGCTTAGCAGGCAGGCGCCTTAGCTGCTAAGCCAACTATCCATCCCTGTTTCAGCTATTCTTTACGGGCTTGGAACTGAGTTTCTTCAGCCTTCCATTGTGGACTGAAGAGCAGCGGCTCTTTAGGAACCCTCCAGGCCTTCAATGCCAGCATGGGACTGGTGAGGCATCCAGCCTCATGGACTAAGCAGTTTCCAGGTTCCCGGATGCACAAGCCTGCAGACAGCTAATGTTGGACCCATCCAGCTCATATCCTGTAAACCAACCCAATAAATCCCCTTTATAATACATCCTCATGCTATCGGTTCTGTTCCTCTGAGAAGCTAATGCAGCTGACATTGGAACCCAGCTTCTTTGGCCTTGATCACCAGACTGGAACTGCTGAGACATCCAGCCCTGAGGACGGAACAGCTACTGGATCCTCAGCATCTCTGACCTGCAAACAGCCATTGTGGGACTACCCAGCTTATAGCACATTAGCCAACTGAATAAAAGCCCCTTGTCATATATTTTGATTCTATCAGTTCTGTTCCTCTAGAGAACCCTGATTCTAGTGGGCACTAGACTTGAGATCATTCGTGTTATTGTTGGCAAGATCTCATCTATATTTTTTCCATGTCCTGAAACTCATGGGAGAATGAATTTAAAAGGTGATGGACTGGTGAATTTGTCAGAGGAAATTTCAGGATAGCAGAACACTCGGGTTATGGCAAATTTCAGGATAGCAGAACGTTCGGGTTATGATGAAGTTACAGACGATTGCTTTTTAGCCAGATTTTCAATGAGAAATAGGAAACGAAGAAGAAAGTTTTTTAAAATGTGCAGTTGGCCAGAAGCGAAGCACATTGGACGTTTCGGGTGAAGAGAGCGTGGTTGTTAAAGAGATTAGCAGCCGTGAAGAGAAGCCCCTGCACCTCGCACTAGGACAATAGGAAACTGGCCAGGCTCCATCCATCCCAGCTTCCAGAGTTTAAAATCATAAGCTCATTTGAAAAGCCTTCCCTTAAGAAGCTGCTAGGATACCTATTTGAACGGGGCTACCTGGGTGTGGTGGTTTGAATGTGAAACGCTCCCACATGGCTTCATTTGTTTGTGATTAACCCTAATACTCGGTCTCTAGCTGGTGACAACTTAGGAAGAGGGTAGAGCCTTGCTGGAGGAGGTCTATGTCACTTGGGGCAGGACTTGGGGTGTTAGAGCCCAAGACCCTCTGACCAGAGCCAGCTCGAGCTTGCCGCTATCTCCCGGCGACAGTGGCAAGATAGAATGCCCAGCCTCCGCTCTCCTATGCCAGGATGAAACTGTCTCTTAAGACTACAAGCTGGAATTAACCCTTTCTTCCCATAAGCTGCTTTTGGTTGGGTGTTTTGGCTGGGCGCTTTGCTGTACTAGGGATGTGTTTCCCAGATTCAGCCTCCTAGGCATTCAGAAGCCACTGTAGACACAGCTCAAAGGGAACTACCAACTGAGCCGACGGCAGACCTTGGCACCGTCCACGTGGCACTGAATTTGCAAACTGAAAGTTACAGGGCCACTGTGGCTTCCACCCGGATTCTTAATGAAGGCCATGGAAGTGAGGCAATATTACAGCAGGGTTAAATTTTCCGTGGCTGAGAAGGTGAAGTGTGAACTGTTGAAGGTGGGCTTAAAAGGCAGCAGCGATCCCAAGATGTTGGAGAATGCAAGGAATGTGGTCTATCTGCCACGAGAAGCCAGGGGCAGTGAGTGAGGCCAGCCCAGGAGAGAGGCCTGTGGGCAGCAAACAGCAAGGTCACAGGGGCAAGGCTACTGAAACCTGTTGGAATTTGCATCCTGCCACCATGTGCCTCAGACACTGTGGTAGTTTGAACCCGATAGATTCAGGAGTTTTATTCAAGCTTGTGATTTGGTGTCGCAGTGGCTGGATCCTGGGGTCCAGCCTTAAGGTGTGGAGGTGAATTTGGAACTCTAGCCTAAGATATGCAGAGTGCTTGAGCTTCCCCTGGGTTCCTGGTGTGTGCTTGCTTTGGGTGGTTGTTGCTTTTCTCTCTGTATGTGGACCCATGAAAGAAGGCCAGCTGCTTCTGCCATTATGGAACTTCCCCTGGATCTGTCAGCTTCAATAAATTCCCTTCATCCCATAATTGTGTCTGGTCTGGAGGTTCATCCCAGTGATCTGAAGCTGTCTACTGCAAACACCAGTCATGGAGCCATAGGATTCCATGCTTGCCCTGCTGGGTTTCTGTCTTACTTTGGTCCTTTCTTGCTATTCTATCATCCCTCCCTTTTGGAATAGGAATGTGTGCCTGTGTGATTGTATATTGGAAGTATTTAACCACCCGTTTTTACCAGGGTCCACAGCTGAGAGACTTCCCTGAGTCTCAGCAGAGACTTTTCACTTGGGCTTTGAACAATGTTATGACTATAAAGACTGTTGGGACTCTTTGAGATGGACTGAATATATATATATATATATATATATATATATATTGAGAGAGACAGAGAGAGACAGAAACAGAGAGGAAGATGCAGAGAGAGAATGGGCATGCCAGCGGCCTCTCAGCCACTGTGAACAAACTCCAGATGTATGCTCCCCCTTGTGGGCAAGTGCAGCATTGCGTCTTTGCATCACTTTTTGTGTCTGGCTAAACGTGGGACCTGGAGAATTGATAGGGCGTTCTTAGGCTTGGTGGGCAGGCCCCTTAACCGCTAAGCCATCTCTCCAGCCCTGACTGAATATATGTTGTATTATGACATGAACATGAGCTTTTGGGAACCAGAGATTGAATGCTATGGCTTAAAGTGACATTGTTGACAAAGAATGGCCTTGTGGTGGTGAATCTTCATTGTCAACCTGACCAGATTTAGATTTACCTAGGAGATTGAGGCATACTTCTGGGTGTGTCCATGAAAGTGCTTCCCTAGAAGAGCAAAGGAGGAAGAAAGACCCAACTTGGCTGTGAGTGGCACTATGCTATGGACTGAGTAAAAGGGGACAAGGACAAAGCCGGTAAACACCAACATTGTCTCTTGGTTTCTTGGACAGCCAGGATGTGAACTAAGATGCTCTACCACACCTTCCTGCCATGATGGACTGAACTTATCTGAAATCATGAGCTGGAATAAATCCCTCCTCCTTTGAGCTCTTTCTGTCAGGTTTTCAGTCACAGTGATGCAAAAACTGACTAAAGCAGGAAGTTAAGCATTTGTCTCAAGAAAATAGAAAAGGAGGATAGGGCTGGGAGATAGCTCAGTGGGGAAGGTGCTTGGGCCACAAGCATAAGTACCTGAGTTTGAAGCCCCAAAGCCCACTGTGGTAGTTTGAATCGATGCCCCCAATATACTCAGTGTTTTATTAGTTTGTTGTTTGCATCTGCAGCCACCTGGCTGGAGGCAGTGTCACTGGGCGGATCTTAAGGTGCGGTGGTGGGTTTAGGATTTCAATCTAAAGGTATGCAAAGTGTGACTAGCTGGAGTTCCTGAGGTGTGCTGTGCTGTGTGGCTTTTGGTTTTTGGCTTTGTTCTCTGTGTTTGGTCCTGTGAAATCAGGCCAGCTTCTTCTGCCATTATGGAACTTCCCCTGGATCTGTAAACTTCAATAAATAATATCCCTTCCTCCATAACTGTGCCTGGTCTGGAAGTTCATCTCAGTGAACCTGAAGCTGTCTGCTACACCCACATAAAAAAACCTTGTGTGGCATTGCATGCCACTAATCACAGCACTGGGGAGGCTGAGACCGGAAGATTCTTGGGGCTTGCTGGCTAACTCGTCTAACCTAACTGGCAAGCTACAGGCTAATGAGAGAACCAGACTCATAAAAAGTTGGACGGGGCTAAGGAGATGGCTCAGTGGCTAAAGCACTTACTGTACAAGCATGAGGGCCTGAGTTCAGATCCCCAGAACCCATGTAAAGCCAGACTCAGTAGCAAGAGTCTGGAACCCCAGCGCTCCTATGGCGGATAAAGGCACCTTCAATCCCAGCACTCAGGAGGCAGAGGTAGGAGGATCCTGTGAGTTTGAGGCTAACCCTGAGACGACATAGTGAATTTCAGATCAGCCTGGGTTAGAGCGAGACCCTACCTCAAAAAACCAAAGAAGAAGAAGAAGAAGAATCATCTTCTAAGGCTGGCTGGCCAGCAAACCTGGCATGCGCGGCCACAATTTGCAAGGAGCCCTGTCTCAAATAAGGTGAAAGGTAAGGACTAACACCCGAGGCCATCCTCTGACCCCCACATGGGTGCTTTGGCACACTCAAGCCTGCACTCACATATGTGAACACACACACACTCAGATGTTTTTTTTTTTAATTTTTTTATTATTATTTTATTTTTGTAGAGAGACACAGAGAAAGACAGACAGAGAGGGAGAAGGAGACAGAGAATGGGCACGCCAGCAGTCTCAGCTGCTGAGAACGAAATCCAGATGTGTGCGCCCCCTTGTGGGCAAGTGCGGCATTGCGCCCTTGCGTCACTTTGCATCTGGCTAAACGTGGGACCTGGAGATTAGAACCCGGTTCTTAGGCTTAGCAGGCTGGCGCCTTAACCACTAAGCCATCTCTCCAGCCCCAGATGTTTCTTTTTTTGCGGGGGGGAACCACTCTTTGGGACTCCAATTCATGAGACCAAATAAGCATTCCCCTTTGCTATAAAATGCTTTGACTCTGCTGTCTGTCCTGCAACAAAAGAAAACTAGTGGATAAACACGTGGGTAATGGGGCAAGTGCTAGGCATTGGAGTTGAATTGGATTACAGGACTCAGCCTCATGTGTCTTGGTTTCCATGTCATAAGAAGAATGCTAACATGAGTCCATTCATAGAATCCTGGATAATCCCAGGAAGCCCTGAGATGACAAGAGCGCATGCCTACCTGTCCCTCCAGACTGAAGCCCCCCGCCCCTTGAAGGCAAGACCTGGCTGAATTTATTCCCACCCGGAGTTGGGCGTCCAGCTCTTCCTAGAGCCCCTACCATAGTGTTTGTCAAGCACACGCATGACTTTTCTGTCCACTGCCCTGAGGCCACCACAAACATTGACACAACTCAGCCACATTTTGATATTAAAAAGAAAGCCTCAGAGAATGTTCGTTAGCAGCATCACTGTGTTTACTGTCATCTCCTAAAACGCTTTCCATTGGTCGATGGATGGGGGGCGGGGACCACCAAATGGTGAAGGCCACTGTCCCCCTCCCTCTAACCATTAACCAGCAGAGAGCTGGCAAACAAGATTTAGCCGGCGGTCTCCTCACCAGCCTACTGTACATGGGTTATGCTCCCGGGCAGCAGAACAGAGCCAGAGCTCCAGAGCTAGAAGCCTGTGTGCACTGCGGTGAGTAACCCCTGAAAGTGTTCCATGCCACCTGCCCTGTCCCTGCCTGCCCTCCAGGGGACAGTGACATCTGCAGCCTGCTTGTTTGCACTGACCATGAGGACAGACCGCTGTGCAGCATGAGGCAACGCTGTGAAGATATTTCCAGGTCCGTGGAGTCTATGGGTTACCCGCCAGGGTTTTCATGGATCCAGCCTGGGCTCTTGTCTTTCAAGGGCCTTCCACGGAGGGCTGTAGCTGAGTTCCATCCCGCATGACACATGACTGATGCTCTTAAGCCTGGTAGAGCAGTGACAGCAGCCTTGTGGGAATCTGAGGGCTAAGCAGTGCCCGGCAGTACCCTGGTGGAGGATGCAACAGGGGTGGGGTTGGGGCACATAGCTGGTACTGTGTCATGACGTTCTACGGAGTCCTTCTCACCCTGCTGCTGCAGCTGTTCAAGGTAACTTTGGGAAACTATGAGCCAGATAGGAGCGAAGGTCTCTGCATTCATTGTCAGTGTTGTGCCACGTGTTCTAAGGCCCTGCCTGGCCCATGGGTGGGAACACAATGGGCATTTACTCCCTGAATCATTTCAGTTTTGAGAGAAACAAGGAGGACACTCCTGAAATGAAATGAAATGAAATGAAATGAAATGAAATGAAATGAAATGAAATGAAATACATGAAGAAAATTAACCCTCAGCCTTTTTTTCTTTATATTTTATTTATTTATTTGCAAGCAGAGAGAGAGAGATAGAAGCGAGACAGACAGAGAGAATGGGCACGCCAAGGCCTCCAGCCACTGCAAACGAACTCCAGATGCATGTGCCCCTGGAACATCTGGCTAATGAGGGGTCCTGAGGAATCAAACCTGGGCCCTTTGGCTTCGCAGGCAAATGCCTTAACCGCTAAGCCATTTCTCCAGCCCCTCAGCCTTTTTTGAATAAGGCAGGTGCTTAAAGAGCCACTTGGCTCACAAGGTGGCTTTCTGGAGAGATGGGCAGAATGGTGTGGCACAGGCTCTAAAGGCACACTGCCAGGTGTGTGATGCTATACTTGATCAGGCTATTTCCCAATCCAGCACCTTGGTCCCAGGGTGACCCATGGAGCAAGGTAGCATAAGGCAGACATTGATGACAGCCATGCCTAGCACTCGCAGCAGTCTTGTGAGGATCGATATGGAAGGAGGCAGGCACACAATGGCCCTGGAAATAGCGGGAAGAGAAGCCATGTCCGGCCTGCTCCGAGCCTTCTCTTACAGGAGACCCTTACCCAAGAGGGGCTCAGGGAGGTGTGACCCAGTGCTGAAACAAAGATGTCTTTGTGTGCAACATACACACAGGGGTCAAGAGAAGTACAGAGGAAGGATTTCCTAGAGGTGGTGATCTAGCACCTGTCCCAAGAGCCAAGAGGGAAAGAGCTAGGCCGGGCAGGGAGGAGCTGAGCCTACAGAGTGGAGCCACATGGACAGGCCTGGGTCACAGCCATCTTGATGTCCAGGTCTCAGCCCATAACAGGGCTCAACAAACAGTGGAGACTATAGACCTGACCTGCCCTGAGGCAGGGTGAAAGTGTGGCATGTGCCAGCGGGACCCTCTGCACTGCTGTAGCTGAGCTCTCAAGTGGTCAGAATTAAGGCCAAGGACGGGTTGTCACCAAGGACTGCATCATGAGGCTCCCTGGGCCGCATCAGTGAGTCTCAACTTTGAGCGGACACCAGGGAGACATTGAAAACTCTGCTTCTCCATGGCAGGATCCCAAGTCCCTTTCAGTTACAGATTCAAAACTGACAATTGGTTAACCCCATAGTCTCTTCGATCACAGGATATAAAAGGTGGGATTGCAAAGTTGGTCGCGCCTTGGTGATTCCTGCACACGTTCACTTATCAGGTGTCTTTATTTCTTCTTCACTGGCTTCTTGTTGATATTCAGCATCTTCACTCTGATCCGGAATCAAAATGAAATTCATTCTTGCAGGGTTGCATCATAGTAATGAGCTCTCTGGGCTTTATCGACAAATGTCTTAATTTCCTCTTTTTTTTTTTGCACATGCGTGTGAAGAGTATATGTTGTGTACTGTATTAATGTGTGTATACAGATGCATGAGTGGCATGCACGCCCATGTGTACAAAGGCCAGAGGAGAGGTTTAGGTGTCCTTCTTTTCTATTAAGTCATCCATGTACTTCTTCCATACGGGGCCTCTCCCTCACCCAGAGCTGCCGTTCTCGGTCAGTGAGCCCCGGGCACTCTCCAGTCTCCTAGCACACAACAAGGTTACAGATGGGCGTGGCCACGCCCAGCTTTTGGCGGTTCTGGGGAACTGAATGAACTCAGGTAGTCTTGGGTCTTCCTCGGTCCTCATGCCTAAGCAATACCCACTCTTAGTCCCCAGCCCTCCTCTTCCTTTTTGAAGGAGAGTTTGGCCAGATACAAGATCCTTGGTTGACTATTTCTGTTTTTCTATTGGCAGTTTGAATATATAAGTTCGAGGGATATTGAATCTCTCTGACCTTCTAGCTGCCAAATATCAGGCCAATAATATTGACTTAGAGGGTTTTGATGAAAGTTACATGACAGGCTGTGAGCACAATGGCTAGATTGGTGTTGGGTACAAGGCAGCACCTGATTGGTCACAGTTAGCATAATTCACATCTTCAGACCAGGCTACTGAAACCCAGACTCCAGCTGTGACTTGCCCAGGGTCACAACACCAATGTGCACGGAGGAACAGAAGTCAGAGTGGGATCCAGTTTCGAGATCTATTTTTGTGTGTATGCATGGTATGTGTATACATGTATGTGTGTTCACATGTGTGGGGGCACATGTATGTGTGCAGGTGCATGTGCATGTGCATATGTGTGTGTGTGTTTAAAGACCAAAGGTTGATGTCACGTGACTTCCCTAATCACTCTCTACCTGACTTATTGAGATAGAGTGTCTCACTTGAACCCAGAACCCATTAATACATGACTAGTTAGTCAGCTTGTCCTGACTCCCACGTACTGGGATTGTAAGTGGTCCACCATGCTCCCTGTTCACATGGGTCCTAGAACTCATCCAGCAAGTGCTTTACCAACCGAGCCATCCCCGCAGCCTCCCGAGTGAGGTCTTTTGCCCACCTCCTGTGGCACCATGTCCCCCTGACTCCTGACACTGTATAACAAGTACTTTTGTTTGACAGGTCCTGGCCATACTGTACAATGCCACTTGTCCTGTACACCTGTCTCTTCTGGCTTTCCACCAGCGGCCTCTGGACTGTCCAGGCCAGGGACCCCAGTGCTGTTGTGAGTGCGAGGAGCCCTCACCGGGGCCTGGCTCCAACCAATGTTGACTTTGCCTTCAACCTGTTCCAGCACCTAGTAGCTTTGACTCCCAATACGAATATCTTCATCTCTCCAGTGAGCATCTCCATGGCCCTGGCCATGCTGTCCCTAGGCTCCGGCAGCCACACACAGACCCAGCTTCTCCAGGGCCTGGGATTCAACCTCACGGAGATTTCCGAAGCAGAGATCCACCAGAGCTTCCAGTACCTCCACCACCTCCTCAGGGAGTCAGACACCAGCTTGGAGATGCTCATGGGCAGTGTCTTGTTCCTTGACCATAATCTGGAGCTACTGGAATCTTTCTCGGCAGACATCAAACACTACTACGGCTCAGAGGCCTTGGCCACAGATTTCCAGGACCGGGAGAGAGCCAGGAGAGAGATGAGCGAGCACATCAGGAATAAGACAAAGGGGAAGATTGTGGACGTGTCTGCAGACCTGGAAAGCCTAGCTACCCTCATCCTGGTCAACTACATCTTCCTCAAAGGTACCTTCCCCATTCCTCTTCCCACACTGACAAGGTCCCACCCCAACCTGAATCTCCCCAGTGCCCCCAGAACCATCTTGTGCACATGGACCCAGAGCTCACAGCCTGCCCCACCAAACTCCAGCCTCTTCCAGATCAGAACTGGTTTCCAGTGCTGCTTACAAACATTTTCAGAGATATTTGTTCCTGACCCAGGGTCTCCTGTAGCCCATGCTGGCCTCAAACTGAAAATGACCTTGAACTCTTGATCCTCCTGCCACTACTTCCTGAGGGCTGGGATTATGGGAAGCTTGAAGTCCAGTACCACTTCCAGATCTCTCAGAACCTAGACACCCTTTAGGCCGGGGGGAAGGGGGGGCAAGGTAAAGCCTGGCTTACCCCCTCATCCAAAGCCCAGCACTCTCTTGATCTCTCCCCCTTCCATGTTTGGAAGCCAATCTCAGAAGCAGAGCAGATCCTCAACCGTGAAAGAAGTAGAGGACAGAACAGGCTTTAGCCCCTCACATCCTACTGGAAGCTTCTGCCAGCCCCAGCGAGGATGTTCCGGGCATGCTGCAGGCTGCCGTGGAGCATGTTTCTGAACACATGTGTGTTCCAATGCTGCCGCTGAGGCTGTCTGGGCTTCATGTCACTCCTTAGGCCTGCAGGGCTGACTTCTGCTCCCTTTCTGCCTTATTTCTAGGCACGTGGGTACATCCCTTTGATCCAGAAAACACCAGAGAGAACAGCTTCCATGAGAATGAGACGAGCAAGGTCAAGGTGCCCATGATGTTCCAGTCACGTGCCATCTTATACCTTCGTGACTCAGTGGTACCCTGCCAGCTGGTACAGCTCAACTACGTGGGAAACGGAACTGTCTTCTTCATCCTTCCAGACGAGGGCCACATGGACACAGTCATCACAGCACTGAACCGGGATACGATTCAGAGATGGTCCACTTCCCTGACCCTCAGAAAGTAAGCCCGCCAACCAGCATGGGGCCAGGGGGAGACTGGGTACATCTGGACTTCTTTCTTCACCCAAGCTCACCTTCCAGGGCTTACTGTGCTCCCTGCTGGGTCCCCAAAGGCTGTAAGATTCCCTGAGCTACAGAGTACATTTCTCCATCTATCAGTCAGCACAAGAGGTGCTTTGGGGCTTTCTGGAAGGTGTTGTCCCCTCTTCCTCATAGCTATAGCTACCTGCTACATTATATATTTTTGCATGTGCATTTGTGTACATCTTCACATGTGTGTGGGCACACGTGTGCGGTTGCATGTACATGTGTTGCGTATGCAGAGGGCAGACATTGATGCCCGTGTGTCTTCCTCCGTCACTCTCCACCTTACTGATGGACACGGGGTCTCTCACTTGAACCCAGAGCTTGCCAATGTGATGAGTCCAGTCCTTTGGGTGAACCTGGATGTGCCTGGGACTCTGACCTCCCTCACGGAAGGACGCGGGCTGCGGTCAGCTCTGTGCCTCATTTTGTTGAGGAATACAAACTCCCCATGCATGAATGTAGCCTGTGTTTGGAAGATAGTGGGGTACAGTGCTTTGCCTTTTTAACTATTCCAAGCTCCATCCCCGCCCACCCTTAACCCAAAAGGTGTAATTTAGGTGTAATGTCACCATGTGGCCTCATTTGCCATGATTCAAATTATTTTTAACAAAATTATTTTTATTTATTTGAGAGAGAAAGAAAGAAGGAGGGGCGAGGGAAGGAGGGAGGGAGACAATGTGCATGCCAGGGCCTCCAGCCACCGAAAACAAAATCCAGACACATGCGCCATCTTGTGCATCTGGCTTATGTGGGTCCTGGAGAATTGAACCAAGGTTCTTTGGCTTTGTAGGCAAATGCCTTAACTACTAAGCCATCTCTCCTGCCCCCAACTTCTTGACCCTAATCTATTGAAAATTGATGAAAGATTATCTTTCTTGTTCCATTAAAAAAAAAAAAAGCTCCAGGCATGGTGGCGCACGCCTTTAATCCCAGCACTCGGGAGGCAGAGGTAGGAGGATCGCTGAGAGTTCGAGGCCACCCTGAGACTACATAGTTAATTCCAGGTCAGCCTGGACCATAGTGAGACCCTACCTGTCAAAACCAAAAAAAAAAAAAAAGCTTGGTAAAAGTGCATCAGTTGGACAATAGTAGCCAGGACTCCATGCCTCACAGCCCCATTGTCTCACTTGCGCAAAACTGTGACACCAGGAGCAGCCAGGAAGGGACAGTCTCCGTCTTCTTCAGCCGCTTCCTCCCAGCAAGTAGCTTTGGGATGATTCCTCGGTCACTAGCACTTTCAGTCTGGAAATCGAAGAGGTTGATTCCAAGTGTGAAACTACTTTCTTGTTGGTATGCCAGTGAGGTGAGAAGGACAGGAAGAGGACAGGTCAAGTTCATGTTCACCTTGTTCCCACAGTGAAGGGGACAAGATCTATCCTTCAAGAGCATGCCTTTAGTGACCTACGTCCTCCTACTGGGCCCCACTTCCTAACATCCTGTTCGGCCGTGAACTCATTCAGAAATTAATCTGTTGGTGAAGGTAGTACCCTCACGACCAAGTTTCCCACACGTGAGTCTTTGGAAAGGACACTGCATATCCAAATCATCCCACCCACGACCGGAAAAGTTACACGTCTCACTGTCTTTGGTGACTCCTCAGTTCCTTTCCAAAAGTGTGGCTTAGAGCTCGGTGTGGCCTTTAATCCCAGCATTTGGAGGCAGAGGTAGGAGGATCACCGTGAGTGAGTTCAAGGCTACTCAGATGCTACCTAGTGAATTCCAGGTCAGCCTGGGCCAGAGCAAGACCCTACCTCAAATAAAAAACAATAGGGGGCTGGAGAGATGGCTTAGCGGTTAAGGCGCCTGCCTGCTAAGCCTAAGAACCTGGTTCCAATCTCCAGGTCCCACGTTTAGCCAGATGCAAAGTGACTCAAAGGGCACAATGCCGCACTTGACCACAGGGGGCGCACACATCTGGATTTCATTCACAGCAGCTGAGAGACTGCTGGCACGCCCATCTCTATCTGTCTCCCTCTGTCTCTGTCTCTGTCTGTGTCTCTCTCCAAAAATAAAAATAAATAATAAAAAAAACAGGGCTGGAGAGATGGCTTAGCGGTTAAGGCGCCTGCCTCCTAAGCCTAAGAACGCTGGTTCCAATCTCCAGCGGTTCCAATCTCCAGGTCCCACGTTTAGCCAGATGCAGTGACGCAAGGGCGCAATGCCGCACTTGACCACAAGGGGGCGCACACATCTAGAGTTCGTTCACAGCAGCTGAGAGGCACGCCCATTTCTGTCTTCCTCTTCCTCTCTCTCTCTCTCTCTCTCTGTCTCTCTCTCTCTCAAAAAAAAAAAAAAATCCTTGGCTTAAACCTTAGACTTGCCTGGTGGCCTTTCTCCTGAAAGGGTGTCTTGTTGTCCACTTCCAGGCCCAGCCTTGGACCATCTAACCTCTTCTGCTTATCCCTGAGCAGCCAGGTGAACCTGTATATCCCGAAGGTCTCCATCTCGGCCACATATGACCTCAAGAGTGTGCTGGTGGACATGGGCATTTCAGACTTGTTCTCCAACCAGGCAGATTTCTCGGGCATTACCCGGCAGGCTTCAGTAAGCATATCAAAGGTAAGTGTCTCAGGAGCCCATCTTTTTTTCTCTCTCCATGATTTACACTAAAAATCATAACAGTAAGCAACGTAGCCCATTTGTGAATGGACCCCTAGATCCTTGAAACCCCAAGTCCAAGCCCCTCCATCCACAGGGGGTAAACAAAGGCACAGCAAGAAAACAATCACACAGGAGGTGATGTGGAGGGGTGTTGCAGTCAGGTTCACATTACTAGCAGAAATCACCCAATCAAGAGAAGCTTATAGGAAAAAAGGTTTATTTTGGCTTATAGACTCAAGGGGAAGCTCCAGGATGGCAGGGGAAAATGATGGCATGAGCAGAGGGTGGACATCACCCCCTGGCCAACATAAAGTAGATAACAGGACAGTGTGCCAAACACTGGCAAGGGGACACTGGCTATATAATACCCATAAACCTGCCCCCAACAATACACTGCCTCCAGGAGGCGCTAATTCCCAAATCTCCATCAGCTGGGAACCTAGCATTCAGAACACCTACGTTTATGGGGAACACCTGAATCAAACCACCACAAGAGAAAAAGAGTTATCATGGAAGAAGTGTGAGCAGCCCCTGGCAAAAAGAAGCAGGGGGTGTGTGGTATGTTAAGTGTCTATTTCTGATCACACTGAGTCTCCTACTCAAGTCCATTCATCATTCTTCAGCTTCAGAAAAGGAATGCATTCAGAAAATTTTCACTGGACACCGACGATGTGTACCGCACATCTGGTTTGTTTCCATTACTCAGACGAGGCCCCTGTCCTCAAAGCACGAGGGCTTTGGCATGGTGGAAATGCTTGCTCACTGAAATGTGTGCTGTGTGAATACACTGATTAGACGCACAATGCAACTGCCTCCTTTTCTTTCCTTCCTTCCTTTCTTCTTTCTCCTTTGAAAAGCAGGAAAGGGACTTAATTCAGTGCAACTCCACTGGAAATAGTAGGACCAAATGTCCTCGGTCCTAAAGAACGCTGACGAGACCTTCAAGTTTATATAGAAGAGGCGGGCATTCTGGTTTCTCACACGGAGGGGCTCCTTAACACAGGGAGGGTGGAGGGCTTGCCCACGATCACAGAGCCAGCAAACAACAGCGCAACATTTGACCTCGGGTGTGTTAATTCCAAACCTCATATTCTTTTGTTTATCTTTATTTATTTATTTGAGAGTGACAGACAGAGAGAAAAAAGAGGCAGAGAGAGAGAGAGAGAGAGAGAGAAAAAATGGGCACACCAGGGCCTCTAGTGACTGCAAATGAACTCTAGACGCATGCCCCACCTTGTGCATCTGGCTTATGTGGGTACTGGGGAATCAAGCCTCGAACAGGGGTCCTTAGGCTTCACAGACAAGCACTTAACCGCTAAGCCATCTCTCCAGCCCCAAACCTCATATTCTCAAGATTCACTGGGATGGGGGGCACCCCAGCTCAATCTATTTCTAATGGCAGGAGCCTAGCACAGAGACACGACAAGCTTCTGAGGCCTGCTGTGAAGTCCAGCTTCTGTTTGGGCTTTCCCCTACAGAGGAAGCACACGCATATGGCATCAATTTCATCCTAACCTGGTAGAAAAGAGTGAAGTCATTCTCAGCCTGGGTCCTCATAAGGAGCACCCAGGATGGCCCAGGAGGCCCAGTTTCTCTGAACTGCCATAGGTACTAGCTGCCCTACCGACAGGGAGGAAGTGTAGGCACAGCCTGAGGCTGCAGCTCAGACAAGGAGCCAGCACATACTGCTCTGGGGACCTTGGTGGCTGAGCCTCATCTCCCTGCTCTGGGGTGTTCCTAACAGGTGAGCCACACGGCGGTGCTGCAGCTGGACGAGACAGGCATGACGCCTGCTGTCCCCACAGAGAACACCCTTCCTCTGACGGCTGAGCCACTGACCCTCCGCTTCGACCGGCCCTTCCTCATCCTCATCTTTGACCACTTCACATGGAGCAGCTTGTTTTTGGGCAAGGTGGTGAACCCAGCCTGAGAGCTGTGTCCCAGAAACTTTGACTTTGGGGGAATGGGAGTCTTCCTCCAGTGTCCCCACCCAGCCTCTTGTTACCACTTTGAAGTATCTTGTAATAAAATAACAGTTGTTGCAACTCTTGAGAGGGGAGGCCTTGGGAAGAGGTAACACAGTGATAAAAGGATGGATGTGCAAACCTTCGGACCTCCCGGCGGGGTCCACTGTGATGTCCATAACAACGCATCACAGGTTAGCAGGTTCAGGGCTAGGTTCTTGGTTGCCCCCCCCCCCCCAGAATTAGATGGCAAGGCCCTATTGCTGAAGACTCCACATGCTTTTTTAAAAATTATTTTTTATTGACAACTTCTATACTTACATACAAAAAACACATGATATTTCCTTCCCCTCCCCCCGTTCCACTTTAGAACTCCAATCTCCATCATATCCCCTCCTTCTGTTAGTCTCTCTTTTAATTTGATGTCATCATCTTTTTCTTCTATTTTGATGAAGACTCCACATGCTTGATCTGCAGGTCACTGAGAAATCAAGCTGAAACTGAGCGGGAAGCCTCCTCCCTATTAACTAGCTGTCAGGACGCTCAGAAGAGCTACATAACCTTTGTGAGGAGAAAAGTCACCAACACGGGCTGGAGAGATGGCTTAGCGGTTAAACGCTTGCCTATGAAGCCTAAGGACCCTGGTTCAAGGCTCGATTCTCCAGGACCCACGTAAGCCAGATGCACAAGGGGGTGCATGCATCTGGAGTTCGTTTGCAGTGGCTGGAGGCCCTGGCGCACCCATTCTCCCTCTTTCTCTCTCTCTACCTGGCTATTTCTGTATCTCTCTCTTTCAAATAAATAAATAAATAATAAAATATTTAAAAAAAAAAAAAAAAAAAAGTCACCAACAGTCTTAACCAGCAGTGGACCCTGCAAGCTTTATTGCTGGCCAGCCAGGCCAACCATACCAACTAGTGCAATGGTTGCATGTCTTTTGGGGGGAAACCAGCTGTTCTCTGATTGATTTGAGGTCTACTCCATGGGAGGGAATTCGTGCCTGGTACTGAAAATCTAGTCAAAAGCCTGTGGCTAACGAGGTCATAAGCCCTAGGGGGAAACTACCACTGTCGTTTGGTTAAATGGATATATTATGGGGTGACTCATATTTACCAAAGTGCTGAGAACAAGTGACACTGAGACATCTCTATCACACCCTTCAAGGCTCAGGGACCATTGTAGAAGAGGTGGCAGAAAGAATGTAAGAGCCAAAAAGAAAGGGGAGGAGTGCTTACAAGGCTGCCTTCCAGACCCAAAGTGGCCTTGATGTTTATGACCTCACAGTGCCTGACACTACGTAAGAACTGCATAATAGGAGGAGGAAATGATGACATCAAATTAGAAAAGAGACTGGTTAGAAAGAAAGGATTCAGGGCTGGAGAGATGGCTTAGTGGTTAAGGCACATGCTTGCAAAGCCTAAGGACCCCAGTTCGATTTTCCAGGTACCACATAAGATGGATGCACATGATGGTGCATGTGTCTGGAGTTCGTTTGCAGTGGCTAGAGACACTGGCATGCCCATTCTCACTCTTTCTCTCTCTCTGTGTCTCTAATAAATAAATAAAATAAAATCTTAAGGATTCAGTGGATGGGCTTTTAGGGAGAGGAAAAGGGAAGGTTGTGGGAGGGGATTATGATCACAATATATTGTCTATATTTATGGAAGTTTTTTTTTGAGGTAGGGTCTCATTCTAGCTCAGGCTGAACTGGAATTCACTATGTAGTCTCAGTGTGGCCTTGAACTCACAGCGATCCTCCTACTTCTTCTGCCTGAGTGCTGGGATTAAAGGCGTGCACCACCATGCCTGGCTATTTCTGGAAGTTTTTAACAAAAAGTTCGTTTTTTTTTTTTTAAGCTGAGCATGGCCACAGATTGTAAGGCCAGTCCACAGGAGGTGAAGACTGGTGAACCACTGAGTTGATGATCAAAATCAACAGCTCCAGGCTGTGGAAGAGACCTCATTTCAAGAAACACATACACGAGTGATAAGAGAAGAACACCTGACATTCCCCTCTGAGCTCCACATGCACATGGCACACATACATCTGCATACATGCACACACACACACACACACGCACACACACACACATGTGTACAGCACACATTCCATACCAAACACATAATGTACACACACATAAAAAATAATTTAAGGGCTGGAGAGATGGCTCAGCAGTTAGGGTGCTTGTCTTTAAAGCCTAAGAACTAGAGTTCAATTCCCCAGTACCCATGTAAAACCAGATGAACGAAGTGGCACATGCATTTGGAGTTCATTTGCAGTGGCAGGAAGACCTGGCACACCCATACTCAGTCTGGGTCTGCCTCTCTCTCTCAAATAAATAATCTTTTTTTTTTTTTTTTTTTTTTTTTTTTTGGTTTTTCGAGGTAGGGTCTTGCTCTAGCCCAGGCTGATCTGGAATTCACTATATAGTCTCAGGGTGGCCTTGAACTCACAGTGATCCTCCTACCTCTGCCTCCTGAGTGCAGGGATTAAAGGCATGTGCCACCATGCCCAGTTTCAAGTAAATAAAATTTTTAAAAAATAATAGGGGCTGGAGAGATGGCTTAGTAGTTAAGGTGTTTGCCTGCAAAGCCAAAGGATCCCACTTTGATTCTCCAGGACCATGTAAGCCAGATGCCCAAGAGGGTGCATGCATCTGGAGTTTGTTTGCAGTGGCTGGAGGCCCTGGCACACCCATTCTCTCTCTCTCTCTCTCTCTCTCTCTCTCTCTCTCTCTGTCTCTCTCTCTCTTTCTCAAATAAATAAATAAAATATACTTAAAAAATAATAATTTAAAATGTGAAATTATTAAAGTATAGAATGAAAGTAGCTGTGATTATTTTAAGAATAATCTCAGAATGAGAAAGACTTATCAAAAAGTGCTTAAAAAGCCACAACTATTAAGGAAAAGGCTGGAACACTTAGCTATGTAAACAAAGTTAATTAAATTTCAAAGACAAATGACAAACTGATGAAAAGAATCCATTTCTTCTACAAACCACCTATTTTTGTTTTGTTTTGTTTTTCAAGGTAGGGTTTCACTCTAGCTCAGGCTGACCTGGAATTCACTCTGTATTCTCAGGGTGGCCTCAAACCCACGGTGATCCTCCTACCTCTGCCTCCCAAGTGTTGGGATTAAAGGTGTGTGCCACCACGCCCAGCAAGCCAACTATTTTAAAAGGACCAGAATGAGGGTTTTTGGTTGGCCCAAAGATAATGGTAGGTAATTGAATATTAATTTCTTATATATCTTCCTAACATACTATAAAACGAACAACAATGCAAGTAAAATCCCATGTGACCTAAGTCTTCAACATAGTTATCACCTGAAGTTTGAGCCCCAGAAAAGGAAAGGTATAAGAGACAGAAAAAAAAAACCTGAATAATTGAATGTTACTTACATAATATAGCAGCCCTGCAATTTTCTTGTTTTGACCACTATAGAGTGGTTGTGTGCTATGAGAATATACAAAAATTTCTTTAAAATGTAAATTCTTGGAGAAGAAACTGTAATAACACATTTTGGTCTGCTTGTTATCAACTTACTGCTTTTGCTCCAAATCCTCCCTTCATTGGCGCTCTGCAATGTGTGAATCTGTCACTGTTTTTGTTTAATTTGGGCATGATGCCAAACTTGGTCAATAGAGGGCGGTAGAGAGACACTGCAGGAGGAGGCAGGTCCTTTCCTGGTACAGGCCAAAGTAAATAAGACAAAAAGCTAGAAAGCTAGATGACAGGTGATCACAGAGACAGATAGATGATGGATGGATGGATAGATGATAGATAGATAGATAGATAGATAGATAGATAGATAGATAGATAGATAGATAGATAGACAGATAGACAGATAGATAATAGATGGATAGATAGATGATAGATTGATAGATAGGTGATATATATATATATTAAACAGGTAGATAGGTAGGTAGATAGATAGATGGCTGATAGGTAGGTAGGTAGGTAGATACATAGATGATACAAAGAAAGAAAGAAAGTTAGAAAGAATGTTCAGGACAATAGAAATGGAAAGCTGCAAGAGTAGGAAAAAGGTGAGGGGCTATTCTGACCAAAAGCAAAGAAGACAGATTTTCAGCTAAAACTGTGGTACTGGTACATGAATATATTAACAGACACAGGAAATTATTCAAATAAACAAGAGTTCTTTGAGACTATAAAATGATGAGTAAGATCTCTGCGAACTGATTTCATAAGGATTAAAAAAGAAGTAAGAAAGCATGAACACATATGTTTACTCTTGTATAAAGAAATATGGGAAGAATGGGCTGGAGAGATGGCTTAGTGGTTAAGGCACTTGTCTACAAAGCCAAAGGACCCAGGTTCGATTCCCCAGTATCCATATAAGCCAGATGCACAAGGTACATGTATCTGGAGTTGGTTTGCAGTGGCTGGAGGCCCTGACATACTCCTTCTCTATATATATCTGCCTCTTCTCTTTCTTTCTTTCTTTCTTTCTTTCTTTCTCTCTCTCTCTCTCTTTCTCTTTCTCTCTCTCCCCCCCTCAAATCAATAAATAAAATATTTGAAAAATAAAAGAAATGTGGGAGGAATGGGGATTGCACATCTCTTCAGGGACATTTTTAGATGGTTTAAGAGTCTTAGAATAACAACATTCTATGTACTCAAAGATGAGGCCCTCTGTAATCTTTGTATGGATTCAGTTTGACGTGACTGCAGCCATCTTGAGCTGTAACTGTCATGATTTCCTCAGAGTGATCTAAGTCAGTTTTCCTGTTACTTTCTCTGCAGAGTAACATACACTAAACTGCTGAGTGCTATCCATGTGGGGCTTTCCAACAGGACCCTGGCACCAAGAATATGTCTGACTCTTTGATTCGTTTTTAAAATAAACCAGGTACATTCCAGGGTTTCGCTTCCCAATCTGCAGGCCTGCCTTCAGACCTACTTGTGGGATCCACTTGGACTTGACGCCACTCATGATCATTCTTCTGTCAGCAAGTCCATAGAAGTCCCACTCTACGAAATCCTGCATCTGTCCACCTCTTTCTTCTGTCTCATGACACTTTGGGGCTGGTTCTCATACTCTGAGACCAGGATGCTCCAGAACAATCCTTCAGCTTCTTCTTCTTCTTCTCCTCCTCCTCCTCCTTCTTCTTCTTTTTGGAGAGAGAAACAGAGAGAGACAGAGAGAGTCAGAGGGAGAGGAAGACAGGTAAATAATGGGCGCACCAGCAGCCTCTCAGCTGCTGCAAACGAAATCCAGATGAGTGCGCCCCCTTGTGGTCAAGTGTGGCATTGTGCCCTTGCATCACTTTGCATCTGGCTAAACGTGGGACCTGGAGATTGGAACCGGGGTTCTTAGGTTTAGCAGGCAGGCGCCTTAACCACTAAGCCATCTCTCCAGCCCTCCTTCAGCTTCTTATACTACTTCTTCTTTGGTTGCTCCCCTCGCTCTCTCTCAGAAAATGGAGAAAGCTCTGTGGTCAAATCAGGAAGTTCCAAACATACCAAATGCCACCTCAAAAAAAATTGGCATTTGGTGATTTCATGGTTCTGCAAACATCTGTAATAAATGTTTTGTTCATTTATGTGTGCATATGTGTGCCTGGGCATGCGCATGCCATGGCACATTTTTGGAGGTCAGAGGACAACCTCAGGGTGCTTCTTCTCAGCTTCCACCCTCTTTTGAGACAGGATCTCATTGTTTTGGCAGCTGCAACTTGCTTTGACTCTCCCGGCTCTGCCTCCCACTGTCACAGGTACGCAGGGATTGTAGACACTTGTCACTTTGTGTCAGGCTTCATGTGAATACTGGGGAATGGAATCTGGGCCAGAAAACATGCAAGTACCTTTAACCCCTGAGCCATCTCCCCAATCCCTGTAATAAATATTCTTCAGAAGATGATATAAGTAGAAGCAAACTGGAACCAATAAGAATGTTTTACTTCCCCAAAGGCAGGATTTGGGGGTCGATGTTCTACGAGCCATGGCCCAAGCTTGAAAGTAATGCAATAGCAAACTCTGTTTGGATTTATGGTGTGTCTTGGAGAAGCACCTTCCACAGGATTGAGAACCGGGCTTTTGCTTATCCTAGGGGGGACACTTGTCTGCTTTTCTGAGACACATCTGCCAGGGGCACACAGCGAAGCATGAATGGAGAGCACTGGCCTTGACAGAGCACAGCGCTGGGCTCCGCCATGGCTGCCTTCTCGGGCGGCTGCCTCCTCTCGCCTGTCCATTATATCATGGTAGGAACTGCTCAAGGCATTCTGAAGAAATAATCTCTGACAAAAATAATAATAATAAAATGACCCCAATGTGGCTCAGGGAAATTCACGGAAGAGGGAGCGGAAAGAATGCTAAAGCCACAATTTGGGGCATTATGCACAGAGACTTGGCCTATCCCCTATAAGTCTTGACTACCCCCACAATGCATGGCCCACATTCCCCATTGATGAGGGTCCCTTTGGAAGAGGGAGGACAGGGAGGAGGATAAAAAATAAATTATAAAAAACTGAAAAAATAATAATAATAAACCCAGGTGTGGTGGCGCATGCCTTTAATCCCAGCACTCGGGAGGTAGAGGTAGGAGGAGGATCTCTGTGAGTTTGAGGCCAGCCTGAGACTACAGCATGAATTCCAGATTCAGCCTGAGCTAGAACAAGACCCTTCCTTGGAAAACCAAAAAAAATAATAATAATAAATAAAATAAAATAAAATAGTAACAGTCACTGATTCTCTTGAGATTTGAAGAACAGGAAAACATCTTGTGACTTCTTGATTCAGATGCACTGCGTGTCATCTAGCCACCTCCGCCTGGGTGACGGCACCCACCAGCCTGCAGTCACCTTTCCCCTGCATAAACCGCTCCCAAGTCAGCTTCGTGACCAGCTTCCTACAGGATGACAGGCCGCCATCTTCCAGTTAGCTAGTCCTGCACTTAACCGAGGTCTTCCCTCACCGTTGCCCTTCTTTCTCTAAGTGGCATCTGCATAAGCCAGGGTTCTCTACAGGAACAGGACCGACAGGACAGATATGTGTTGTATGTGGGATTTATCAGTTTAGATTACAAGATCTGGGGTGGGCAGGGTACATGTACGCAAGCAGCACAGGCAGCCAGGCAGAAGACACTGTTTTTCTGGAGTCTCTTGTTATACAGTCTGCCACCAGAACGGCCGCCCACTCTGGGGGAAGGGAATCCTCCGTCCACCAATCCTTCCTGGAAACACCCCTATATGTGCTACGTTACGTACTTGATTTCTGGAATGATCGAGTTGACACTGGGATTAACTGTCATACCCCTTCAAGATACGGGGAAGCTCAATGAAGAGGGGGCAGAAAGAATGTAAAAGCACGAGGATGGAGGGAGCTGTGAAACACTGTCTTCTGAATTCCACGTGGCTGTTACACGCACAAATTCCCAGGAGCTGTGGTTTTCTGCACATGACCGCGCCTGGCCATACTTCACCACAGATGGGGTAAGGATACCTGAGACCTTGACTTCCCAGAGTAGCTTATGGAGCTAATGGTTGCTGGGAGTCGTTGTCCACTCACTGAACAGTAGATAACCTTCTACCCATGATCATGCAACTTTACCCAATGGATAAAAAAGGCACAAAAAAACAGAGTATTTACATGTATGGAAATGTCAAATATGGAAACAATATTTTAAAAAACATGAAAATAATTTAACCTTTATAGCTTCTATCATATGGTAGCAGAGCAAAGCTCTGCACATTACCACATCTGCCAAGGGAGATATACTAGAGTAGTAAGGTGTTAAAAGACACATTACTGGGCTGCAGAGATAGCTCAGTGGTTAAGGCACTTGCCTGCAAAGCCCAACAACCCAGGTTCAATTCCCCGACATCTACATAAAGCCAGATGCACAAAATGGTGCATGTATCTGGAATTCATGTGCAGTGGCTCGAGGCCCTGGGGTGCCATTATCTATCTATGTCTCTCTCTCTCTCTCTCAAATAAAGGAATAAAATATTTTTTAAAAGACACATTATTTTCTTATAATTTTCTTTCATTATGCCTTCAGATCATAGTTAGAAAATTATTGTTTTTTAATTCTCTGGATAGGTTATATTAAGTGTAAGTTTCACTTTAAGGATTCTAAAAGACACACACAAAATCATTCATGAAAATCTGATGAGTCTGAGAAGTTGTGTCATGAAGACCCGGTCCAGTGTTGACTCTGGTTAGTCTTGAGGCTGGGAAGTGGTTTTGTTTACTGTGAAACAGGCTCGGTGTTGTATGTAGTGATCTTCCCCACTGGTCTGACGGCTCTTGGAGATGAGAGAACACATCTTAAACACCCCTCAACACCTCATGTTGTCCTGCCCCAGCTGGGACCTCAAAGGCAGCCATGAAGCCTACTCTCTTTCTCCCCAGAACGGGCACCACACTGCAGGAGGGTGTCTTGGATTCATTTGTGAATTCCAGTCATGGCTGGAGCCACAGGAGGACCTAGAGAATCCGGGAAGCCTGGGTCTTCAGTTTTCCAGAAACCACCATTTCCCAGCAGGGTGTTAATCAGTAACAGTCCCAAAGGGAATCACACTTTGGAATAACAAATATTTGCTGACGGCTTTGGGTTACAAAGCTTGTTTTCTTTCCCTTCTGAATGATCTTCCAGGCACCAGAGGTCCTGTGCTGGTAAGAGATGGTGGATGGCAGGGAGCCCTCTGGAATATCTACTGCGATGGGGAGAGGAGAGGCGCTTGGTGGGCTCTAAGGTGAGGGGAGGGGGTTGCTTTCTCAGAGTCTTCCAGTGTAGACTCACCAGGGACTGCACATCCAAGCTGAGCTGGGGATGGGATCAAAGGTGTGTCGGCCACAGAAGGAGGAGGTGGCCAGGGGAAGGGCTCTGAAAGCTTGGCATTTGTCTGCCACTGCTCATTGCCCAGGAAAGCAAAACTGGCACTACTAGGGCTGGGGAGAGATGGGCACAGAGTGACCCTCTGTGCATTGCACAGGGCTGAGTGGCAGGTGAGCAACTCTGTCCTACCGTCACGCTCCATAAGGGAAGGTGTGCTCTATGACACCTGACAGTGCCCTGCCTCCAAGGAGTGCTCTGAGTGTACATTCTGGATGGTTCCACTGATTAACAAAGGTCTGAATGAACAGATGCAGGAACAGCCAGATGTCACGAGGCTGTCATTCCACACACTGAGGAGGAGCTTGAGGAGCAGTGAGATGTAGCATTCTGATACTGAGCGAGGGGGCTGGCACCATCTTTCCCCATGGCTGTGACACGCAGAAGTAACTTTGAACCTAAGAGAACCATACCGAAGGCTTAATTTGCGAAGTAGAACTGAATACTGTAACACAATTTCCCTGGTCAGCTCAAGCTGTTGTAGCAGAACACCAAAGACTAGGGGCTTAACAGACGCCTGTTTTCATAGTTCTGGAGGTCTAAGGAGCAGCGTATGTAGGGTGTGGTGAGAGCTCGGTTCCTGGTTTACAGACAGCTATGATCTTGCTATGTCCTCGATGGAGAGGGGAAGATCTGGTCTCTTATAAAGACACTAATCCTAGCATCAGCACCTCACCCTCTTGACCTCATCTAAACCCAATTGCCTCCAAACAGCCTCGCCTCTACTCCCTTCGCTTTGGGAGCTAAGCTTCAATTATGAACTTTGGAGGGATAGAGACGTTTAATCCCTTTCAGTAACAAAGCGTGAGACTGGGGACATTTGGTATCTTGAAAGAGGTGCTGATCCAACGCTCACAGTGATGGGCTGGCCTAACAAGCAGGGCCTTGTCATTGGGACTTGGAAGTATTTTCTGAACAGTGACATTGGAAACACAGAAGCATAGGCAGGGCCATTCAGGCCGGAAGGAAGGAGGCCCTGGATTCTGTGGGATTGCCTAACAGCAAAGCGAGGGGAAAGTTCACTGAGTCCTGGGGCTGGGTATGGTTTTGTACCCTGCCTTACCAAAAAGCAGCTGGGGAGCTTCGCCTCATCACCACACTGCCTCAGAGGGCCCTGCGTGAATGTGAGGGGCTCTGCTGATGGAGCTGTCATGACACCTGAAGCATTGCTCATACCCATTGGCTTGGGTATCCTGTCCCAGCCAGGCCTTTTCCCTCAGTCCCAGCTGAACACCAGGATCAACGTGATGGCGCAACCCAAGAGCCAGGCTCTGGCTGTGAGGGTGCGAAGGAAGTGTAGAGGAAGCAATGGTCAGGACAGCTGGAGGTGAGAAGTGAGGGGCTGGAGAGTCTGCCAGGGTGGGAATGAGGCCCCCAAGGCTGGGAGGCTGGGATAGCAGGAGCCAGCACGTCCTTGGGGGTTACTGTGAGGATCAAAGAGACTATGAGAGCAGGCGGACCCTAGGTCTTATGCCGAAAGAACCAGTTGTACCTCCTGCTGCCACCGTGGGGGCTGCGGGTACAGGAGACGCTACGAGGAACCACACAGGGCCGCTGGGGATGGAGGATCTTCATCAGAAGATCCACGTGAGGAAGCATTCCTTTCCCATGCTGAGTTAGATCTTGGACTTCCAAATCCCGAGCCAATGGTTGCACACACCAAGAGCCTGTGGTCCAGAGGGAGGGACTACTTTATGTGCAAAGGCTATGCCTGAAGCAGACGGGGGACATGGTTTGTGAGGTGGCTGGCTCCTACAGGATCCTGCTCTGAGGCCTTTCCCATTGTCTTAGTTGTCCCCTGTCCCCAATATGGCTTCGTCCTGGCCCTGTGGGAGGAAATAGAAGGAATGGAACTAGAGTGACAGACCATTAGCTGCCTGAGGTCCTAGCAGGGGAAGGGACCTGGAGTTTTACTCTGTGAAATTCCCGGGTGAATGAATGCAGCCCCTATCTGCCCCAGGTCTCCCGAGAACAGGGCTAACGTGCAGGAGTCGAAGATGAGCTTGCACATGGCCACATAGGAAGGAAGTGGGATGGCAGGAGAAATGCTTGTCTTGCAAGGGGGCAGTCATTTTATTAGACATTAAGACCATCTCTGTCCCACTTTCTACCCAGGACATCTCACTGCCAGAGCAAAGTGGCCCTTGGCCTCCGCAGCTGACCACATGAGGGTGATTTTCAGTCTCTTGCTTCCAGTTCTCCTGGCAGAAGTGTGGTTTGTGCCCAGTTTGACGCTCAGCAGCCCTTCCCCAGAGGCCCAGGTAGAGCTGGAGGCTGGTCAGAACCAGACTTGGGAGGATGTGTGGACTGTTCCCAGTGAGGAAGAGGAGGAGGAGACCTGGCTGAGGGCCAGCCAAGAGCTGCTCTCCAAAGAGACTTCCAACTTCGGGTTCAGCCTGCTACGGAAGATCTCCATGAGGCACGACGGCAACGTGGTCTTCTCGCCACTGGGCGTGTCTGTGGCCATGGGGCGCTTAATGCTGGGAGCCAAGGGGCAGACGAAAGCCCAGGTGGAAAGTGGACTCCACCTGCAGGCCCTGAGCCAGGCGGGGCCCCTGACTGTGCCAACCCTCTTCAAGAGGCTCAGAGAAACCCTCTCCAGCAACCAGGAGCTGTACCTCACCCAGGGAAGCTTTTCCTTCATTCACAAGGACTTTGATGTCCAAGAGACCTACGTCAACGCCTCCAAGAAGTATTTTGACACAGAGTGCGTGTCTACAAATTTTCGCAATGCCTCACAGGCCCAAGATCTCATGAACCATTACATTAGCAAAGAAACTCAGGGGAAAATTCCCAAGCTCTTTGATGAAATTAATCCTGAAACCAAGTTAATTCTTGTGGACTACATCTTCTTCAAAGGTACTTTGATAACACTCTGCCATCCCAAAGCGACTTCCCTTGTCTGTCTCTGGCCAGTGGGCACTGAAGTGTGAAGGGCATTCTGCATGTATGTTCTTGAGTTTTACACATCACAGCACGCACTGAGAAGGGGTAGATCCTTTCTTCGAGGCCACCCCCTCATCATCCCAGTAAGCCTGTGGTCCGTTATGTCCCATGGCACTGCCACCCATCTTTCTACACTGGGAACAAGCGGCATAGAGCGAGTCCATAAACACCTTACTCTTGGAGAGACTGGGATAAATCTTTGCTTCTCGGTCTCTGTTCTTGTCACCTGGGGCAAGTGACAAAATCTCTGTCCTTAGACTTTAAAAAAAAAAAAACTTAAAAAAAATATTTCATTTATTGATTTGAGAGAGAAAGAATGGGCACACTAGGGCCTCTAGCCATTACAAATGAACACCAAATGTATGTGCCGCCTTGTGCATCTGGCTTTACATTGGTACTGAGGAATCAAACCTGGAATCTCTGGCTTTGCAGTCAGTGCCGTAACCACTAAGCCGTCTCTCTCTCTCTCTCTCCAGCCCTTTTTAAAACCTTTTAATTGACAATTTCCATGCATATACATAACGTATTTTGATGAGAATCCCCTCCTCCCATTCCTTTCTTTTGTCCCACCCCCCCATCCCGTTTCTACTGAACCCCTTCATTCCAAGTAGTTCTTCTATTTGGATGTCATTTTTCTTGCCCTCCTCCATTATCCATGACAACATGTTGATGGGCCCAGTATTATGCAGGTCTGTGCAGGTCACCCTAGCCTTTGTGTGGGCAGGAATGCAAAGGCCACTGTGTGTCTGGAAGACAGCGTGCCCAAGCACACCTCCCCATCCTTTGGCTCTTTCACTCTTTTTGGTGCTCTCTCCCACAATGGTCCCTGAGTCTTGGAGGGTTGGATAGAGATAGCTCCTTTAGTGCTGAGCACTCAATTATCATATATTCTTGTTCTTAGGATTCTAAAAAATATTTTGTTTATTTTTATTTATTTATTTGAGAGCGACAGACAGACACAGAGAGAAAGAGGCAGAGAGAGAGAGAATGGGCGCGCCAGGGCCTCCAGCCACTGCAAACGAACTCCAGACGCATGTGCCACCTTGTGCATCTGGCTTACGTGGGTCCTGGAGAATCGAGCCTCAAACCGGGGTCCTTAGGCTTCACAGACAAGCACTTAACTGCTAAGCCATCTCTCCAGCCCCCAGATTTTTGTTCAAGGTAAGGTCTCACTCTAGCCCAGGCTGACCTGGCACTCAATGGTCTGAAACTCTCTGCAATCCTACCTCTGCCTCCAGAGTGCTGGAATTAAAGGGGTGCACTACCACTCCCAGCTTGCCCGTAGAAGTCAGTAGGGACACTCCAACTTGGTAGACTTAAGAGTCTACAAGAGATTATGGGTGGAACAGGCCCAACTGCATGGGCACATACTCAACACCACATATGCTGGACAGCTTGCACATTTGGTCAACAGAGCAGGTGGGAGCAAGGCCATTGTCTCCTTTCCTAAGGGACATGGAGGTCCTAAGGGACAAAGAGGTTAGTTTCATCAGGGTCACACAATGAATGGCGGAGGCCAAACACAAACAAGGCATCTTCCAGCTCTGCCTCTCTAGTGGGCGTAGGTGTAGCGTGCATAGTGCCAGAGCTTAGAGAGCTGTACCAGGAGACACACAAAACCCCAGGTCTGAGGTCTACTTCACAAAGGACCAAGCCATGCCCCAGACCAGACGCTGTGTGTCATGTACCCAGCCCTGGGGGCCTCCCTGCTCTCATGACACAAGAGATGAGCCAGAACAAATAATGTATACATTTGCACATAGGCATGCTTGGGCCAAGTGACAGCCAGGGTTTCCCTTATGCAGACAGAGGCTGGCAGCCAATGACGGAGGGATGAAGTGTGTTTCGTTTAGGTCCAGAGTGAGAACAAGGAGAGGGAGGAGACATGCCCTTACTTTGTGTGTGATTCCAACGTGGGTCAAGGCCACAGCTGAACGTTGATCTTGGGGGAATTTACATTCTGCTAATGGGATGCCTCTTTTTTTTTTTTTAATTTTTTTGTTTTATTTTTATTTATTTATTAGCAACAGACACAGAGAGAGAGGCAGAGAGAGAGAGAGAGAGAGAGAGAGAGGGAGAACGGGCGTGCCAGGGCCTCTAGCCACTTGTGCATCTGGCTTACGTGGGCCCTGGGGAATTGAGCCTCAAACCCGGGTCCTTAGGTTTCACAGGCAAGCGCTTAACCGCTAAGCCATGTCTCCAGCCTGGAATGCCTCTTCTTGGGGGAGAGTGGGCAGAGCAAGCTCCCCCCGCCACTTGAGCAAGACCAATGCACTCTGTCCAGGCTATTTTCTGTACGGGTTCTTTTCTGACTTATCCAGGGAAGTGGCTGGACCCGTTTGACCCTTTCTTCACTGAGAATGACATTTTCCACCTGGACAAGTACCGGGCAGTTAAGGTGCCCATGATGTACAGGGTAGGCCACTTCGCCTCTACCTTTGATAAGGATTTCCGTTGTCACGTCCTCAAACTGCCCTATCGAGGAAATGCCACCATGCTAGTGGTCCTCATGGAGAGAACGGGTGACTACCTGGCCCTGGAGGACTACCTGACCACAGACCTAGTGGAGACGTGGCTCCGGAACATGAAAACCAGGTAAGACGCTTCCCCTTCAAGACTCAGCCTGCCCAGCCTTGTGAATGGTCTGTTTTACCCCATGCCCTGAAGCTGACTGTCCATCTCCTTCAGAGAGCATCTGCCCTGTTTTCCACTCTGTCCTCAGCATCAACCCCAGTGCCTGACTTGTTCATACATTTACTCTAACAAGTCCTCACAAAATTGCTCCCACTGAGACGCCGACATGATGCCAGGGGGGTTATTGATGAGCAAATGAAGGGAGACACACACTACAGGAAGAGGACAGGGCACGTCAGCAGGTGCAGATGGAGATCAAAGGAGGCAAACCATATGGCTTTCTCTGGGACAGCAGTGTGAGGCTGAAGTGGGACAGTTCTGGGACAGAGTATGGCCAGTGGCTCTGAGGGAACAGCAAGACAGCTGGTGTGGCTGTAGCCATTGCAGATAAGAACAGAGAGAAGCCAGGGCCCAGCCACATGGGACTTCACCTGGCAAGCTTAGAAAGACGTGGGCTTTGTCTGAGGGTCATGGGAAACCATGACAGGTTCTGAGTCAAGGCCCAGTGGGGTCTGACCAAAGGATCACACATATTCCTGTGGTAAGAGCCACTGAGGCAGGATGACAACAGTGAGGAACCCATAGGATGGTGCCATAGGAGTCCAGATGTCACTGCTTGGTGGTGGCAGTGGAGGTGACAAGACGTGGTCAGACTCTGGAGTGAGTTGGCGGATTGGATTGACAGAGTGAGGGACACAAAGGAGACAGGGAGATCAAGAGACATCAGTCAAAGGTTATGACGAAGGTTTTGGCCTCAGTATCTGGAAGGACGGATCTGCCATTGACTGAAACGGGGAAGAATGAGAGAGGAACGGGTCTGAGAGTAAGCTTGCTTTCAGTCTTAAAACTGGGTAAGGAGTGTCCCTCAGACACCTACATGGCGCTGCCAAGGAAGCCAGGCCAGGCCCAGACCAGAGATATGTCTCTAGGGGTGATCAGTACATGGCTGGGCTCTAGGACCCTGAGAGCGGTGAGACTGCCTGAGGACCAGGCTCTGCATGGAGACAAGAGCTGAAGCCACGGACAGGCACTTGGGCATGGGTCCTGAAATGAGCCCACCTGCTGGAGCAGGGGGCAGCTGCAACCAGAACTGCAAGGCTGGCTATGCCTGCTGAGTCCTGTCCTTCTAAACACGGTACACATGGGCCCAGCTTTCAGTTTCTGCTTCATTTTTTTCTGCCTTCATTTCCTCCCAAATCTTTGACACCTAGCAAAGGACTCAGGCATAAGCCCTAACAAATGTTTGTTAACTACCTTTGTCAATTAATGTTTAGGTCATTGTAGCAGTGACCTTCTCGTTGCTGGGACAAAACATTCGAGCAGAAGCAGCTTATGGGAGGACAGTGTGTATTTCAGGCTGACAGTTTCAAGGGGACATTACACCACAGTGGAGGGATCATGGTTACCAGCTCTTATCTTCACACTTCAGCAACAGAAAGTGAGAGAACAGCAAGAGAGACAGCTCGGAACATCCCGGGGGGCTGGACTATTAAACCCTAGGCCAAGGCCCACCCTAGTGACACAC
The DNA here is from genome assembly GCA_036365145.1 of Orientallactaga sibirica. Lineage (NCBI taxonomy): Eukaryota > Metazoa > Chordata > Mammalia > Rodentia > Dipodidae > Orientallactaga > Orientallactaga sibirica. The sequence goes on along the minus strand of JAEOAD010000038.1, from coordinate 9,012,925 downwards.
CCTGTCCAGGAAGGCTTCAACAGTTGCGGACTATGTAGGAAGCTTAATCACAGACACTTGAGGCTGTAGACATTTTACATTCAAACCACCACAGACATGTCATGTCCTCAGTTAACACTCCAGCGGGAGAGTCTGACTCAACTATGCAACTGGGAGAGGAGGAGGAGCTAGTGAGCGGGGGTGGGGGGTGTATTTATGAAGTCCCTTCCACATCCAGGCACTGTTCAAGGCACAACTCTGTGAATTCAGCATGGGTACTTTGGGCTACATCCCCACAGGAGAAAAAAAACTGGGACCTATGATTAACTTAGGACCACTTCGTAGTTTTCATGCTTTTTATTTCTGAGCCACAACACTTATCTTTCTCAACATCATACTCCTAGAGAACTCCAGGATGGAAAACCGATCCCAGAGACTCGCCGGCTCAGATGCCTGTGTTGTTGCCCGCGTATGCCCAGCCCCAGACCCCTAGGCTTCTCGTGGAAACACCTGCCATGGGTGCTGGGCTGGGAACAGCATCTTTCAGGAGTCTTCAGGGATGCAGGAAGCAGCTAGGGGGCTGGCCAGGGTGTTTTGGAGCTGAGACACGGGTTCACTGAACGAGCTGTGTAAGCCGCAGGCACTGTCTCTGAGATATGAAAGAGCCACAGGAGTTACATGGTGACTTGGCAAGTCGCTCAGGGAGCTAACCTTACAGGAAGTTCAACGGAAAAGAAAATGTACCCTTTGCAGTAGCCACTAGCTGTGGCCTCTCCTGTACTTCGCCATCATCTGTCCTTGTTCCACAGGAAAATGGAAGTTTTCTTCCCCAAGTTCAAGCTGGACCAGAAGTACGAGATGCACAAGCTGCTCAAGCAAATGGGGATCCGGACAATCTTCTCACCCTTGGCCGACCTCAGCGGACTCTCAGCCAGGGCAAGAAATCTTCAGGCATCCAAGGTAAGCCAGGGGCTGTGCTAGACCACGGTCCTCAGCAGGCAATGCCACAGCAAAGCCCAACAAATATTTTGCAAACCATGTTAACTTTGACTAAATGCCTAGAGCAGAGAATTTGAATTCTGACAACCTGAAACAGCATTCAGGTTGTGTGTTGTAAGAACTTCAAACCCTGTTACTCAAGCCCTTGCAACTAGGTCCTCAGCAGCAGGATTCTCTCTCCAAGGACACACTTGCCCCTCATACGGCAGGTCACAGATCTGTCATCCTCCATGCTGATACTGAGTCAACTCCTGAAATTGCACCACCTTTAGGCTGTAACTCCCGGACATCATGTGGCCCACCCTCTCAGCCCTTTTGGTGGACAGCCTCTCCTCTCTATCTCTATAGAACACCCCCTGGTTCTCTCCACACCCCCTCCTATACTTCCAGGCAGGAACGGGATCCCTGTTTTGAACATCAGCACAGTCTACAAATGGCTGACTATTGTGTAATGTCTTGGCTTGGTAAGCTCTCCCTAACTCGTGACTTTTGGTTCTACTTCTCTCTCTGAAACTACCACAGACAGGTTTAGCTAACTTCCGTACTGCTGTGCACATACTCTGAGCTTTTGACTTCTGAACTGGGCTGGTGCCTCCTAGAAGGTGCTTTGAACTGCACTGACCCACTGAGTCCTTTGGCCCCCTTCTGGCCAGTCAGGCAGGGACAGGGTATGGTTAGTCTTCTGTGGCAGCGCACATAGCCTCCCCTCAGCCTATCAGTGTTTCTCCAGGCTCTTCCAACAGGTCTGTGCATTGTGGAGAACTGGTTGGCATGTCTGGTCTGTGTTCACACATCTCCAAATGACAGCCACATCTCAGGACATTCTTCCTTGACCATGGGTGTGATTCACAATTTCTCATACAGTGGTAATTTTCAATTCCAAGTGAGATTAAAACTAGTATCCACTTGGGCTTGAGAGATTGTTCAGCAGTTAAGGCACTTGCGTACAAAGCCAAAGGATCCAAGTTCAATTCCTCAGGACCCACATAAGCCAGATTCACAAGGTGGCTCGTGAGTCTGGAGTTTGTTTGCAGTGGCTGGAGGCCCTGGTACACCCATTCTCATGTTGTGTGAGTGTGCGCGCGTGTGCGCACGTGTGCACCTTCCTCTCTCTTAAATAAATAAAATTAAAAATATTAAAACAGGGCTGGAGAGATGGCTTAGCTGTTAAGGCGCATGCCTGCAAAGCCTAAGGACCCTAGTTCAATTCTCCAGGTCCCACATAAGCCACATGCACATGGTGGTGCATGTGTCTGGAGTTCGTTTGCAGTGGCTAGAGGCCCTGGTGCACCCATTCTCACTCTCTCTCTCCCCCTCTCTGTCTCTAATAAATAAATAAATAAAAATAAAATCTTTTTTAAAAATATTAAAACATTTTCTTTAAAAAAAACTAGTATCTACTTATGGATTGAGTAGGGTAACCTTGGCCTGAAGACAGGCAACCAGACTCCAGAGAAAGTTTTACTGGCTCTAAGGCTTGTCTCAGAGAATCCCTCAAAGCAGAGCCGGGCAGCTCCAAGCATCTGCTAGGGGCACTAGCTCAGCCCAGAGTCGACAGCACTAAGTATGTGTTCAATCAATATTTATTAGGTGCCTGTGTGCAACAATCTACTGGCTAGCAAGCATCCCTGGCTCCAAGCCCAGAACACTTCACAGCGTCCACACAACTTCACGTGTGTTGCAGTCAAGTTCACACTGCTGGTAGAAATCACACAACCAAAAGCAGCTTGTGGGAGAAAAAGAGGTTTATTTTGGCTTACAGGCTAGAGGGGGAAGTTCCACGATGGCAGGGAAACAATGGCATGAGCAGATGTGGACATCACCCCCTGACCAACATAATGTGGACCATAGCCACAGGAGAGTGTGCCAAACACTGGCAAGGGGAGGCTGGCTATAATACCCATAAGCCCGCCCCCAACAATACACCACCTCCAGGAGGCTTTAATTTCCAATTGCCATCAGCTGGGAAGACTAGAATTCAGAACACTTAAGTTTATGGGGGACACCTGAATCAAACCACCACAACGTGCCGCCTGGTATTGTTTCCGATTTCTGGGGAGGTCCCTGCCGCAATGTGACGTGTCACATACACAGGGGGGTTCATCTGCACTAAACCCTGGAATGTGACTAGGTGGGCATGAATATGTGAAGATTTTCAAATCTCAGGTGGTTCTCTCTCCGCACTGCCACACAAATGACCCTCTACACCATTTCCTTTTCTAGGTCCTACATCACTCAGTGATTGAAGTAGATGAAAGAGGAACTGAGGCAGTGGCAGGCATGCTGTCAGAGATTGTGGCTTATTCCATGCCTCCCGTTGTCAAAGTAGACCGGCCGTTTCACTTCATGATCTATGAGGAAACCTCCAGGATGCTCCTATTTCTGGGCAGGGTGGTGAACCCGACGGTGCTGTGACTCAGACATGCATAAGCGCTCAGGGAGAGTGGTGCTGAACTGGAGGTGGCTGAAGCACAGGATGCTGCTGCTGAATGGCACAGACCGTAGCCAGTTAGTTTGGGCTATTCTCTCATTAACAGGAAAATTAAAATGATATGCATTTAAGGAGACGTCTGCAATCCGTGTGGCATTTTACACCTGACCTAAAAGCTTTTGTTGACTGACTGAAGACTAGCTGGGTGGATTAGCTCCACCTTTCTCTGTTAGTGCAGAGGAAGTTAGCGCAGAGGGCTTTTGTAGGGCAAAGCCCATGGGGAGCTGCACACTGTCCTTCCGTTCTACTTCTCTCTGTTTACTTCTTTCTCAGAGAAAGTAAGTGTTCTAGTTATGTCTATCCTAGAATTATTTATTTCTTTTGAAAATACTTTATTTTATTTACTTATTTGATTATTTATTTGAGAGAGAGAGAGAAATAGTGCAGAGAGCCTCCAGCCACTGCAAACTCCAGCCACTCAGATGCGTGCACCCCCTTGTGCATCTGGCTTACGTGGGTCCTGGAGAATTGAGCCTCAAACCAGGGTCCTTAGGCTTCACAGGCAAGTGTTTAACTGCTAAGCCATCTCTCCAGCCCTAGAATTATTTCTTTTTAAAAATATTTTTATTAATCACAGAAACACTTCCTGTTGACTAGCAGAAAAACCACCAAAGTCAGTCCTGATCATGTCATCCAGCTCAGTGGTTGCCTCTTGGCTCCATCACTCCAGTCAGTTAGTGGAGGCATCAGGCATCTAGGGCAATGCCTTCATCTTGCAGGGCCAGAACCTGAGCCACACAGGGAGTTTCACAGGTAATTCTGCCTTTCACAATAGTTTATGTGTTCGTATAAGTATTTACACTAACAATGACATCTCATGACTACATTAATATAAAGATTAATAGTCTTGATTATATTCTATTTTTAAGATTTTATTTTATTTATTTATTTATTTATTAGAGGAAGAGAGAATGGGCACACCAGGACATTCAGCCACTGCAAACGAACTCCAGACACATGCGCCACCATGTGCATTTGGCTTAAGTGGGACCTGGAGAATTGAACCAGGATCTTTAAGCTTCACAGGCAAACACCTTAACTACTAAGCCATCTCTCCAGCCCAGTATAGTCTTTCTTCTTTACCAATGCAAAGTGTACGTTTTGCTCACTGCTGACATAACAACTTTACAAACCTGACATGATAGAGGGCTCACCGCACATGATTAGCAAAGTTTTCCCCATGTGACACTGGTGATCCAGAAGGCCAGCTTCTCGTAGCCTTGTGCCAAGCCCTGTCACTTTTCATTCCCTCTCCATAACATCTGTCAGCATGCACTGGCCTCAGTTACCCACTGAGGCTAAACAGAAGTCAGCATGGACTTGGCCCCAAGATGAAAAGACAAAAAAGCAAATAGCCCAGAACCTCCTTAGACCGTCATTTTCTGTCCCAGAAACAGGAAGGCACTTTGGATGCATATTCAGAAATGCTCGAACAGAACTAACTAATCTCCAAATGACAACTGAGTTGACTAAATGCCTAACTGCATTTTTCTCTATTGCTATCTAACATGGAAATATACCTAAAATTAATTTGATTAGTTATTTCAATTATTACATCAAGAGTAATATATAGGAGGTAATACCAGAAGGCAGTCTAAAGCTGGCTTTATCGACCACAAATCTGGATATTAATTCACTCCTATAGTCCTTCCATGAATGCTAACAGACATTTATTTAGGAACATGAAACCCTGGGGCCTACAAACAGAGACAAAAACAGAGGGATAGTTGGGCATGGTAGTGCACGCCTTTAATCCCAGCAGTTGGGAGGCTAAGGCCAGCCTGAGATTACATAATGAATTCTAGGTCCGCCTGGGCTGGAGCGAGACCCTACCTCGAAAAACAAACAAACAAAACTAGAGGGATAGCTCTAACTGTCTGTGTTCAGTCAGGTTTGCGGAAACATTGCTGAAAGAAGAAAGACTTCAGCTATCCTCTCAATTTAAGAGGCGACACCTAGAAAAGAAGTGTATGAACGCCACACACTCTGAAATAAACACCAAACAGTTATAGAACGATCACTACTGGCCACAGATGGAAACAGGGCTTCTTGTCACACACCTTGTCGAAGGATCCCTGAGATATGCTGTTAACCAGAGGTTTGAGAAGAGCTTCAGTCTTGGGATTGATGGAGATGTGAGGGGATGCTCACATTTGCCAGCACCTGACTTTCTTGTTCCTAAATATGTGTTTCTAGAAGTATAGTTTATTTTATTTATTTGAGAGACAAAGAGAGAACGGGCATACCAGGAGCTCTAGCTGCTGCAAATGAACTCTAAACACATGCACTACCTTGTGCATCTGGCCTACATGGGTACTGGGGAATCAAACCTGGGTCCTTAGGCTTTTCAGGCAAGCTAACCCTAAGCCATCTCTCCGGAAGTAAAGTTTAACAAAGATTCAAAAACTTCAGAAGTTTTTATGTTCATGAAAAAACAACTTCCAAAAATAATCCCGATTAACTGTTTTAACTGAGAATTCAATGCCTAAGCAACTGACTTGCCTACACCCTTCCCTCTGCAAGCAGTGCTGATTATTCTGTCAAGTCACTTTCCCTCTGGCCCACATACATAATGGGAATATAAAAGCTCTGCTAAATGTATTAATTAATAATCAAATTGAAGCTCTCCAGTTTTCAGTGCTGACAATGAGCCAAAGAACTGAAAAAAAGCCTGACTTGCTCTGATGTGTCACTGTGCGGTGAAAGTACTCCAGACCGTATCCATTCAGTTGCACACTCCCAATGCTAGCAGCAGGCCTAACTGACTAGTGGAGTTCATTCAGAGGGAAAAGAGTGTGCGCAGTTTCTTTCAGAAACTGTATTTTTAACCCTTACCTGGCTGCCCTTTGATGAACAATATTCTGAATCACTACACATTGCTCAAGAGGCCTTGAGGAAGGAAGGGAAGGCAACGGGCGTGGACAAGTGACCCGCCCTGAGGCAGCGGCAGTCGATGCTGGTATGCTTCTCTTATAGAGCAAGGACTGTAAGAAAGCAGTGACAACTTTTCTCACCAACACAGGTATCTCATGAACCTATGTTTTATTTTGACCAAATTCATCATCCATTTCACATTATAAAAAGTAACCACACACGCACATGCATTCACAAGCGAAGTCATCTTTATCATACATTGGTACATTTTTTTTTAAAAAACAAGCATTCTCTATTTTCAACATCGTGATATGCTGACCTGACCACTCTATGACACAGTGAAGCTGACAACAGCTTCACATGGTGCGTCTCCAGAACTGACATTTTAAATTGCGGCTGCTGTACGCTCCACAGGCAAATTCAGCTGGAAGTATTAGCATTATACAAATGATTGCTGCTGACAAAGCATTAGCATGATAGCTTGGAACACAGCTGATTCAAACTAGATTCATCATGTGACATTAAATAAGGACAGATACAATCTAAAATGTAAGCAAAGTATTTATAAAAGAAATTCCTCTAGGAAATTAAAGAAATCATCAATCTATTATTTTTAAGGTATTTGTAACTCAAAGTTATTAGAAATCTTTGAAGGATTTTCATTGCCAAATCCAAATTTGGCGGTGTCCAGGTACCACATACTGTCCTCAGACTGCAGGACTGATAGAACAGCAGAGAGCTGCTCAGTGACTCTTCAGCTGGGCTGAGAGAGCTGTGAGAACATGAGCGTCTTCCTTCCCCTTGTCCTTGCTCTGGAGACTCTGACATAAGGTCTGGCCTCTGAAGCTCCAGACACGGATACCACTGGTTCCCACAGGCAAGCTCGTCTCTTCTGCACAGTAAGCACACACTCTAACACTGGAATTCTGTAGCCACATTATTGTTTATGAAACATATATCTACCTCCTAGCGAAATTTAATTCCATATATGGTAGGTTTAACACCAGCTGTAACTATGCCTCTTTTCCCAGTCATTGAAAAAAAAAACAAAACAAAAAAAACTAACAATGCCCCGGCCATTGTCTCGGCTCCTGTCCATCAAGCACATCAGCTTCAGCGGTCTTTGCCATGCATCCTTCAGCAAGCAGTTCATTTAAGGGTTGGGTTTTCTGGATTTTCTGAAGAGCAGAATGGAGGAAAGAGAAAAAGAGGGAAGGACAGAAGGATGGGAAAAAGGAAGAAAAAACATGAAAATGTTTATTCATATAATGCTTACAAAGTACATAAAAAAATACAGATAAGCTATTTTGAATAAACATAATATATAAGAATCTTGATAATGAGAAAAGTGAATTACACATTAAAGATTATTTAGAATTACCTTGTGCTTTTATTAAAAACATTATTAAAAACATGATGTGTGCCAGGCGTGATGGCACAGGCTCCCCACCACTTTTTTTTTCAAGGTAGGGTCTCACTCTAGCTCAGGCTGACCTGAAATTCACTATGTTGTCTCAGGGTGGCCTTGAACTCACATCGATCCTCCTACCTCTGCCTCCCGAGTGCTGGGATTAAAGGCGTGTGCCACCATGCCTAATTCAGCACAGGAGGCAGAGATAAGGGAACTGTTATAAGTTTGAGGCCAGCCTGAGACTACAGAATAAATTCCAGGTCAACCTAAGCAGAATGGAGACTCTAACTCAATAAAACAAAAACAAAACCAAAAATACAGTATGTGAACCTTGCTCAGTATTTAATTCAATTCATACTTTTCCTATACTTTTAGTTTTTACATAACCATAACGGAAATTATTAAGGCTAATGCTTCAGAAAACAAAAACGAGGCCCAAGTGCACTCAGGTACTCTAGTGCTTGCTAGAGCTGAGCATAAGGCTCCAGCCAGCGCCCTGCAGCGCACCACCCTGTGCCACCTCTACTCCCACGAGGGGTTAGTACACAGGTGAGAAGTACTTTGTGTAGAAGAATCAACACTGACACTCTACGGTGTCGGTACACATCACGCTACTACTGTTACTACTCTTTGTAGTATTTACTCTTCTGTGAGCTCCGTCCAACATATTTATTTGTAAATCTGGAATGAGATTCTTGCCTGAATCCTTTGCACCTTGGAGTGTTCTTGTGATCGTTTTTACAGTACTATTCCATTCGATGTGTAAAACAAAGAAAGGCTTCAACAAGCAAACAAGATGAATGAAAAGAAGGAACCGTGGGAAAAGACTTTATAACTTAAACTTAACTTTAAATGTGGAAAAGGTCTTTATAACTTTCTCCTTGAAGCATAAGTAGTCTGTAAATACCCTCAGTGTGAGGGTCCCACCTCTGAGTTCTGCTGACACAGTATTTTAAAATGGCATCAGCTATACCTGTCTTCCTGAGCACCAGGTGACCAGATACTGTACCTAGCTGTTTAAAGGGATGCAACTATACGTAGCATCTTCTCAGAAACAAATTCTCAGAACCTCAGTGTTTCACAAGGGAAAAATAGAACTCAGATGTTAGTGGAAGCCACTTAAGTATTTTTGTTCACTCTGGAAGGTTATGAAGTCTGCACACCTTCTTATACTAACTACCTGCATCACCAAGCCTACCTCAAAAAATTATCCCCTTCTCTGACCGCTTCTCTTCTTTGGAAAGCACCTAAGTGGGAAGGCAAGCACACTGGGAAGAGCAGAACGATACACTCAGGGGTGTGTCTGTCCCATGGTTACTCACAAGGTGGCCTTCCGGGGCTGTGCATCTTTACTGCTGCTGCTCTTTGCATCCACGGTGTTCCCCGTCCCCCGGGAAGTACTCGGTACGGGAGGACTAGGAGAAAAGGACGCTGGAGCACTGCAGGCATTGCGAGTCCGGAACGAGTCATCTGAAAGCAGCACATGTGGTCAGACGCACTGAGTATGCAAAGAGAGAGGTTAGCCAAAGAGAAGAAAAAGCTGGTGACAGCTGGCTTTTCTCTCTTAAACCAGTTTTAAGAAGGCATGGCTTACATACAATAAACTGCACAGTGTTAGGGTCTGGCATGTATGTATTCCCATGAGGCCCTCACCACAGTCAAGACGGGAACACACACATCTACCAAGTGGACCCTCAGGCCCACTGAAACCCCTTCTCTTCTAGCCTCCTCCCTCCCCAAACCACTGATTTGCCTCCTGTCACTAAAGGTGAGCACACATTTTCTAGGATTTTATGTCAAGAAGACAATATACAGAATGTGCCCCAACTCCTGCTTTTCCCAGGATCATAGCTCAGACCCACCCACATTAAGATCAGTAGTCCACCCTCTCCCTTCTCGCGGATATAGTGTGCTCGTGCTAAAATGTGTTTGTCCATAATGATCGCTGATAGACATCTGGATTTTTCCATTTCTTGACTAGGAAAACAAAAATTGTGGATCTGGGGAGATGGCTCAGCAGGTAACAGCACTGGCTGTGCAAGCATGAGGGCCTGAGTCCAATCCCCAGGACACACGTAAAAAGCTGGGCCTGGGGACACACGCCTGTGACCCCAGCACTGAAGGAGGTGGAGACAGGAAGATGGCTGGGCACCTTGGTCAGCCAGTTTAGGTGAAAAGTGGAGAGCTCCAGGTTCTGTGAGGGACTCTCCCTCATGGAAATATGTAGAAGAGTGACAGAGGACACCGGACATCTTCCTCGCCTCCACAATTGGACACGATGGGACACACACGTGTGCGTGTGCATACACCACACAGAGTTTCTTGAAAATATGCTATGAACATCGTGTGTGAGTCTGTGGTGGGTGTGTTTTTTCCTACAGCAAATGCCTAGGAGTAGAAGTGCTGGGTCGCTGTGAACGGGCACACTGAACTGAGAATACACTGCTGCGGAAGCACTGTCTGGTTTCTCTCTCCCACTCCCACCTTGTGGTAGTTTGAATATATGGCCCCCAGTATATTCAGTGTTTTATTAGTTATAGTTTGCATCTGCAATCACCTTGCTGGAGGCAATGTCACTGGGGGCTGATCTTAAGGTGTGGTGATGGTTTGAGATTCCATTGTAAAGATATGCAAAGTATGCCTAATAGGAGTTCCTGAAGTGTGCTGTGGTTTGGTTATAGTTTTGCTCTGTGTGCTGTGTGCCTGGTTGGATTTTTTCTCTCTGCTTGGCCCTGTGAGAGCAGGCCACTTCTTCTGCCATTATGGAACTTCCCCTGGATCTGTAAGCTTCAATAAATAATATCCCTTCCTCCATAACTGTGCCTGGTCTGGAAGTTCATCTCAGCGAACCTGAAGCTGTCTGCTACACTCCTGGTTCCCAGCAGCAGTGTGTGTGCGTGCGGTCTGCAGAACACTGGCATCCTCAAGGCTGACGTCGTGAGCCTTTTCAATTTCAGCCATGCCACTGAGCGTCAAGCAGTGTCTCCTATGTGCAGCCTGCTTTCTCATGGCTGAGTTTTTGTTGTTGTGATTTCTTTGTCTTGTGTGTCTTTAGAGGCAGGGTCTCATGTAGCTAAGGACTTCTTTGAATTTCTGATCCTCCTGCCTCCACCTCCCAAGTACTGGGATCACAGGGGTGTGCCACCACGCTGGCTCTCTCACGGCTGTCAGTTCCAGTTCCCTAGTGAGTAATGACAGTGAGCATCTTTTCACACACTTATAGGTGCATCTTCTTGCCCGCATCCATGTTCAAATCTCTGGATCATTCTTCAGTGAGTTGTCTAGCCTTAGGCTTCTTTGTACATTTGTGTTCAAATGCTTCTTAGGAAGACACCGTAGGACTGTTTCCCAATCCATGTCCTTCCCGACTGGAACTTTTATGGCTCTATTTCAACACCCAAAGGAAGTTTTAAATTCTGAAAAATTCTAATTTTTCTGTTATTGTTAGAAGAAATATTTATTCCAAAATTACCAAGACATTCTTCTATATGTTCTTCAAATTTTTTAATAATTTTATCATTTATGTTTAGGCTTATATTTGTGTATAATTTGAAATAGGAATTGAGGTTTGTTTTTTTAAAATATGCAGACCCAATGAATCTAGCATCATTCTTTAAAAACAGACTTTATATGTGAAAGTTGAAGGTGCCCTCATGCCCTGCCCCATGCACCTCCTGTCCTCACTACCCCCACAGAGCTGCCTCTGTGGTGACTGACAAGCCTGCACTGACACCAGTGACTAGACACCTGACCTTCACTGTCACATCACTGGATTCCACAGTCATCTAAGAGACACACCTGTCCGAGAGGTGGGAAGACCCAGACTGAAGAAAAGTGAGGAAAGGAACAGGAAATTATTCCAAGCACCAGCATTCATCTGTCTCCTGACTGGGCACACAATGTGACCAGCTAGCCTCACACTTCCACCGCCATGCCTTCCTCAACCAGTGAGCCGAATAAGCCCTCCCTTCCTGATGTTGCTTCTGTCAGGGATTCTGACACGGCAGTGAGCACAAGAACAGTCCATAGCTTAATGCTGGGAGTTAATCTCAGTGCTTCACTTTCTGAGTCTAAACAATATATAATGTCTCACGATAGTAATTAAACAATATATAATGTCTCATTATAGTAATTAGTATTTTCACTGTCCTAAAAATTCCCTATACTCCACCTAGTCATCCCACCTGTCCTCCAGTCCCTGCCAGGCTCTGATCTTGTTACTGTCTCCATGGTTCTATCACTCCAGAATGGTTTATAATTGGATCACATGGTAGCTAGCCTTTTGAGATGAGCCTCTTTCACCCAGCAGCATAATGTCTTGTCGTGGCACGCCAGCTTTTTGTTTAAAGCGCTGAACAATGCTCCACCTTCTGGACGCAGCGTTCTTTATCCATTCCCCTGCTTCTGAGGCTGCAAAGATGACTCAAGCTGCAGGTACTGTGAGCTTGCCCCTCTGCAGACAGACACCAGGAACATGACTGCTACACTGTACGGCAGGCATGTGTTCATTTTATAAAGCAGTGTCCCATCAGCAGTGGATGACAGTCCTCCCTACTTCTCATCCTTCTCAGCGTTTGTTGGGGTCAATGTTTTAGGGCTTGATCCTTCTAAGAGCTGTGTAATAGTACCTCCAAAGGTTTTATTTAAGATACCTAGAGACATAGATGGGGCTGAACATCCTTTCAAATGCTTGTTTGCCATCCACATATCTTTTTTGCCGAAGTATCTGTTCAAGTCTTTGCCCATTTTTAATTAAGATGTTAGTTTCCCTTGTTAAGTTTTAAAAACCCCATAAGGTCATTTATAATCACTTGCACCATTAACTCTGAGTGGAGCTACTTTAAAATAGCAGCTTCCATATATACTTCAGAGTTTTTGAAGGTGTTCTATAATGTGAATATGGTTCTCACGCCCTGGATATTTCTTAGTACTTCAAGAATCCACTGCTGTGCTATGACAAATTGAGAGAGAGACAAGGGAAATTGCTCAATGGATAAAGATCTGGCTGTACAAGCATAAGGACTGGAGTTCAGATCCCGAGCCCCACCTAAATGTTGGGTAGGCTTGGCCCCCGCCTGTCTTCCCAGTGCCAGAGAGGTGGAGGCAGGGCATCTCCAGGGCAAGCTGTTTAGAGTTGCGAATCAATGAGCCCTGGGTTCAGTGAGAGACCTGGCCTCAGTAGGTAAGGTGATTGAGGAAGACACCCCACGTGAACCTCTGCTCTTCATATGGACATGTACAAGCACGCACACACACACACATGTGCCCACACACATGCATGCATAACACACACACAAAAAAAACTTCAGACCTTTGAGCAGGTTCATTGCCATGTATGTTAAAAGTTGCTATCAATTGCTAGCACAAAACTCAACCAATATTTTCAAGATACAAAGTCAGAAATACATTTTTAGCTACAAGTAACATTTAGTGATATATTCCAACTTAGTCATAGTATAACTCTGTATTCTATTAAAACTACAGGTCCTCAGACTATACACTATGAAGCAAATGCCTGTTTGGGTCAGTACAGTTTTACTGAAACCCAGCCACGTTTATTCACTCTGCATTGCCTACAGCTGTTTCACACTGCAACAGCGGAGCAGAGCAACTACTAGAGACCAATGTGTGCCACAGAAGTGACAATGCTTATGATCTATCCCTTCCAAGAAGCTTCTGACCCCTGAAACAAACTTTTAAATACCTAACATAGTAAATGTTTACTACATGTTGTTAGAAAATTTACAATGAATTCAACTGTTGAGCTTCCTTACAAATGATTGTCAAGCATTCTGTCTGTTCCTCAGTGGGTCCTCAGCCCTTTGTCTCTTTTACAAATATTAAGCTCCGAGTCTTGACATAGTAAAAAACAAAGTAGTGTGCAGCCAAGTATTTTCTCGGTTTCTAGGAAAAGTTTAGTTTCTTGGGGATTTGATAAAGCTATACACTTAGGAAAGATGCCATAGCTAGAATGAAAGGATTTGTCATTTAAAGGAAATATTATTTTGTGAAAAGGAACCATTTTGGAGGAGTGTACATGGCTACTCACCAGTCAGTGAAAGCACAGCAGTCTTCACCAGCCCTGAGACAGAAGGTGTGTATCCCGCCGCAGAGCTCTTACTAGAAAACAATGGAGCTACTGAAAAGAGCACATCGTGCCAAGTCACCTAACACGTGGGTTATTTTAATCTTTTATTTCCTTTGTAAATGCTTCCCTCTACTTCTTATGAAACATGCCTGTTGCTTTCCTCATTGACATTCTATGCCTCGATGCACATATTTTTCTATAACTTAAAAACATTTCCTTAAGCTTATTGATTAGAACTAAAAGTTTTTTTGTTGTTTTTTTTTTTTTGTTCTCTTGTTTTTGTTTTTTGTTTTGTTTTTTTGGTGCCCATTCAAGCCAGATAAGATGGTTAAAATCTTCCCTGGGAATAAACTATCTTTGTTGTAATCTTTTTTTTTTTTTTCCATTCTGAAAACCCTCGACTGGCTAGGAGCTCTGCATGGAGCTGCTGCTAATGCCTGACTACAGGGGGATCTGAAGTAAGTCATGAACAATGAAGGAATGCGTCTTTGTCAATAAACTCTTTACTTGAGAGATAAATGAATACTTTGAGAGATGTCCACTCTTTCTTAAAACTACCCTGTTTGTACATCGACATGCTGCTGTTAAACCCATGGGCATACAACATACACAGCAAATCATGGTAATTAATTTACACTGATTTTCTCCTATTCTTAACTGATTATAATTTAGATTCCTGGGGTATTTATCTGTTATCAGAACTCAGCTATGAACAAGCCACTGACTTCCTTACAGACAGATACAATAAAAGTCAGATGGATGTTCACACTCTTAGCAAATGTTTACACCCAATTTGAAGTTCAGCAGCATATACAATATACACCACCTTTTTCATAAATTATAGGTTGATTCCATGATATTCTAATGCAATATCATGGTAAAATTCTTCCTAGAATGCAAACATACTTATGTTTATACAAACAATAAGCTTCTTTTGTTTCTGTATAATAATCTCTACAGAAGAAACTGACAAATTATTGGCCCATAAAAATTCAATTTTTTACTATATTAAAGTAAATATTTTCATGTAAATAAATTTTGGGACTATAAAATAAAGAGAAAAAACAAGCAGCTGACAGATCATACCTAGAACACTTGTCTAAGTTGCCATATTTTGCATGGAAAGCCTGATTATTAAAAGACTGGCTTCGAATCAATTTGGATTTCTTGATTTCTTTGCCTGGAGTAATAAGCAGAAAGAAGGAAATGCAGTTGTTCAGTCATCCTTACTGCCCCAACTTCCAGGCTCCCCGCCCACCATTTCTAGTAAAACTCAGATGGATCAAGCTTCACTCCTCAGTCTGAGCTGACTGGACTAACCCTAACCCCAATTACCCATTAAGAATTACCAAAAAGAGCTGGAGAGATGGCTTAGCAGTTAAGGTGTTTGCCTGTGAAGCCTAAGGACCCAAGTTTGACTCTCCAGGTCCCTCTTAAGCCAGATGCATAAGGTGATGCAAGTGCACAAAGTCGCACATGCACACAAGGTGGTGCATGCATCTGGAGTTCGACTGCAGTGGCTGGAGGCCCTGGCATGCCAATTCTTTCTCTCTTTCTGTCCCTCACCTTTTCTCTCTCTCTCTCTCTCTCTCTCTCTCTCTCTCTCTCTCTCATAAAAAATAAATAAATTTTGGGCTGGGGAAATGGCTTAGCAATTAAGGCACTTGCCTGCAAAGCCTAAGGACCCCAGTTTAATTGCCCAGGACCCACATAAGCCAGATGCACAAGGTGGGGCACATGTGTCTGGAGTTCGTTTGCAGTGGCTAGAAGCCCTGGTGTGCCCATTCTCTCTTTCTCTGTCTGCCACTTCCTCTCTCTCTTTCTCTCTCAAATAAATAAATAAATAATTTTTTTAATTTAAAAAGAATTAGTGACAAGGATTAGAGAGATGGCTTAGCACTTAAGGCACTTGCCTGCAAAGCCTAAGGGCCCAGGTTTGATTACCTAGTACCCACATAAGCCAGATGCTCAAGGGGGCACATGCGCACATGCATCTGGAGTTTGATTGTAGTGATAGAGGCCCTGGCATGCCCATTCATTCTCTCTCTCCTGCTCTCTCTCCCTCAAATAAATAAGTAAATAATGAAAGAAATTTAAACAAAGAATTACCAACACACTAACTATAAAAAGCTAAAGATGCTATCAAATAATACATTTCATCTTGCAGAGTGAACTGCCCTGCAATATTCTTAAATAGGAAAAAAGCATTTGGAAGAGACATAAAATGGAATCATTCCTTACTTGTGGATGGGGTGCTAGAAGAGGGTCCAGCAACAGAAATGGGGGTGCTCTTGGGGAGGCTCTGTGTTGGTGTCTTCATGTCTCTGCCTAAAATCAACTCTGTGTTAAACTGCATCATGTCATTAGTCCTGTATGAACCATTATCCCCAGTTAAGCAGCATTGTTTTTCAATATCCCTACTGTATAAGCTTCCACACGTCAGTCTTTGCTGTTCAGTTCACCTCCAGTCTTACAGCTGACATCAGACATTCAGCTTCGGAAGGCTAACCTCATGCTGGCACCTCCCATTTTCAGGTATTCCTAACACTTATACCATAGTAAGCAGCCTTGCAAAACCAATTCTTCAAAAATGAAAAAATGCAGCAATTCCCCCAGCTTAGCACGGTCTTGAAGAAGACAGGGTGCAGGATTGATTCTTAGCTGAGAGGTGAAGACACAGAAACCCACTTACGTTTCTTGTCAGAGACTCTGTCGCTCGAGGCCCTGCCATCACTCTGATGCTTCTCCTTCTCCAGTTGCTCCTATTACGAAAACAGCGCGTTTATGCTCAATGTGCAGCTTATGGAGCTGTGCTGATGAAAAAGACACTCTAGGACTTAGAGCTACAGACACAGTTCATAAAAATGTGTCTTAAAGATGAGTTTTCTTGTACTGTGTTTCAAGAATTCAGGGCTCTTTCAGATTAGTGGTCTGTTAGCAGCACAGGATATTGTCCTTGGGGCTTAGTCAAACTACACATGAGTTTGCATCACTGTGTAAGGAATCTTTATTTTCTAGGTGTTTTTAGTGGTTACTAATTGGTTATTTCAACTTCTAAATAGTGAACTGTAAAATAGCATGTTTCTTTTTAAAGATGGAGGAGATGACTGGAGAGTTGACGAAGCAGTTAACAGAACTTCCTGTGCAAGCACGAGGGCCTGAGAGTCCACTAAGTTCACCTCCCAGGACCTACATAAGCAGCTGGCGTGAGTGACCACATGTGTCTATAACCAGTCCAGGAGTAGAGCAGAGTTACAGGGGAAAACACTGAGCTCTGGGATCAGAAGAGCAAATGAGCAGAAGAGTGAGGGAGCAGGATGACCCAGTGATCCACTCCAGCCACTGCAGGTGAATGCATGGGGCGTCACATGGGCACACACATGTGTAAATGCAGGCACACATGCACACACACAAAGCAAAAATAAAGAGAAAAAGACTGAGAAAAGTTGTCTACTGGATATATTTAAAACGTTTTATTTAAGTATGATCTATAGAAAGAGTGTAAACTAAAATGCCTAGAAAAAAGCCACGCCTAGGTTGAAGATTCCACAACACGAATCAGAACGTCCTGACGGACGACAGAGTAGGAATATCGCAGAGCTAGAGTCAAATTCCGTGGGGCTCTCTTCAGTGCCTTTGATAGCCATTCATTGCCATGTCTGTGTCTGACATCTTTTCAACTATCAGGAAAAATCTTTTAGCAGATTGCTAGCTTCTGCCAACCCAGAAGCTCTGAGTGTCATCAGAGAGCATCTGAACCTGTAGCAGTTTCCCCACATTGCTATACCCCGCCAAAGTAGGAGGATGACTATGAACAAGGTACAATGAAATATCTGTCTACAGATGTCATAATGAAACCCACTATTTCATATGCTAACTGAAAAAGTTAATAAAAATATTTTAAAGCTGTGTTTGTTTTTTTTGTTTGCTTCTTTGAGGTAGGGTCTCACTCTAGCCCAGGCTGACCTGGAATTAACTATGTAGTCTCAGGGTGTCCTTGAACTCATGGCAATCCTCCTACCTCTGCCTCCCGAGTGCTGGGATTAAAGGCGTGCACCACCACGCCCGGCTTTGTATTTGTTGTTTTGTTTGTGTGTTTCTTTTGGCGGTGGGAGGGGTGCTGGAATAGATCCCAGGGCCTTAGCACAGGCTAGGTGTGCACTCTACCACTGAGCCACATCCCCAGTCTCTAGATTATCTAAACACAATCCTAACTAAAATGCCAACAAGCTTGTGATAGAAATCGACAAACTTGAGTGTAAACCTTATTTTAAAATGCAGGAGAGACAGCTTAGTGGTTAAGGTGCCTACCTGCGAAGCCTAAGGACCCAGGTTCAACTCCCCAGAGCCCACATAAGCCAGACACACAAGGTGACAGATGTACACAAGGTCATGCATGCACACAAGGTGGCACATGCATCTAGAATTTGAATGCAGTGGCTAGAGGCCCTGGCTCACCAATTCTTTCTTTCTTTCTTTCTTTCTTTCTTTCTTTCTTTCTTTCTTTCTTTCTTTCTTTCTCTCTCTCACTCTCTCTCTCTCTCTCTCTCTCTCTCTCACACACACACACACACACACACACACACACACACAAATGCAAAGGTCCAAGACCAAGCAAAGCTTTTTCAAAAAAAAAAAAAGCTGGAAAATACACCCTACCTGATTTCAAAAATACTATAAAGTATCAAGGTATCAAGGCAGGCTAGTACTGTCTAAAAGACAAATCAGCATCAGGGGGACACGAGACAGTCAAGAACTAGGTGGGTGGATGGCTGAGAGTTCTGAAAGCTGTCAAGGCAATTAATTCACTGCTTTGACAAATGATGCTGAAATAATTATATATTCAGGTGGAAAAAGTAAACATATGTTACAATTAACTTCAAATAGGTTACAGAGCTAGGCGTGGTGGCGCACGCCTTTAACCCAGCACTTGGGAGGCAGAGGTGAGATGATCACTTTGAGTTCAAGGCCAGCCTTGGACTACAGAATAAATTCCAGGTCAGCCTGGGCTAGAGTGAGACCCTACCTCAAAAAGAAAAGAAAAGAATAAGAAATAGGTCACAGACTTAAATACAAAACCCCAAACTAAAATTTCTAGAAGCATAAGAATAAGGTCTGTGATTTTGAAGTACATAAAGAGTTTTTAGAATAGAGAATTATAAAGGAAAATTTTGATAAGCCAGACTTCATCAAAGTTGAAACTTCTGGGCTACAGAGATGGCTTAGTGGTTAAGGTGCTTGCCTGAAAGCCAACGACCCATGTTCAACTCCCCAGATTCCATGTAAGCCAGATGGACAAGGTCACACATGCGTACAAGGCAGTGCACGCGTGTAGAGTTCAGTTACAGTGGCTGGAGGCCCTGACACACCAATTCTCTCTTGCTCATGCGCTTTTGCTCTTGCTCTCTCTCATAAAAAAAGGGGGGCAGTCTGTTGGACTTGCCTCAAAAAAATTAAAACTTCTTCAAAAGACTGTTAAGTATATCAAAAGATAAGGCACAAACTTCAAGAAAATAATCCTACTATATATGTGGCAAAATTGTATTTGGAATATATAACTAACTCAATATTTAGAGAGAAAATCCACTTTATATTCTGAAGACAAACTTCATCAAAAAGAGGTAATATGGCCAATACACAAATGAAGAGATATTCAATGTTTTTAGCATCAGGGATATGCCACTGAAGACCACAGTGAGGTGTCATTTCAGACCCACAACTATGGCTAGATTTTAAAAATGTAACCACATCAAGCATTATAAGGACAGGGTAACTAAGCTGTCCTCAGCCATGGAAATCTGCAGCAGTACAAACAGGCTTTGTTGCTGAAAGATGAGCGTGCTCTGCCACACACCTAGCTATCCTACCATTAGAATTTACTAAGAGAAATGAAAGCATGTCTATCCAAAGACTACTTCACTAGTGTTCAAAGCAGCACTATTCGTAATGCCCCAAGGTCTATTCATAATATACAATGCTACCCAAAAATAAAGAGGAGTGGCCTGGTGATATTTATAAATCTCAAAATTACTGAGCTGATGAAAAGAAGCCTGATTGGGGGGAAAAAAAGACTATCTGTGACTCAGAACATGTAAGTTCTGGAAAATCCAACTAATCTGCAGTGACAAAAACTAGCCCAGTGGATGGCAGGAGTAGAGAAGACATTATGGGGTGGTCACCAAGGGGCTTGTGGAAACCAGCCCAGTGAATGCTGGGGGCAGAGGGGATGGCAGAGGTCAGTCACCAAAGAACTTATGAGAACTAGCCCAGTAGGTGGTGGAGGTGGAGGAGGTGGTATGGATTAGCTACCAAGGGGCTTGCAGTCCAGTGGATGCTGGGGGTGGAGGAGACAGCATGGGTTACTTTTGGGAGAATGGAAACATCTGGTATTTTCATTGTGGTGATGGTTTCATGAATATGTTCATATGTGAAAACTCATGAACCTACATATACTATAAATATGGTTAATCACATGTCACTTTTACTTTACTAAAGTCATTTTCCTAAAATCTCTGAAATGTAACTCTTCTTCCAAGTTTAGAAAGGAGAACATTTCAGAGAATCAAGACTTTTCTTTAGTAATTTAAAAGAAAAAAAACTGTAAAACGGAAAGAATTTGTTTTCAACTTTCATAACAAAGCATAGTTAATGTTCATCAAAAGAGTATGTGTGGAAGCCAGGCATGGTGGCACACGCCTGTAATCCCAGCACTCGGGACTCGGGAGGCAGAGGAAGGAGGATCGCTGCAAGTTCAAGGCCACCCTGAGGCTACATAGTGAATTCCAGGTCAGCCTGGGCTATAGTGAGAGCCTACCTCAAAACCACCCCCTTCAAAAAAAAAGAGAGAATGTGTATATATGTTAAAACAACATGCCGGGTGTGGTGGCACACGTCTTTAATCCCAGCACTCGGGAGGCAGAGGTAGGAGGATTGCCGTGAGTTCGAGGCCACCCTGAGACTACAGAGTGAATTCCAGGTCAGCCTGGATCAGACTGAGACCCTACCTTGAAAAACAAAACAAAAACATACCATTTCCAAACAAAGTAGTTCTTCTCTTTCTTTCTCTTGATCCAACAAATCCTTTTCATAAAACATTTTCTGAAACTGTTTAAAATTTAAAATGACATTGTCAAGCATTAGTGATGAGAGCCTCCCAATTTGCAAATCTTCCTTTAAATATAGGGCAAAGAGTGTACTTACAGCATCCATAGACATTTCCATTCTGTCCAACTCTAATACGGTCTATAATGAAAGATTTCAGAGTTATTCAATAGTAATTAAATTCAACCATTTCTCAAATACTGGTTATATATTCAGCAGTTTTTGAAAACTATAAATACTTTAAGGTTTGATTTCATTAAGCCAAATTTCTACTAACTTCATTTGCCAATATGTCCAAACAACCTATAAAATAAGATCTCATGCTCAAAGAAAAAATCATAAAGTATAAGGCTACGGTTGTCAGGAGGGATGTGCTTTGGGGTAAGCCCCGACCTCTGTCATAGTTCGAGCTCTTCCACGACTAACACACAACAATGAGCAGTCTTTCTCCGTCTAGTGACTGGAAAGTCAGAGACCACTGGATGAACTCTGCAGGCCCTTCCAAGTCAAGTATGACTAACCCCTTCTCACTAACCGTTTTACTGGATCAAAATGGAGTATTCACTAGTACCTGAGCCAGCGTCATGGAGAACCTAGCAGGTGCTAAGTTCTCTCTCACACAACTGATACCACTGGTAACAAAGCTTACCACCCTTCAGAAGTGCTCCCCACAAGAAACTGTTGTATGCAACTGTAACACACTCCGATCACATCATTTACTAACTATTGCAAAGTCACAAGTATCTTCAGTTGCTATATAAAGCTCGGGTAGTAAAACTGTGATTAGCTGTCATGATGGGAGACACATCTTCCCAGCAAGAGGTATACTCACTTTCTTTACAATAGCCAGGACATCTTTATCTTTTTCTTGACACAGGAGTTTTCTCACACACATCTCTAACTGCTGCAGGAGATGCTTGTCTGTGGGAATCTTTAGAGTTGATTTCACTTTGGGCAACAGGTAGCAAAGTTTCATCCTATATTTAATAAGCAAGAATAAGAGTAACATGAATCTGAAAGTATTTAAGTTTTACCAAGTCTGAAAGTTCGTCTGCCCATACAACAAATGTTTGTGGAGTGCATATCATGTGGGGAGATTGCTCAGTGGTTAAAGGCATTTGCTTGCAGAGCATGCCAGGCTAGGTTCAATTCCCCAGCACCCACATACGGCCAGATGCACAAAGTATTATCTGGAGTTCATTTGCAGTGGTGGGAGGCCCTGATGCACACACACAAACACACACACATTCTCTCTCTTTCCCTCTCTCTTTCTCTCTTTTCTTCATACAAATAAATCAGTAAAAATTTTCAGAAAAGGTTCCATGATTCTAGATATTGAGGCACAAAAGCTAATAACTACAAAACAGTCCTCTGTTGTTACGGGGTTTGCATTCTCGTATGGGACAGAAGAACAGACAAGCCAAATGTCTGCTCACAGTGCTGTGGAGGAAAGCCCAAGGGAAGGAAGACCAGAGCTGAGGGGCAGGTCCACCTTAAATCAGTGGTCAGAGACATCATGAGGCTTTCACTGAACAAGTGATACTCCAGGACAGACCTGGATGATGTGGGAGCAAGTTATGAAATGTCTGGAAAACACTGAGAGAGACGCACTGGCATGGTGCTGTCTCAAATTAGCAAACTGATCCCCATTAGCAAGCTGGCTTTGAGGCAGAACATAGAAAAATGAGATAAGCAAGAGACCTCAGAGTGAGGACAAGAAACCATCTTGTGTCTGGCTCCACAGGCCTCAGTAAGGAGACTGGCTTTGAGTTTGCATTGAGAAGCACTAAAGGGTTGTGAGCAGAGACTGAAGTGCTCTAGTGCAGCTTTAATAAGAATCCTGCTGCTGATTAGAGATTAGATTATAAGTGGTTGGGGATGGAAGCAATAGGTGTGACCCCAAACAAGAGCTGATGGTGCACTGAGCCAGTGTGGGAGCAGCAGAGGTTCTGAGAAGAGCCTGGACTCTGCCTATGTTCTATAAGCAGCAGGCCCTGCTTGCAAAGAGGAGGTGAGACATGATGAGGTGAAAGGAGTTTAGCTTTGGGTATTGGATGCAGGAAGATGAACTGGTTATCACTGAGATGCAGAAAACTGCAGAGGGAAGAGACACAGAGAAGGGAGATCAGGGTTGGATACTGGACACATGTCAGATATTCATGGGAAACACTAAGCTATAAAAATGAATGTAACCCTGCAGTGATGTGGATAGAACAGGAAGATGCTGCATAAAGTGAGATACACCAGGCACGGAAAGTTAAGTACTCCATGTTCCTACTTCTTTGTGAAAACTACAAAGTTGATGAAGAGGATGATAGTCATTGGGGAGCAGGGAGGGTAGGGAAAGGAAGGATGGAAGGAGGCAGGTAACAGATACAAAAACCCATTCAGATAAGAGGAATGCTATAGGCTTCTACAGTGCAGCAGGGTGAGCAGAGTTTATGCACAGCTGGAAGAGAGTGGTCTGAAGGCTCCCAACACAACCAATGATGGTGTTCAAGGAGATGAAAGTGATGGCAGCCTCGATTTGAGTACTACATATTATACATATGTATCAAATTATCATATTGGGGCTGGGGAGATGTCTCAGCAGGTAAGAGTGCTTGCTGTGCAAGCATAAGGATCTGAGGTCCCATGTGAAAAGCCAGGCATGGCCACATAAGCCTGTAGTCCAGTGCTGAGGTGGGGGAAGACAGGAGAATCAGCAGAGAGCTGGGTGAGGCAGTCTAACAAGAAAAACAGGGAGCTTCAGGTTCAGTAAGAAACGCTCTCTCGGAGAAATAAGGTTGAAGAGTGATAGAGGAGAACACAGAGGCCTTCCTTTGCACACACACCCAAGAAATTATAATATCAGAGCCCATAAGTATATGTGACGATCAGGTCAATCTGAAAAACTGTCGCTAAGAATCTGAAGCAAGTAAAGTTTCTTCATGTGATTTTTCAATTAACTAAGATTTTACAAATATTTACTATGACAGACATGTAAGAAATACAGTGTTCTTAAAGATTTTCTTGGAATGGCAACATACCTCACATTTGCTACTGGATCATGGGTGAGTTCAATAAGAGGTAGAAAGAAATATTTGCAGAAAAATGATTTTGAAAAGATCTCTATGATAAATTCACAGGTATCCAAAAATCGAAGTCTATTCCAATAACTTTTTCCTTGGCCCAGCTCTAGAAAGGACAAAAAATATATTATGCAATATATATTCCTATATAAAAATTATGTATGACAAAATAAAACAGAAAATGGATCAAAAATTTCTTTAGAGCTGGGCATGGTGACACACACCTTTAATCCCAGCACTCGGGAGACAGAGGTAGGAAGATTGCCATGAGTTTGAGGCCACCCTGAAACCACATAGTGAATTCCAGATCAGCCTGAGCTAGAGTGAGACCATACCTCGAAAAACCAAAAAAAAAAAAGTTTCTTTATACCATAATTTACTGAACAAATATAAGAAATAAAAGAAATACAGTCATAGGCTGGAATGATGGCTCAACGTGTGTATTTCTGGTGCAAGCGTGAGGGACTGAGGAGGCCTGAGAATGCCAAAACTCAAGTCTCTTGATCCCACATAAGCAGCTAGGTTGGGCATGTGCACATGGAACCCTAGACCCACAGGGGAGCAGAGACTCAAGAACCATCAGAGCCCAGCAACCTGCAGAATCAATAGAGAGACTCCAGCACTAGGCAGAAAAGCACGGGAGCAAGGCACTGAACATCCTTCTCCATCCACTGCAGACAAGTACTCCCCACTCCAATGCGGAATGTGGAGCACCACACCATGCCATGCCATGCCCTCCACCACACACACTGCATATACAAGAAAAGTAAAAACTAAAATGATAGTAATATTATAAGCCCCAGGTTTATAGCTTACAAAATTACTGATGTGTCAAAAACTAAGGAAAACTTTAATTAACAATGAATAAATTTCAATAAGCACTGATCGACTATTGAATGAATATTTAAAGCCAAAACATCTTTCAAAATATAGCTTATTCTAAATACTTAAGTTCCTATGAATGGAAAATGTAACTGAAATAGACCACAAAATAAAAGATTAAAGTATGTTGAGTATAATTTTTCTTAAGTGGAATTTTGTAAAAGTACTTGCTTTATTTTTGAAAAGTGGCAATGACCTATGTTAAAATGATATACTTCAAACCAGAAAATGTTATTACCTACCTGTGCTGGCTAGCAGTTTAATTAAAACATCCAGGCATAATGGAGAACAAAGAAAATGTTCACTGACTGATAAACTCATCAAGTTTGTGTAGGTACTTGCTAATGTTCAAGAAAAATTCACATTCTGTTCATTCTACTAACATTGAAAACAGAATTATAAAATAAATCATAAATTCGTAAACATTCTATTCATATTTGAGTTCCAAATGTTCTCATCAAGATGGAAACTGGCCCTTCAACCTGAGTTTACAGATGTGTAGGAATTTGCAAAAAGAAAAAAAGACTGAGTAAACACTTTCATTTACAACAGAGTTTGATTCTGCCATAAAGATTTCCAGAACACACATATATTAATGTACAAAACCCAAACAAAGGCACACATGAGCTATCTGCCATTAGCCTAATTTATCCTGGCAAGATGACACACAATGCATGACAGAAATAATTAAGGCCAATTGCTTTAGGAAGTTACTTGTTTTTTCCAAAAAAAAAAAAAAAATACACACTGGATACTTACGTTCAATTAATTTTTGAATGACCTCATGTCTCTGTTCTTGTTTACGATTATATCGTAGAAAAATGCAGAGAGTTCGTGAAGCTGCTTTTTGGACAGGTAAGACATTCTTAAAGAAATAAATAAAAACATAATTATACTAGCTTAACACATATTGACAACTATTTGTACCCAACCAATACATTTTAAGTTATTGGTTAAGTGCAAAGCATCCACTACATTCAAATCTGAGCTTACACTGTTCTGGAGGTGACGTCACTCAGATAAATCACCCAACACATCACTCAACAAAGCAAAGTTAATTTGGCACAGTCACATCCAAAACCTGGACCTGGCTTTCGGTTCCTGGCCACATTAAATGACATGCTCCTCAAATATGCTTCTATCACCTGTCCTTTTAGCTCACAGGATAGTAACTGCCACTATTCATTCAATAAACATGTGCTGGAACATACCATGTGTCAGTTATGTCACTATAATGTGCCACTTCTAAAACATAAACTTAGATATGCCATGGTTAGCTCCATCTGGTTTCATTCTGGCTCTTCAACTTCAGTGTCATTTAAGATCTCTGGTCTGTGATAGAGACCAAGCTTGAGGCCTGAAGGATACCATGCCAATCATTCTTACTTAAGCAAGTGAGGAGGTTCCACTGGTCCCTGAGGGAACTGGTACAGGGGTTAAGAATTGTTAAAAGCACTATTAAATGGTTAAAACACTATTAAAATCAATATTCGTGTAAATATATTTTCTTATAAACACTCCTAATGTTTATTTTCCTGTAAATTAAAAAAACATTGGAGGATAGGGTAATATGACTCCCTATTTGATAACTGGCTTCCCTGGTGCTCTGGCTGCCTTGACCAAAGGACCATCAAGTCCAGCAGCTAGCCAGACTACATGGTCCACAGACATGTCGAGGGAGTCGCACCACAACTGAAGCTGCCTGCTACTGCAGCACAAGGCTGGCTCTGAAGGTGCAACCGCAGCCAGGGCTGATTCAAAGAGCATGCACACGACTTCCCTTACAACCACTTCCTCAGGCAGATGGGGAGCACTTCCTCTGGTGGCCTAGCAGAGGGACTGCTGTGAACACAATTGGTGTGAACAGGACCCTTCATTGACATGAAGGCCTGCTGTGATTGCAGCAGATGCCCCTTTTCTAGCCATCCAGGCAGGCTGCTCCACTCACTCTGGGAGACTCTTCTGTGCTGCCTCCCCTGGCGCTGCATCATTAGGCTTAGGAAAATGCCCTTCTTCACTGGTCTTTTCTTGCCTACTTTTGATTTACCATGAGCGGAGCAGGCTGTGCAGGTAACATGAAGGAAGGCAAGGTGCCTGTGACAGCACAGAGAGGTACAGCCAGGAGCACGAGTGACTGTGAGAGCTGCAGACGAGGTGGGAGCCACAGAGCAGCAGCAGAGAACAGTCATGGCAGCTGCAATGGTGACATCAGCACCGACAGCTGCAACTACCTTCTCTCTAGTCTAAGGTCCTCTGCTAAGGCACCCACATTTTCAGTGTGAATGTCACGTTTCATAACCCCCAGTCAGGTATCATAACAGAGAAGGTATCCAGACGAATCTGAATGGGTATAGTGGAAGCCATGGCAGAATGACCTAGCTGGTGAGAGAGCAGTTATGGGGACACATCAGAGGGGCCCACCAGGGCAGGTCTTCTGCAGCTGAGATCACAATCCTGTCAACTTGCCTCTCTAGAAGAATCTTATCAAGTGTGAGGTGAGCCTGCCACGCCCCCCCCCCCCCGCAGTGTACAGATCAAAGGTTAGTGTTCACACCTCCTTACAGCTAGGTGAGGGAAGGCTAAAGTGCACCCAGAAGAGAAGCAACAGAAACTTAATGCCCTTCTTCAGGCACCTGGGAGCAGCTACCCTCCCAGGCAGCCTGAAAGGAACTGAATTTGTCACACTACTTTGAAAATGTGAAGAATGTGGTAATGCCGAAATCAACCTCAAATTCAAAAGAATCAGGTGAAAGATGCCCAGCTCACATTGGTCATCATGATAGTGAATATTCTTTGCAAAAAATGGTAATAAATCTGATCGCTCGATATGATGTGAGGCAGACAGGCGTATTTCTGCAGCAGCTTCTCATGGGTTCTCCACTTCAGGGAGGCTGCAGCTCGCTGCTCAGCAGCTGTGAGTGCTGGAATCAAGTCAGGCAGAGAGGACAACTGAAAGAGACACAGGAAAGACAACGGTGACCAAGCACGTAACAGCAAGGCAGTCTGAGCACACACTGGGGGATTTCAGAGTCTAGAAAGCATCTCAGTTGTCCTGGGAGGGAGCTTTCTGAGGAAATCAAATCTCTTCTTAGCAACCTGAAGTAACATTTATGGCTATTGGAAAGGAGGTTTCTAGAGATCAGGGGCATCTTCCTTCCTGCCATGTTGATAACCATAGCAATTGTTCTGACCAGAGAAAAACTGCTACGCACTACCCTTGGCAAGCTTCAACCTTCTATTAGTTATTTTTGAGAATACTGTTAATACTGAAAATGAGAATACACATTCCAAACACAAGAAGCAAGAATCATGGATGTGTTACAGCTGCAGAGAAAATGTGAGCTGCTCGAATGCCATGCAACTTTATAAGCATCTCCAACGTAGCAGGTACCACTGTAGTTAGCTGTTGGGTTTGCTTATTGTAAGAACATATTGTTGGTTTAAAAATATCAAATTTGAAAATTACCTTCTTTCAGGGATTTTCAAATAATCTGCACATGTTACTGCATCATCCATACAACAGAAACATTGGAACTGAGGAGATGGAAGAGCATATGGCTTTGGTACATTTTATTGCCACAACACAGCCAGTGTGACCAGCCTCTCACTTAGGGGCTCTGAGGGCAGAGGAGTCAATAACTTGGACGCTTGGTTCCAGCGTCACTGCTGGGGGGATTTGAATGAGGGCGTCTATGGCTCCTTGGCCCCTGACTCCTCCAGGACAAGGCAGAAGTTCTATACTAGGGGGCTTAAAATGTTTCACATAATTGTCAACATCTCATGGCAACTCTGTCAAAGAAGACTCCAAAGTTAGAAAGTAAACCCGCCATTCTTTTTTGTCTACAGTGTAAGACTCATGTAAATGTGAGAGCCAGCTGAGGATCCATTACCGGCCAGTCCTAGGTCCTGCCAAGCAATAGCAGATTGGATGTGCACCGTCCCAAGGATCAATGTTTGCCACACATCCTTACGGATTCCTTACAGCCTCCATTCAGAGTAGGGCAATAAATAAGAAGTTCAAAACTTGTCTGATAGATGAGATTTACCTTGTTTTCTTGAACACTGCTTTCTCCACCAGTAGACATAAGTTCCAAGATTTCTGGAAGATGATCTATAAGAGCATCTAGTACCTTTGAATAGAGATGTTGATTACTTTCATACGATTAATGGCATTTTCCTAAAATAGTTAACTTCACCTGTCAATTTCTACACAGAAATGGTATTATTGAATAGCTTTTTTGTTCTGTTTTGTTTTTCAAGGTAGGGTCTCTCTCTAGTCCAGGCTGACCTGGAATTCACTATGTAGTCTCAGGGTGGCCTCGAACTCACAGTGATCCTCCTACCTCCACTTCCCAAGTGCTGGAATTAAAGGCGTGTGCCACCACGCCTGGCTTAAGTGGCAAATTCTTGATTGATGAAGTCTTAGAAATATTTTGCCTTGATTTTTTTTTCGAGGGGGGAATATATCACTTCATATCTCTGGCTGGCCTAGAACTCACTATGTAGACCAGGCTGGCCTCAAGCTCATAGAGATCCGCTTGCTTTTGCTTCACAAGTGCTGGGGTGATAGATGTGAGCCGTCATGCCCGACTTCCATCTACTTTTAAAGAGCTGAGTATGCCTTCTCTTGATATGGTTCCATCAGTCCAAGAGACAGACTCTTCTACCCAGCTAATGTGCTCAAAATTGCCTTCCCACTTTGGAATGGGGTCCACATCAGTGATCCCCTCTGAGTTCTCTCAATGCTGAAGAGCTAAGCCAAGCCTGGGAGGGCCGGGAGTCATTTAGGAGACCATGTGATCGGGAGGTGTTAAAGACAGCACCAAGATAAAGCAAAATCTTCACAAGTTTATATTAGAACTTCAAAGATGAGACAAAACTCTAAAATGTTTATATTACAAGTGTGTATTAGAAAGTAAAATACACTCAGGCAGAGGTAGACTGAGACAAAACTCCCTAAAATGTTGTTCCAGGATTACAGAGTGAGACCCTACCTCACAAAACCAAAAAAAAAAAAAACAAAAAACAAGTGTGTACTATTTACAAAAAAATAAAGAGAGCAAAGTACTAGCAGAGGTTGTAATTAAAGGCACTCTTTTGTCTACCTGTTGCCATTCCATAAATTTTCCTTAAGAAACAACTACATATTTCCATTTTGAAGTTGAATGTATTTTAAGTCCTTTTTTTGTTTTGTTTTGTTTTTCGAGGTAGGGTCTCACTCTAGCTCAGGCTGACCTGGAATTCCCTATGTAGTCTAAGGGTGGCCTTGAACTCATGGTGATCCTCCTATCTCTTCCTCCCCAAGTGCTGGGATTAAAGGCATGCGCCACCACACCCAGCTTAAGTCCTAGTCTTTTTAAAAGATCACCCAGTTTCCACTTTATAACATAGTAGCATATTGATTTCGGGTTTGAAAGTATCCACACAATTCTCAGAAGCAGGAGGAAAGGGCATTAGTATATTTTGGTTTAACATAAAAGAAGTAAAAACCACAGAGTAAGAACTTATATTACCTCTAGCGATTCATCTTGTAATAATGTTATTAGTTCTTTGTGTATTAAATATACTCCAGAATTCAGAAGTTTAGACACCTAAAATATAGCAATAAAGTCTCTCAGATTTGAGAATACTTAATGTTAATTTTGAAAAGCTACATCTTTGTTAAGATATTTTATTTAAGATAAACGTAAACTACAACATAAATATAAAATTAGATGTTTAGAAAATTTAGCTGCATAGATAATGAGCTCTCTCAATGTCCCTCTTATCATGTGTGTGCATGGATGTGCACATACTGGTGGCACCATGCAGAGGATGACGACCAGAGTCAGAACTTCAGTCACAGGCAATGAGCTGGCAGGTGGGTGCCTCTACTAAAACACAGCACAGGCTCTGAGTACAACTCCTGCTCAGCACTTCCCAGAGAAAGAACTTCTAGTCAAGTTGAATAGTAATCACAGGGGAGTGACAGATCCCAAAGAGGCAAAACTGCCCCATCCTTATCAGAGACTTTAGTCAGCATGAGAGGACTGAGAAGATTCTGGAACAACCCATCTCAGAGACCTTTTCTCTTTTTAACAAACTCAGAGCCCATAATGGTGGAATCCCAGTTTCTAACTTCATCTTGAAAAAGGTGGGGGGAAAACACTAAACTAGGCTTGAGTGGAGTTTTATTTAGGAAAACAAAATGGTTCCTAGATAAAGAAAATGCTTTAAAATCCTTTGCTTTGGGTTGTTTTTGAATTAGAAGTATTTTCTAAATAACATGGTTTTCTGAAAAACAAAAATCAATTATGAAAATCTGCATGAACACGAGACCAGAAAAATTTAAATCCATTGGTGGATTTTCATTATCTAAAAGGAAAATGAAATGGGCCCTTCATTTTAGGGAACTGCACATCATTCTTGCCCGACAAACATGGCCTGACTACCAGAATATGGAAACAAGCCCCACAGAAAACAGGCAGCCAGACAATCTCCACACTGACTTCTCACACAGATACTGATTTATGATGTGGAATTTTTTTTTTTTTTTTTTGGTTTTGCGAGGTAGGGTCTTACTCTGGTCCAGGCTGACCTGGAATTAACTATGTAGTCTCAGGGTGGCCTTGAACTCTCGGCAATCCTCCTACCTCTGCCTCCCGAGTGCTGGGACTAAAGGCGTGCGCCACCACGCCCGGCTGATGTGGATATTTTAATGTGTTTATTTATATGGCACTAAAAATGTCTATTACAACATATAAATAAAAATTAAATATTAAGTGAAGACAAAAGTCAACCTAAATAGCAAGTGTAGTGTTGTGAAGACACTGACTGCATTCTCAAATGTCAGTCGTAGGCGCTGTGGCGAGCACATGTGCACAGGAACCTGCCTGCACGAGTGTTTATCCTGGAGGCTCCACTGGACAATGCCTTCTGCCTATTTCTATCTTCCAAAAGTAAGTTTGTGTAGGTATATTTACAAATAGGATGTGACTGTGTAACCATGGAATTATTTTAAATAAATTAACATTTGAAGGGACTATTTCATAAACTTAGTACAATGAATATATATTTCATCCATGTCAGAAATATGTTATTTGAAAGAATTGAGGAATGTCACTCAATGGCCAAAATGCCCTAAGACTATCAGCTATTCTAACTGTGCTTGGACATGGGAACACAGTACAAAAGATGAAAGCTTCCCACTGACAACAGAATTTATTGTCACTGACAAGGAGATGTTTTATTTTACCACTTAGAAAAAAATGCTATGACAGTTTTGAAACTGACAAGTATAGCTTACATATGGGTTACTTCAAATATATAGATGCTTTTACTGACATCATCTGAGAAACAGGCCCAAAATTTCAACTTCAATGGCTAAAAGTTAATTACATTCATCAAAAAGTTTAAATTCACTTTGCATATAATTTATGAAAAGTTCTAACTGCTGAACCTAAAATTCATGCTTATAAAACTATTAATTTGCAGTAAAAATAAGTGAAAGTAATGTTTTTCAGTTTTCCATTTGTCTTAAAGTACTTAAGCTAAGATGCAAGGTATAACTATTATAAGGCATACAAAATTGATTTTGTTTCCATATCTATCACAATGTCTGGCTTAAATGAAGCATTTAGCTTAGATATGCCAAATAAGTAGGTTAACAAATGAATAAATGGATAGAATGTATTTATGTAAATGGAGTCTATAAACACACTAGAAAGACAAGAGAATAATGGGAATTTAAAATAAAACTTGGAACTGTAATGTGAAAGAGATAAGGAGTCTTTTACATTTTATAACAAATCTGTAAGCAGAGTCTATAGAATATCAAAAAAGCATCCAGCACACACAGCTCACAACCAATGCGCACCACAGCGATTCTTCAGACTTACTTCATAAAAGCAAATAGCAATAGTGTATCTGACTGGTACTTCAGGGTCATGACAAAGGCAGAAGAAGGTAGAATAGAGTTCCATGTGGAAGTTTTTAGGATCAACAAAAACAATCATGGCCTGGTGGAGGTGGAAGGGAGATGGATGAGAAGGAGAGAGAAATATGCATCAATACCTAATATTAAAATCATTTTGCTTATAATGAAATCATATGCTCACAATTATATTTAATTAGAAGTCATATGAGAAGCATAATTCTTTCTACATAGGGAGAAGTAGAAAGGCCACAGCATTTGCTCAGAACCTTTCACAGGAGACATGATACCTTCAAGCAGCAAGAATCCAAGGTGGCAGACAGTATTTTCAATGTTTGGTATTCATATATTTTAGTATTAGAAGCAAAATGCTCAGTAAATATAAACAAATGTTTCTTACTGGGAAGTTATAGGCACAGTTCTTTCGTACTGAAGTATATTTCTTCTCCTGCTCTAGGACTGGTGGTGGGATCTGGTTTTCATTGTGTCCATTTTCTTGTTGCAAACCCAATGTACAAAGTTTCTTATAAAACTCCAAAAATCTCAAATGTTGTTCTGGAGTAAAAATTCCTAAAGCAAATGTAAAACCTGTGTTGAACATTCCAATTTAAACAGAAAATTTACAAAGAAAATCAAAAGCACAATAAAGATATGTTTGGGAGCAAATATTTAAAGGAATGTTCATATATAGAAGCAAGGAGAAAAGAGCTACAGTGAAGAAGTCTAACAGGTCATATATCCTGTTTCATCTTATGTTCATTTAATTTCAAAATTATAAACTATGTGATGCAGGAATTATGTCTGCATTGCTTCTGCAGCTTGAAGAATGTTGGCTGGGCGTGATGGTCTACACTTTTAGTCCCAACACTCAGGAGGCAAAAGTAGGAGGATTTCTGTAAGTTCAAGGCCAGCCTGGGACTACAGAGTGAGTTCCAGGTCAGCCTAGGCTAGAGTGAGATTCTACCTAGAGATAAAAAAAAAAAAAAAAAAAAACTCATGTCATAATAATAATAGAATTTGTACATATTACTATTTAGTATGGTAAATGTTCTAAAGTTGCCTGCAGAAAAGATGTCTGTGTATCTACACAGAAGGAGCTTAAGAACTGAATCTGGGGTTGGAGAGATGGTTCAGTGCTTAAAGTCATTTGACTGTAAAGCCTGACAGCCTAGGTTTGACTGCACCACATAAAGCCAAATGCACAAAATGATGCATGTGTTCATTTATGCTGACAGACGCCCATATTCCCTCTCTTTCTGTCTGCCAAATAATTAATTTAAAAAAAAAGAACTTGGCTGGAGAGATGGCAAAGCCAAAGGACCCAGGTTCGACTCCCCAGGACCCATGTAAGCCAGATGCATGAGGGGCACATGCATCTGGAGTTCATTTGCAGTGCCTAGAGGCCCTGGTGTGCCCATTCTGTCTCTGTCTGTCTCTCTTCTCTCTATCTCACTTTCTCTCTGCTTGCAAATAAATAAATAAAATTTAACAAAAAAAAAAGAACCGAATCTAGAAGATAAACTGAAATTAAAGTACTATTAGGGCTGGGGAGAGGGCTCAGTGCAAGCATGAGGACCTGAGCGCTATCCACAGCACCCCAATAAAAGACAGGCGCAGCCATGCGTACCTGCAACTGCAGTGCTGTGGAAGGTGTAGACAGGGGAGATCTCTAGAGCTCCCTGGTCAGCACTCTAACGAAAAAATTATTTCTAAATGTGCTCTAAATCATGCATCAAAATTCTAAGTTCTCATAAGATTTATTATGCTTGAAGAATATATTTTGAAAGAGCTGAAGTTCAGTGGCCAAGATAATAGAAAAGGGAAAAATTATCCACAGTCTTGAAATTCATGGGATATAGCATACCATATAATCCATGACACAGTTTTCCTAAATGAAAAGATAAAGAAATAAGAATTGATTCATCTGCTTTGAAAGATCTTTCACAGAATGATTTCACTAAGGGAAGTATAGTTTGACTTCTGTCATCTGAAAAGCAAAAGAAAAATATATTTTAGACAAGGTGCCCACATTGTACACGTGGGAAGTTACACACACACACACACAAATCCCTGAAGAAAAGTCTCTTCGCTAGAGAGGTGGGAGAGTGAGAAGAGGAGTGAAATTATCGAGAAACTTTCATGACACACCCAGGAGGTGTATCCCAGGGAGCTGAACCCATGCTCACTACAACTGAAAAGCTAACATGCTCACTTCAGCAGTGCATCTACTAAAACTGGAACAACACAGAGAAGACCAGCACGCTCCCTGCACAAGGATGGCTGTGGTCTAGAGGAGTTCTAGCTCCCTTAACCTAAGAGGAACACGACAGGCTTGGGAGCCTTCTCCTCCTCCACATTCACCTCACACCACATGCGCCCTTATCAGAGTTACTATTTTATTACTGCAAGTTAGCTTGTCCTATAACCAGTGTGATCCCACCGTCACTTCTTCAATGGCTCTTTAAAAGCTGATCAAGTCTTTTGAGTACATGTCCTTGGTCATAAATCTCTGATATATTAGCAGCAGTTATGTCTCACTACTAAATACTCTCCAAAATTCTCACAGTTTGATTAAGCTTGCAGAAATGAGGATTAAGGGTCTGCCAATACTAAGAATAGAATAGGTATGAGTGTTATTATTACTGTTATTGTCATCATCATAATTCAACATTGACTGTCTTACAGAGAAATAGAAAGATGAATAATAAATGGTCTTAGAACTCGAGAAACAAACTAGCAAAGGAATCAAACACGAGCTGATATATGGCAGGCTCTACAAGCAGCGTTTGTAAATTCTCTAGGCTTTGTGGTTATTTCCCCCAACTATTCAGCTCTGTCGCTACAGCATCTAAACAGGCTCTGAAAGTGAAAAAGTACGGCCCTGTCCTAAGAAACCTACAAAAACATGGCAAGCCAGGCGAGCCTCTGGGTAGTGATCTGCCAAACCAAGCACAAGGGATCTGAAAAGACGGATGAGAAGAAAATGTACCTGAACTGGGCACTATGTGAAGATGAGAAGTGGTGCCGAAGAAAAACAGGGGAAGGAGAACATCTGAAAAAGGAAAGAATGTGAGGAAATCTAGAGAAACGATGGGGTCTGAGAACTGCAGGTGAGATTGGAGAGCCAACATGGGTGAAGTGAAGGAACAGAAGGAAATAAAAGCATGCCCATGTGCCAGTGCCGGGGAACACATCAAAGATAATGCCATGGTTTCCAGTGTGGACTCCTTCAATCACGCGCTGTGTATTGATGGGCTATGACTCTTCAGCAATGTCCACACAAGTGTTATCTACACTGCAGTCATCTTGCAGAGCCAGCCCCGTGCAGAAAAAAATGTTGAGAATCCTGCTGAATATAATCCTACAATCACACAACTGACTTTCACACCAGACTCATGACCTTCACCTCTCCACTTTTCACCCTGGCAAGATGGCCAGCAAGGACTGATAAAGCTAGCTGTCCAGTGTAGTTGAAGAGTACAGGCGTAGACTCAGTAGAGCAGGTAGTAATCGTTGTGACTGATTCGTTTAATACTAAGAAATTCCTGCTTACCATTCCCATTCAATTACACAGCCCAAATTTCTCCTCCCATGGCCAGGGATGTGCGGCATTAAAATATTACTGTGGGGCTAAGGAGATGGCTCAGCAGTGAAAGACACTTGCTTACAAAGCCTGCTGACCCAGGGTTTAATTCCCCAGTACCCACATAAAGTGGTACATGCATCTGGAGTTCATTTGCAGTGGCAAGAGGATCTGATGTACCCACTCATTCATTTTCTGTCTTTCTCTCCTTGCAAAAATAAATAAATATTTTTAAAAATATTACCATGAAGGAACCTGTTTAGACCTGATTAGATAGGATCTATCTGAACACCAATTAGTTGAATTTCAAGTCTACTTTCCAAGAGAAATTCTTAGCCCTCTGCACAGATCAGCTAGATTTTGAGGACATAAAAGAGAAGTGGGAACTGTGGAGCAGCACTGACTCCATGAGGTCACAGTAGATGCACAGGAGACATCAGAAGTAAGAAGCGTGAACTGTGGGTGGCACCAATGTCACAGGAGACATCAGAAGAGAAAGAGTCATAAAAGAGGAAGACACTTAACATCATCATTGAGCTTAACAAAAAATTTTGCTGGGCTGGAAAGATGGCTTAGTGGTTAAGGTGCTTGCCTGCCAAGCCAAAAGACCTCCAGGTTCGATTCCCCAAGGACCCACATAAGCCAGATGCACAAGGTGGCGCATGCAACTAGAGTTCGTTTACAATGGCTGGAGGCCCTGGCATACCCATTCTCTCTCTCCCTCCCCCCTTTCTTCCTCTTCCTCTCTCTCCCTCTCTGTCTATCAAATAAATAAAATAAAAATTTTTTAAAGGACAAAAAAAAAACTGTCAACTTTCATTGCTTATGAGTGATCCAAACATATGAAAAACTACTCTCTGAAGTAAAGAAGTGTCACATGAAGATTTACCTGCATCAAACACGTCAAGCAGATTTACCAAGGTTTCAAAAGCTGCAAGCCGCACACTGGTGCTTTCATCCCCAGAGAGTTCTATCAGTTCTGGGAGCACCACATTTTTTGTAAGTTCTGCCCTGCACAAAAAGCAATAGAAGAACACAGATCAGATCACCAAACTTGTAGCAAGAACTTACTGAGATACTGATGAGGTGGTATAGAAAATATGAAAACTCAGGAGAGATGGCTTAGAGGTTAAGGTGCATGCCTGTGAAGCCTAAGGACCCAGGCTAGATTCTCCAGGTCCCAAGGAAACCAGATGCACGTGGTGGTCCATGCATCTGGAGTTCATTTGCAGTGGCTAGAGGTCCTGGCACACCCACTTTCACCCCCTATCTCTCTCTCTCTCTGTCTCTAATAAATAAATTTTTAAAAAATAAATCTTTAAGCCAGGTGTGGTGGTGCACACCTTTAATCCCAGCACTTGGGAGGCAGAAGTAGGGAGGATTGCTGTGAGTTCAAGACCACCCTGAGACTACATAGTAAATTCCAGGTCAGCCTGGGCTAAAGTGAAACTCTACGTCAAAAAAACCAAAATAAATAAATAAATAAATAAAAATCTTTTAAAAAAAAGAAAATATGAAAACTCAAAGCTTCTCTAAAAAGCTTCATATGGACAGCAAGACATGCAAAAGTTAGGAAATACTAGGAGTGGGGATGGGGAGATGGCTTAGGGGCTACAAGCACTTGCTTGCAAAAACTGCCAGGCCAGCTTCAATTCCCCAGCACCTGCATAAAGTCAGACAGATTTTTGCTGTGGCATGAGACCCTGTAGCATTCATGCACACATATATGCATTAGAAAATAAATAAATAGAAATACTATGAGTAATTCATAATGATGATTAATCAGATCCAATTCTCCAGAAATATATTGTGACCTGCAGAGGGTTTAATGACTAGGAGTTCAAATAAAGCTTTTCATTTTACATTTTAAGTAATTTCAGGAAATAATTGAAGTAAGTAGAAAAACTTATTTGTAGTAAAATCTTTTGATTTAGACCTTAGGGCAGACATTATTTTACCATTCACCCCACAGAGGACATCATGATAACTAATTTCTGTGTGGAAGAATGACAGTCAGCACTGAATGTCTCACCTGAAAGGAAGTACAGATTTTTAATACAATCACAAGCAGTGAGCATTCAGCATTCTCTTTCCACTTATTCCTTATAAAATGTCACTTCAAGGGCACATTTTGATAAAGAGCACCCTGAGGCATGGCCAGATGGCTTGGATACAAAGGGAAAATAGCATGAATTATAACTGACACACTATTCCAGCAAAGTTCAAGTGTGCCGGTAACAGAGCACTCCTGTCTTTTCACACTCAGGCCCTGTGTGGATTCCTCTGTGCTGCTGTGGTTCTCCCATCTGTGTTGCATGTGAGCGCTTACCATGAACATCAGCTGTCCGTCCATGTGACAGCTCATTCCCCTTCCCCAAAACGTAGTGTCCTATCCCTGAACCATTTTGTACATATATCTTTTTCTGCTGAATTCCGTGAAGGCTGAGTCATTTTCTCCATCACCGGCACACTATAAATTAACTTTCCATTATGCATTTGACTTTTTCTATCTATTTTGAATTGTTATAGTGTGTGTGTGTGTGTGTGTGTGTGTGTGCATGTGAATGCATGTTCATGCTGTGTGAGTGCAAGGTGCACATGCCACTGCACATGTACGGAGGTCAGAGGACATCTTTGGGGTGTTGGTCCTCACTTCTGCCTCGTTTGAGGCAGGGTCTCTCACTGTTCACTGCTCACTTAACCAACTAGCTGGCCAATGAGCTTCTCACCGAGTCTCTTGTCTCCAAGCCCATCTCCCCCTAGGCACACTGAGAGTACAGACGAGTACTACGGCATCCTGCTGTGATGTGGTGCTGGGGTCCACACTCAGGCACTCATACTTGGACAGCAAGCCCTTGATTCACTGAGCCATCCCCCCACTACCTATTCAACTTTTAATTTGATAAATATTTCTTAATTTTAACTTGTTCTAAGTGTTTCTTCACACAGCTTTTTCATCTCAATCTGTCCTATCATCAAATTTTCAATCTCACTTTACAGCAGGGAAATTCAAGGAATTTTTTATAGGAAGTCAATTATCAATTCTCTCTCTTCATTAGAGCATCGTTGCATTGTTCTTCCTGTATTGGCAGGTGGTGGACACTTTAAAGTGGGGTATAGTGGGAGGTCTTCCAGTCATTGCGGGCAGGCCTTAAAGGAGACCAATAGCCCTGTCTTCCTCCTTTTGCTTCCCAGCCAAGAAGTGAAAGTTCTGCCCCAGTACAGGCTCCCACCATGATACAATATACTTGCCTGTATTGTGCCAGAGGCCCAGATGTAACAGGGCCAACTGCCTACAGACTAAAACCTCCAAAATGTGGAGCCAAAATAAACTGTTCCTAATTGGTTATCTGGCATTTGTTACAGTAATGGAAAGCTGACTAACACAAATAGCATTAAGAGTGGGTTTTTTTTTTGTTTTGTTTTGTTTTTTGTTTTTTTGTTTTGTTTTGTTTTAGGGCTGGAGAGATGGCTTACCGAGTAAGGCACTTGCCAACAAAGCCTAGAGACCCAGGTTAGAATACCCAATTCCCACATAAAACCAGATGCACATGGTGACGCATGCGTCCAGAGTTCACTTGCAGTGGCTAGAGGCCCTGGCGCACCCATTCTCTCTTTCTGCCTCTTTCTCTCTCTCTTTCTCTCTGTGTCTCTCTAAATATTTTTTTTTTAAAGAGTGATTGTCAACTAGGATGACATGACTATGTTCCTAAGGAGACAAAACAACTCAGTGTTGAATGTGTGAATAATCAAGAGCATTAGTTTCTTAAGTGGATTCTAACATAACAAAGGTTAGGTATAATCTTTCTAGATTTATTTTTATAAATTAACCCTTATGGAGTAATCCTAAATTGATTTCTAGAGGACTAATTTGAATACACTTGACCATCTCAATTTTTATTGTAACAAAATGTCAGATGATAAAAATAATAAATGTATATTTTTTATACCTCTTTTTTCTTTTCTGCAGTGCTACAGATTAAACCCAGGGTCTCACACATGCTGGGCAAGAGCCTTACTACTGAGCTAACACCCCAGTGTCATATTCTGCATCTTGATAAAGTGAAGAAGCCAACAGAATTTAGTCCCAACAGGTGCTGGCTCTGACTCATAAGCACATATCTGGGCAAAAAGGAACCAATCATGGCCCACAGTCACCTAGATGTAGATCTACCAGAAAGGTGATTCTGAGATCAAAACAAGAGAGTAGATTACTCTGTTAACTTTTTTTTGCTTGTTTGTTTGTTTTGGTTTTTCAAGGTAGGGTCTCGCTCTAGCAGAGGATGACTTGGAATTAACTATGCAGTCTCAGTGTGGCCTCGAACTCACGGTGATCCTCCTACCTCTGCCTCCCGAATGCTGGGATTAAAGGCGTGTGCCACCACGCCCAGCTTACTCTGTTAACTTTTGAAGCTTCCAAGACCTACATCTTTACTAGCAAGAGCAGATAGAGGACAGAGTATAGCACTATGCCCTGATTCTGTTAGTAACATCTTAAAGTTTTCCAAAACCTCAATACCAGCTCATGTTTTAAAAACATTAATACTGGTATGAAGGACACAAGCTCTCTGTACCTGTTTGTGAAAGAACCAGATGAAATCAGTGCAGCTTCTAATACAAATAAATGGCTCCAAGGTTTTTGTACATAGGCTAGAATCCTTAAAAGAAAATCATTTCCCAGGATAGTTTTTTAGGTAAGATTTTCTTTAATAATATTCTTATAGCTTGACATGGGGTCTAGTTTGAAGAAGAGGACAGACTGATTGCACTATGCCTTTTCCTGAGCCCCATGGGCCCAAAGGACACAAACCAGCACAAACCCAGGAGTACACAAAATCCGGAGTTACAGAGGACGTAGCAAGGCTTCAATGACAGCCAAGTCACCCGAAACCACTCAAAATTATGGCCATGACATGGTCAGCCAAAAGAAATCCTCAACTATATTCCAGGCATGGTTTATACTGAGACAATTTCCTTCCAAGGATCTCAGTGTTCAGGACAATAACTAAATACCTCAGATGAGCAGGAACGAAAGTAACACTAATTGAATACCTACTACCATGCTAAACATATCCACCTTGACCACTTTCAATGTAGACACAGAAATGCATTTGCCATGATCATTTGAAGAAATCCTGTACAGTGATCAATAACAGGATTTGCTTGTCTGGAAACCCAGTAATAAGACTAACTGGCATAAGAAATTAAAAGTGCGAGCTGGAGAGATGGCTTAGCTAAAGGACCCAGGTTCAATTCCCCAGTACCCAAGTAAAGCCAGATGCACAAGGTGGCACATGCATCTGGAGTTAATTTGCAGTGGCTAGAAGCCCTGGCATGCCCATTCCCTCTCTGTGTCTCTCAATAAATAAATATTTTAAAAATTAAAAAAAAAGAAATTGCAAATGCACTTACCCAATGCCCTGAGCTATATTTTCTAATTGCCGACACATACAGGATCTAACTTCATACTCTACGTCTTGACAGAGTGATTTTACAAGAGGAAGTATTTCTCTCCTGATGCTGAAGAAGAAATGTGCAAATGGGTTAATGTTTTAGACTAATACTTTCAAACAATTATCAAAATCTTAAATCAATTTAGTGAACTCATGTTTTAACTAACATAAGGCCTTATAGTTTATAATGCATTTCCCATGTGTTATCAAATTTGGATGTTATCAATTACTTATAAGATACACACACACATAGAGCTGGATTTGCAAAGACTAGTGGTTAACTTTGGATGGGCAGTTAAATGACCCTAGCTAAGACAAAGGGCTACAGAAATGAAATGTCTGATTCTGACAACAATCAACCAAAATACTACACTCAAGTGATAATTACACAATATCTCTTCATTTCCATTGTCATCTTCCATAGGGTGGAGAGGAGCACGTGGGCTTTGAGCACGCTCCATAATGAGATTATTCCAAGTATGAAATCCTATCAATAATGTAAGAAAGTAGAGTTTCGATCTTTATGCCATACTTATCAGTTGTGAAAATCCCAAGAAAATGTTATTATATACTCAAAAATAAACTAGGTATGAGATGAGAAAGACCAAGATGTGAACTAGAACCTGAACTTTACTCATTTTGAAAACTGATAAGCTTAGGAAGAAATGTTTCCAGAAAGCACACTTCTGCCTGAGAATTCTATACAGTTAAAGTAACTACACAAGTAAGCTTGTCCGTGGTGTGGGATAATAGGTACCTAATCATTGTTAATATAGCAATTATACATTTTAAGTCTACTCACTTTATTAACAGACAAGAATACATATAATACATATACTCACCTATGGGCATCAAATTTGTTGGTTAATTTTCCTAAAATTTTACAACTAACTAAACGAGACTGGACAGTTTGGGAAAGTTGTGCCTTGGAAACAAATGGATTCAAAATCTACAAGGAAATGATTCAGAGAACAAATTTACTGAATTTTATACATTCTTGCCACTAATGACAGCTATTTTCTTCAAAGAATATTTTAATGTTCTAAAATGTTTTTAAAGAACATGAATTACAGTTTGAGGTACATGGTTACTCATAACCTGGATCATTTTCATTCTCTTCTGGGCTAAGGGAAAGATGACAAATTGTGCAATTAAAAGCAATTAGGAACAAAACAGGCAAATAATGTTCACAGTGAATTCTGCAAGGATCTGAATACATATAATTTTTAAATATACATTTAACAGAGAAAAGCAAATTAATTGCAGACTCTGAAATTTATATTCATTACATACAAACTCATTATATATGTATCCTAATAGCAAATTTGATTTAAGCAATTCTGTCATTTGAATACAACAACAACCTCTGTTGGGTACCATATTACACATATAGTAGGCATTCAAAATGTCAACTGTATGACAGACTGCAAAGAATTCTAAACCTCAGACTCTTAGTACCAGCTCTTTAATACGTCCATGTAACTTGCTATTTCCCATCCCCAGGTTTCTCCTCTGGTCAACATGAAATTCGGGATATGCCCTGGTGAGAGTTCTCTTCTCCAAGTTCTGAAATTCTATGATTCTCTTACAAGAGACAACTGTTTCATTTCCTCTCAACAAAGTAGCCAACAATTACTGAATGAAAAATGATGAATAATTTGAAAGTGACAAATATGAAATAAAATACATACCCAAAATCTTAAAAATCACATGTCCTAGAGTGAAACTCACTGTATACCACTGTTCAAAAAACATAAATGAGCCGGGCACAGTGGCGCACACAGCAGCACTCGGGAGGCAGAGGTAGGAGAATCTCTGTGAGTTTGAGGCTACATAGTGACTACATAGTGAATTCTAGGTCAGCCTGGGCTAAAGTAAGACTGTACCCTGAAAAAAGAAAAAACATAATGTACATCCCTACATTATGTTCAACACTTAAATATGTCTAACTTTCTAGATGCTGGCCGTTAGGTAAAAAAAACATTGCGTGTGCATGTGTGTGTGTGTGTGCACGCAGATATGTACGCCCCATATGCATGCATGTGGAGGCCAGGGTAGAATTCTGCCTCTATTGTTCTTCCACTTTATTTCCTT
The DNA here is from genome assembly GCA_036365145.1 of Orientallactaga sibirica. Classification (NCBI taxonomy): domain Eukaryota; kingdom Metazoa; phylum Chordata; class Mammalia; order Rodentia; family Dipodidae; genus Orientallactaga; species Orientallactaga sibirica. The sequence continues at coordinate 8,968,987 of JAEOAD010000038.1, read as the reverse complement.
AAAACAGAGTTTCTCACTGATCCTGGACCTGTCATTTTGGGTCACACTGGCTGAGCAGTATGCCCCTACACTGCTCCTCAGGACTGGGGTACAGTGGTGCGTGGCCACACCTGGCTTTGTCCATGGGATTCTGGGGGTCAAACTCATGCTTGCATGGCATGCACTCACCATCCTGCTAAACCACCACTCCAACCACAGACATTCTCATAACTGGCATTGTGAAAAAATAATAAACTATACTAAGGTCAAAGATACTTAACAAAATCACTAGAAGACTTTTTTTTGTTTTGTTTTGTTTTTTGTTTTTTTGTTTTTCCGAGGTAGGGTTTCACTCTAGCTCAGGTTGACCTGGAATTCACTATGTGGTCTCAGGGTGGCCTCGAACTCTTGGCAATCCTCCTACCTCTGCCTCCCGAGTGCTGGGATTAAAGGCGTGCGCCACCACGCCCGGCTGAAGACTTTTAATTAATAATTTTTCAACCAAAACATTTGAGAAGAAATATATAATGATAATGTTCAAAGAATGAAAAGTTATTTTATTAGAACAAATTTCCTTATATTATTACTATTGTCTCTTTCAAGAGGGCTACGTGGAACAATGTTGCCAATTACAAGGCAAACAACAAACTGGGAATGATGTTTATAGTAACATCTGCAAATGTAACAGAATATTGACAGATAAACGGCACAAATTACAAGTGCTTAAAGGATAGGATCAGACAAGTCCAAAAGAATAAACAGACTTAACATTGATATAATATATGAAAAACAGACAAGAGGGGAATTTAAATTTTTCAGTTAAAATGCAATTGTTGCCTTTAGCCCATCAAATTAAGCTGGAACACCATTTTTATGCAAACCCAAGGAAAGAGCACTTATGCTGTAAGTGAAGAGTTTAGGAGGATTCATGTCCCAGGAACACAACTTTCCTGGGTGCTGCAGTTAAAGAAATTACCTAGAAAATAGGAAAAGCTCTACACACACATGTTCCTAAGTGCCTTATTTTGATAGTAAAATTTAAACCTGAAAATAGGTATGTGTTTAACAAATTTAAATAGCATTGGGAAATGATGGCAACTGAAAAACAGCCAAGATTCAGTATGACTGCCAAGGTGACCAGCAGCAATCACACATGAGAAAAATCTGAAAGGAAATAGATCAAAAACTTATGGGCTGGACAGATGGCTTAGTGGTTAAGGCGCCTTCCTCCTAAGCCAAAGAATGCCGGTTCCAATCTCCAGTGGTTCCAATCTCCAGGTCCCACGTTTAGCCAGATGCAAAGTGATGCAAGGGCACAATGCCGCACTTGACCACAAGGGGGCGCACGCATCTGGATTTCGTTCCCAGCAGCTGAGAGACTGCTGGCGCGCCCATCTTTGTCTTCCTCTCCCTCTCTCTCTGTCTCTCTCCAAAAAAAAAAAAATTATAAGTGGGGCTGGAGAGATGGCTTAGTGGGTAAGGCATTTGCCTGCAAAGCCAAAGGATCCCAGATTCTCCAGGACCTACGTAACCTAGATGCACAAGGGAGCACATGTATCTAGAGTTCGTCTGCAGTGGCTGGAGGCCCTGGCATGCACATTCTCTCCCTTTTTCTCTCTCTGTGCCTCCTTCTCTCTCATAAATAAATAAATAAATAAATAAATAAATAAATAAATAAATAAAATTACATTAAATATATTTTTTAAAAGAACTTACAAGTGGACAACTAGTTGTTTTTCTTCTTTGACTTTCTGGAATGTATTGCTTAAATTTTCTATTTTTAGAATGAGAAGCTATTTTAATCCTTTTAGAACAAAAATATTTTTGCCAGAAATAACTTACTAGTATTTACAGAAAACATTCAGCGTACCTCATGCCATAGGGTCTCTTTTGGCAATACTTCTACCGCAGACAGAAGGGTCTCTAGCCATGCATTGCTAACTCCTGATGGACACAGATAAAACATTTAAATTTAATGTCTCCATTGCAAACACAGTTTCAACTCACCCATTAATAGTTGCAATTATGAGCAGGGCATGGTGTTGTGTGACTTTAATCCCAGCACTCAAGAAGATGAGGTAGGAGGATCACCCTGAGTTTGAGGCCAGTCTGGGCCTACAGAGAAAGTTTCAGGTCTAGGGCTGGAGAGATGGCTTAGCGGTAAAGGCATTTGCCTACAAAGCCAAAGGATCCCGGTTCAATTCTCTAGTACCCATGTAAGCCAGATGCACAAGGGGCGCATGCATCTGGAGTTCGTTTGCAGTGGCTGGAGGCCCTGGCATGCCCATTCTCTCCCTCGCTTTCTCTCTGTCTCTGTCTCTCTCTCTCTCTCTCTGCCTCTTTCTCTCAAATAAATAAATAATAAATAAATAAATAAATAAATACAAAGAATAATTATTTTACTACCATTCTAAGGCATTCTTCTAGTTTTCATCTTTATCAACATTTAAAAATAATTTGAGGAAGATTCCTTTAATCCAAGGTATGCTACCTTATAGTGAGATAGTCCTATAAACATAAATTGAGAACATCTAAGGAAAGTATAAATCAAAAGGTGAGGTCATGGGTCCTCAGCTTTCAAGGACACTGAATTTCTGAGATGGCTCTCAGTTACCCTTCAGGCCCACAAAATGCAAGCAGCACCATGGCCACTGACAACACACCACACGCACAAGCACATGATTAGCCACGCTGGGCTCTGACCTGCATCCCTGTGCTCCAGGTGCAGGAGAATCACTGGCAGGAAGGAGTGGGCATAGGAGGGGACTGACATCGAATCCTCCTGCAGAATGTTCAAAAATGACACCGCAGCAGTTATCTGCATTTCCACACTCGCCACGAGCAGGACTTCCTGTGTGATTACAAAGTTTGGTATTTACAGATGTGAAAAATCAGAAGGTATAATTTCTTAAAATCCAACACAGGCATATTCCACAAATTACTATATGCAACCTTTAAGCATATGCTCCTCTTACTACTTTAAGAAAACTGAATTAATCTATTCCTAATATTTAGCTCATCAGACCTTAAATGTCTTAAGAGTACATAGAATAAATAACATTCTGTGGCTTTATGAAGTGAAAATAACCAAAAGTACACAAACCTTTAAACAACAGAGTAAGCATTTTTGATGGATTTGAATTTTCACTTTGCCATTGGCAATATGCAGATGTCAATCTACCAAGAACAATAGTCAAAGCCCAATCCTGTATTTTTGCTTTGAAAATAAACTTTAGGCATTTTACTATAAAAAGAAAATACTTAACGTGTGACTGTACAAGTGATAAGAACATAGCTGGGAAGTGAATAATTTAAAGGAGTTTTTGAAGATAACAAATTATATTCATATCATGTCCATGCATTATTTAGTCAAAGAGTCACAAAGAAAACTAAGACTCATCAAATGTAAAGGAGAACTTTACTTCTCGAAATATCTGTTTTGAAAGTGTGCTAAGGCAGCTCAAAATATTTCTGTTCAACGATGGGAATTTCCCATGCATGCTAATTTTGTGACTAATAGAGCAGAGTTACAAGAACATCATGGCACTTATGGTCACAGTTTCATTTCCTGAGAAAACTAATCTTCCTGGAATTATTTCCTTATATAAAATGTGAACCGTAGCGCAAAATTGACATCATCTAAATAGCTTTTATTTTTACAACCTACAAACTTACTGTGCAAAATGAGCACTTAAAGAATGACCATCATACATCCAGTATCTTTCTCTGCAGTGTCCTTTTGATACCCAGAAGGAATCACACATTGCCTACACCTTCACTGGTCTCGGCAAAGCCTGCTGTCCCTGCTATCTTTGTCAGCTCAGTTCAGTAATGTATGTACGCAGTGTATGAACTGTACTAAGTATATAAATAGTGTGTGTATTGCCCTTCCAGCTGCTCAGTGCAAAACCTTCAGGGTCATCTTTAGCTCCTCTAACCTCCTTCCTTGTCTCTGTTGAAAGGATCTTCTTTCAAAATAGATCTACAACCTGGCTGCTTGTTGCCTCTACTGTACCATCCTAGTCAAGCCTCCATCCTCTCCAGATAAAGTGATTCTAATAACTTTCATCTGGTCTCTGATCCCATCATTGCCCGACCCCTTGTATCTGTTCCTAGACAGTAGGTAAATTCTTTTAAGAATTAATCTAAGTTTGTGCCATTTTCTGCCCCAAGTCCTCCAATGGCTTTCCTTCTTATTGAAAGTCAAAGCCCTTTTAGTGACTTGCAGGATCTGATCCCAGACTTCCACATGGTGAACCCTGACTTTTTTCAATGAGTTTTCTCTGTTGATCCCATTTTAAGCCATTTCAAAAGCAACTATTATTCATTCTACTGTTCATAGGAATATGCTTATTGTGTATGAGTTAGTTTTCCATGCCCAGACCCTCCCCAGCCCCTTGACAGGCTTACTCCACACCACCACCCAACATCATGGTCTATCTCCCAACTAGGACATGAGTATCCTGACCACAAGAGCTTTCACCTTTCGGTTAACTGCTATAGCCTCAATTCTAAGCACATAGAAGGTATTTAGTAGGAATGGCTGGACAACTAAATATCTCTTACCCTTTCACCTAAACTTTCTGCTCTTGGTGTTCTCTCCCTTCACACATTTTCCACATCTCCTAAAAGGTGGCTTCAAGAAATTTTGAGGTGAGTCCTAAAGATTAGGGATGAGTAAAATTAGACAGAAGGTAAAACAAAAATGGATCACATAGACACACATTCTCAATCCTCTTTCTATCATGTCCACAAAGACCCGTTTCTCCATGCTCTGCCCCAACACCTCTGTCGCCATGATATACATCCTATACCCAGACTTCTTACTGCAATTGGCACAATAGGACAGCTGCCCACTGTCACCATCACAGGAGAGGTGACACGCCTAGTCTACAGAAGGAGCAATGTGGTGAGGTACTATAGACCAAAGGAAGGCCACTGAGTTAAAGTTAACGATGCCACAACTTAACCCTTAGCTGCCAGAAGTCAATTCACTTCAAACACTGACTTCTTCCTCACTGATTTGCATGTCCATTCATCATTAAGACATGGCTTACACCTTAATCGTTCACTAGGCAGTATGGGCTACCTGCCAGTAGCCTTTGCTGTGGCCAGTGCTTACATGCTATGGTTAATGCCTGAAAGCCTATCGCCTACTGTGTGACTGGTTTTTGTTTTGTTATAGTCTCAGCTTTTGTTTCACACACATACACATGTAATTTTACAGGTTTTTTTTTTTTCAAACAATGGTCAATTACATATCTTACAGTCCTTAGCTGAGAGAAGAAGGGAAGGAATGTGAAGGCATAAAGCAAAGGAAATAATTAGTCTCTGAAACCACCCTTCCCATCACTCTTGTTTTACTGTTTCCAGAAAGAAATACTTGCTCCACACTAACAATTTGGGGTTTGAAGATCGCTTAAAAGATCTGACATGGCCAGTGTCCATCACATAGAGGTTTCAGAAGACACAGCTTTTATTTAGAAACAGAAAGTGCTTTGCAAAAAAGTATGCAAGTCAAGTGTGAGACCCAGAGTGTAAATCCAGTTTGCGAGTATGAGTCTGCTGTTCTAAGTTCCGAGAGCTGCATCCTGGCCCCTAAAGTCATCAAGTCCTGGGTTTGCACACGGGCACCCTGCACGCAAAGAAGAACACGAGGAATCTCCAGCTCCAGTCTTCTCATGTGTGACTTAGTCTTCACTCTCGCAGCAACATTTGCCTCAACTATTTTGCATTTTATTTTCGAAAACTCCTCAAGTCTTATCAGGGTTTGGGTTTTTCTCTTGTGCTGACTTCAATATCTGGAACTGTCCACTGTTAAGAACCCAGCACAGACTAGAGATTTCATCACTGCTAAAGAAAAAAAAAAGTATCAATTGATTTCTAAACATTTTTTTTCTGAAACATAATATAATAAACGTGATACTTACCAGTAAGTGTCTCCTCCACAGAGTCACACCCTCTGGACAAACATATGTGAGGACCGTACTCTCCAGATAAATAAGTGTGCATCCTCATGGACCTTGGAAGACACTGAAAAGTAAATTCCTCCATTGCCTGAAGGCCAGGCACCACTCCTTTTACACACTATTACTTGGTGGGCAGCTCAACCTGAAGTCCTCAAAAATTAAATGAGACATTTAATCATTAAGATAAAGGAGCAACTCCAATTTAAGGATCTACTCGGATTCAAGGAAGGAAGATGTACTAGACTCTTCTTAACACGAATGGTCAAAGAAAACATTTTATAAAACAATGTAATACCTTCCATGCTGAAACAGATATTAAATGAACCTGCAATGAATCCATTAAAAAGATTTTCTCTTCAGCTGGGGATCTGGCTCAGAAGGTAAAGTGCTTGCCATGCCAGCTGACTCCAGGGCAGGTCTCAGCACCACATAAAGCATGTGCTTGAATCCCAGTGCCGGGGAGGCAGAGACAGTTTGATTCCCGGGACTTACTAGCTAATCAGTCAATTCCAATTTGAAGAAGAGACCTATCTAAAAAACAAGGTGGAAGCCAGGTATGATGGCACGCTCCTTTAATCCCAGCATTTGGGAGGTAGAGGTAGGAGGAATCGCCATGAGTTCAAAGCCACAAACACATGTGCATGAACACACACTAAATTTAAAAGGAGTCAGAGAGCTGGAGACATGGCTTAGCAGTTAAGGTGCTTGCCTGCAAAGCCAAAGGACCCTGGTTTGATTCCCCAGATCCCACATAAGCCAGATGCACAAGGTGATGCATATGTCTTGAGCTCATTTGCAGTAGCTACAGGCCCCTGACATGACTATTCTCTCCCCCTCCCTCCCTCTTTATCTCTCTCTCAAATAAATAAGTAAATAAAACATTTTTAAAATAATAAAATAAAAAGGAGTCAGAGACATGTAGATCAATGGAACAGAATAGATCAGATATGAATCCATGTTGCTACAGCCATCTGTTTTTTGACAAACATTCCAAAAATACTCACTGGAGAAAAGAGAGCCTTTTAAACAAATGATGCTGGGAAAACTGGATGTCTGTGTGTAGAAGAATGGAACTGGATCCTTCTCTCTCCATGCACAGCTAAGTCTAAATGGATCAACGACCTTAATGACAGATGTGAAACTCAAATTGCTAGAGGAAAAAGTAGAGGAAACTCTTTAACATAGAAACATGGGCAAGGACGTTCTGAATAGAACCTCAGTTGCTCAGGAAATAAGGTCACTAATCAACCAGTAGGAGCTCATGGAATTAGAAAAGCTTTTGCAGAGCCGGGCATGGTGGCGCACACCTTTAATCACAGCACTTGGGAGGGAGAGGTAGGAGGATCACTGTGAGTTGGAGGCCACCCTGAGACTACATAATGAATTCCAGATCAGCCTGGGCTAAAGTGAGACTCTACCTCAAAAATTTTTTTGTATTAAAAAGAAAATTATTGAGAAGAGGCAGCCTATAGAATGGGAGAAAATAAGCTGCCAATTATACAGCTGACAAAGGATTAATAGCTAGGATATACAAAGAACAAAAAAAACATAAACAGTAAGAAAGCAAGCAATCCAATCAAAAAAAATGGGCTATAAGCCGGGTGTGGTGGTGCATGCCTTTAATCCCAGCACTTGGGAGGCAGAGGTAGGAGGATTGCTGTGAGTTCAAAGCCACCCTGAGACTACGTAGTGAATTCCAGGTCAGCCTGAGCTGACTTGGTAAGACCCTACCTCTGAAAAAAAAATGGGCCATGGCAAAAGGCAACACAGTGCTGAGAAGAAGGGATGGAGGAGTGTCCAGCACTGAAACATCTCTATCACACCCTCCAAGGCTCAGAGTCCACTGCAGAAGAGGTGGCAGAAAGAATGTAAGAGCCTAAAATTAAAATAAATAATAAAAAAAAATCTTTTTAAAAAATGTAAGAGCCAAAGGAAGGGTAGGACTGCTTATGATGTAACTGTCCAGACAGAAATTGGCCTCGATATCCGTGACCTCACAGCGCCTAGCAATACCTTCACAAGACCCTCAAAACAGGAGAAAAAGATGATGACATCAAATTTAAAAAGGGGCTAATTGAGAGAGGGAGAAGATATGATGGAGAGCAGAGTCCTAAAGGAGAATGGGGGAGGGAAGGGACATATCATGATTTATTTTCTGTAAGATAGAAGTTGTCAATAAAAAATAAAAAGCAGAAGCCAGGTGTGGTGGCGCACGCCTTTAATCCTAGCACCCGGGAGGCAGAGGTAGGAGGCTCACCGAGAGTTCGAGGCCAGTCTGAGAATACATAGTGAATTCCAGGTCAGCCTGGGTCAGAGTGAGATCCTTCCTTGAAAAACTAAAAATAAATAAATAAATAAATAAATAAATAAATAAATAAATAAAAAAATTAGGTCTGGAGAGATGGCCTAGCAGTGAAGGCATTTACCTATAAAGCCAAAGGACCCAGGTTTGATTTCCCAGGACCCACGTAAGCCAGATGAATGAGGTGGCGCACGTGTCTGGTGTTCATTTGCAGTGGCTGGAGGCCCTGGCACGTCCATTCTCTCTCTCCCTGTTTCTCTCTCTCAAATAAATAAATAAATAATAAAATAATAATAGAAATAATAAATAAAACAATTTTTAAATAAAAATTTAAAAATGGGCATGGAACTGAACAGAGAGACTCAAAAGAAGAAATACAAATGGCCAATAAATATTTTTAAAACTGTTCAACATTTTTAGCCATCAGGGAAATACAAATTACAACTACTCAGATTCTCTCTCACTGTGGTCAAAATGGCTAGCATCAAGAAAACAAACCACAACAAATGCTGGCAAGGGTGTGAGGAAAGAGGAACCCTTACTCAGTGTTGGGGGTGTAATTGGTGGAGCCATTAGGAAAATCAGTGTACTTTTCTCAAACAGCTGAAATTACACCTACCTAGAACCTGGCGGAGCCACTCCTGGACCTGGGCCCTAAGGACATGCCCACCAATTAATGAGTCCATAACGAAGATAAGATACACACACAGTGAACTTAGAGTCAGCCACAAAGAAACGTGAAATTCACAAAAAATGGATGGACATGGAAAATATGTTATGGAGTGAGGTAACTCGGGCTCAGAGAGACAAACACTGCATGTACTCTCTCATGGAATCCTAACTTCAAGTGTTTATATTTACATGGAAGTTGGAGTCATTAGAATAGGCCAGGAAGCTAGAAAGAGGCCATGAGAGGGAAAAGAGGAAGTCTTAGGAGGAGGTACAGTACAGCTAGAGAGAAGGAATGCCAGGGGTGGGATGGTTTAAGTCTGAGGAGGAGGTACAGTACAGGTAGAGAAGGGGAATAACAGGGGTGGGATGGTTTAAGTCTGAAGAGGTGGCACAGTACAGGTACAGAGAAGGAATGCCAAGGGTGTGATGGTTTAAGTCTGAGGAGGAGGCACAGTACAGGCAGAGAGAAGGAATGCCAGGGGTGGGATGGTTTAAGTCTGAGGAGGAGGTACAGTACAGGTAGAGAGGGGGAATACCAGGAGTGGGATGGTTTAAGTCTGAGGAGGAGGTACAGTATAGGTAGAGAGAAGGAATGCCAGGGGTGGGATGATTTAAGTCTGAGGAGGAGGTACAGTACAGGTAGAGAAGGGGAATGCCAGGGGTGGGATGGTTTAAGTCTGAGGAGGAGGTACAGTACAGGTAGAGAGAAGGAATGCCAGGGATGGGATGGTTTAAGTCTGAGGAGGAGGTACAGTACAGGTAGAGAGAAGGAATGCCAGGGGTAGGATGATTTAAGACTGAGGAGGAGGTACAGTACAGGTAGAAAAGGGGAATAACAGGGGTGGGATGATTTAAGTCTGAGGAGAGGTACAGTACAGGTAGAGAGGGGAATGCCAGGGGTGGGATGGTTTAAGTCTGAGGAGGAGGTACAGTACAGGTAAAGAGAAGGAATGCCAGGGGTGGGATGGTTTAAGTCTGAGGAGGAGGTACAGTACAGGTAGAGAGAAAGAATGCCAGGGGTGGGATGGTTTAACTCTGAGGAGGAGGTACAGTACAGGTAGAGAGGGGGAATGCCAGGGGTGGGATGATTTAAGTCTGAGGAGGAGGTACAGTACAGGTAGAGAGAAGGAATACCAGGGGTGGGATGGTTTAAGTCTGAGGAGGAGGTACAGTACAGGTAGAGAGAAGGAATGCCAGGGGTGGGATGGTTTAAGTCTGAAGAGGAGGTACAGTACAGGTAGAGAGAAGGAATACCAGGGGTGGGATGGTTTAAGTCTGAGGAGGAGGTACAGTACAGGTAGAGAGAAGGAATGCCAGGGGTGGGATGGTTTAAGTATGAGGAGGAGGTACAGTACAGGTAGAGAGAAGGAATGCCAGGGGTGGGATGGTTTAAGTCTGAAGAGGAGGTACAGTACAGGTAGAGAGCGGAATAACAGGGGTGGGATAGTTTAAGTCTGAGGAGAAGGTACAGTACAGGTAGAGAGGGAATGCCAGGGGTGGGATGGTTTAAGTCTGAGGAGGAGGTACAGTACAGGTAGAGAGGGGGAACACCAGGGGTGGGATGGTTTAAGTCTGAGGAGGAGGTACAGTACAGGTAGAGAGGGGAATGCCAGGGGTGGGATGGTTTAAGTCTGAGAAGGAGGTACAGTACAGGTAGAGAGAAGGAATGCCAGGGGTGGGATGATTTAAGTCTGAGGAGGAGGTACAGTACAGGTAGAGAGAAGGAATGCCAGGGGTGGGATGGTTTAAGTCTGAAGAGGAGGTACAGTACAGGTAGAGAGCGGAATAACAGGGGTGGGATAGTTTAAGTCTGAGGAGAAGGTACAGTACAGGTAGAGAGGGGAATGCCAGGGGTGGGATGGTTTAAGTCTGAGGAGGAGATACAGTACAGGTAGAGAGGGGGAACACCAGGGGTGGGATGGTTTAAGTCTGAGGAGGAGGTACAGTACAGGTAGAGAGGGGGATTGCCAGGGGTGGGATGGTTTAAGTCTGAGAAGGAGGTACAGTACAGGTAGAGAGAAGGAATGCCAGGGGTGGGATGATTTAAGTCTGATGGAGGTTTAGAGAGAAGGAATGCCAGGGGTGGGATGGTTTAAGTCTGAGGAGGAGGTACAGTACAGGTAGAGAGGGGGATTGCCAGGGGTGGGATGGTTTAAGTCTGAGGAGGAGGTACAGTACAGGTAGAGAGGGGAATGCCAGGGGTGGGATGATTTAAGTCTGAGGAGGAGGTACAGTACAGGTAGAGAGGGGGAATACCAGGGGTGGGATGGTTTAAGTCTGAGGAGGAGGTACAGTACAGGTAGAGAGAAGGAATGCCAGGGGTGGGATGATTTAAGTCTGAGGAGGAGGTACAGTACAGGTAGAGAGGGGAATGCCAGGGGTGGGATGGTTTAAGTCTGAGGAGGAGGTACAGTACAGGGAGAGAGAAGGAATGCCAGGGGTGAGATGATTTAAGTCTGAGGAGGTACGGTACAGGTAGAGAGATGGTTTAAGTCTGAGGAGGAGGTACAGTACAGGTGGAGAGAAGGAATGCCAGGGGTGGGATGGTTTAAGTCTGAAGAGGAGGTACAGTACAGGTAGAGAGAAGGAATGCCAGGGGTGGGATGGTTTAAGTCTGAGGAGGAGGTACAGTACAGGTAGAGAGAAGGAATGCCAGGGGTGGGATGATTTAAGTCTGAGGAGGAGGCACAGTACAGGTAGAGAGGGGAATACCAGGGGTGGGATGGTTTAAGTCTGAGGAGGAGGTACAGTACAGGTAGAGAGGGGGAATACCAGGGGTGGGATGATTTAAGTCTGAGGAGGAGGTACAGTACAGGTAGAGAGGGGGAATGCCAGGGGTGGGATGGTTTAAGTCTGAGGAGGAGGTACAGTACAAGTAGAGAGGGGGATTGCCAGGGGTGGGATGGTTTAAGTCTGAGGAGGAGGTACAGTACAAGTAGAGGGGGGATTGCCAGGGGTGGGATGGTTTAAGTCTGAGGAGGAGGTAGGTACAGGTAGAGAGGGTGATTGCCAGGGGTGGGATGGTTTAAGTCTGAGGAGGAGGTACAGTACAGGTAGAGAAGGGTAATAATAGGGGTGGGATGATTTAAGTCTGAGGAGGAGGGACAGTACAGGTAGAGAGGGGTATGCCAGGGGTGGGATGATTTAAGTCTGAGGAGGAGGTACAGCCAGGTAGAGAGAAGGAATGCCAGGGGTGGGATGGTTTAAGTCTGAGGAGGTGGCACAGTACAGGTAGAGAGAAGGAATGCCAGGGGTGGGATGGTTTAAGTCTGAGGAGGTAGCACAGTACAGGTAGAGAGAAGGAATGGCAGGGGTGGGATGATTTAAGTCTGAGGAGGAGGTACAGTACAGGTAGAGAGGGGGAATGCCAGGGGTGGGATGGTTTAAGTCTGAGGAGGAGGTACAGTACAGGTAGAGAGAAGGAATGCCAGGGGTGGGATGGTTTAAGTCTGAGGAGGAGGTTCAGTACAGGTAGAGAGAAGGAATGCCAGGGGTGGGATGGTTTAAGTCTGAGGAGGAGGTACAGTACAGGTAGAGAGGGGAATGCCAGAGGTGGGATGGTTTAAGTCTGAGGAGGAGGTACAGTACAGGTAGAGAGGGTGATTGCCAGGGGTGGGATGGTTTAAGTCTGAGGGGGAGGTACAGTACAGCTAGAGAGGGGAATGCCAGGGGTGGGATAGTTTAAGTCTGAGGAGGAGGTACAGTACAGCTAGAGAGGGGGAATACCAGGGGTGGGATGGTTTAAGTCTGAGGAGGAGGTACAGTACAGGTAGAGAGGGGGAATGCCAGGGGTGGGATAGTTTAAGTCTGAGGAAGAGGTACAGTACAGGTAGAGAGGGGGAATGCCAGGAGTGGGATGGTTTAAGTCTGAGGAGGAGGTACAGTACAGGTAGAGAGAACGAATGCCAGGGGTGGGATGGTTTAAGTCTGAGGAGGAGGTACAGTACAGGTAGAGAGGGGGAATGCCAGGTGTGGGATGGTTTAAGTCTGAGGAGGAGGTACAGGGTAGAGAGAAGGAATGGGGGGTGGGATGGTTTAAGTCTGAGGAGGAGGTACAGTACAGGTAGAGAGAAGGAATGCCAGGGGTGGGATGGTTTAAGTCTGAGGCGGTGGCACAGTACAGGTAGAGAGAAGGAAATGCCAGGGGTGGGATGGTTTAATCTGAGAGGAGGTACAGTACAGGTAGAGAGGGGATTGCCAGGGGTGGGATGATTTAAGTCTGAGGAGGAGGTACAGGGTAGAGAGGGGGGATTGCCAGGGGTGGGATGATTTAAGTCTGAGGAGGAGGTACAGTACAGGTAAAGAGAAGGTATGCCAGGGGTGGGATGGTTTAAGTCTGAGGAGGAGGTACAGTACAGCTAGAGAGGGGGATTGCCAGGGGTGGGATGGTTTAAGTCTGAGGAGGAGGTACAGTACAGGTAGAGAGGGGGAATGCCAGGGGTGGGATGGTTTAAGTCTGAGGAGGAGGTACAGTACAGCTAGAGAGGGGAATGCCAGGGGTGGGATGGTTTAAGTCTGAGGAGGAGGTACAGTACAGGTAGAGAGAAGGAATGCCAGGGGTGGGATGGTTTAAGTCTGAGGAGGAGGTACAGTACAGGTAGAGAAGGAATGCCAGGGGTGGGATGATTTAAGTCTGAGGAGGAAGTACAGTCAGGTAGAGAGAAGGATTACCAGGGGTGGGATGGTTTAAGTCTGAGGAGGAGGTACAGTACAGGTAGAGAAGGAATGCCAGGGGTGGGATGGTTTAAGTCTGAGGAGGAGGTACAGTACAGGTAGAGAGAAAGAATGCCAGGGGTGGGATGGTTTAACTCTGAGGAGGAGGTACAGTACAGGTAGAGAGGGGGAATGCCAGGGGTGGGATGATTTAAGTCTGAGGAGGAGGTACAGTACAGGTAGAGAGAAGGAATACCAGGGGTGGGATGGTTTAAGTCTGAGGAGGAGGTACAGTACAGGTAGAGAGAAAGAATGCCAGGGGTGGGATGGTTTAACTCTGAGGAGGAGGTACAGTACAGGTAGAGAGGGGGAATGCCAGGGGTGGGATGGTTTAAGTCTGAGGAGGAGGTACAGTACAGGTAGAGAGAAGGAATGCCAGGGGTGGGATGGTTTAAGTATGAGGAGGAGGTACAGTACAGGTAGAGAGAAGGAATGCCAGGGGTGGGATGGTTTAAGTCTGAAGAGGAGGTACAGTACAGGTAGAGAGCGGAATAACAGTGGGATAGTTTAAGTCTGAGGAGAAGGTACAGTACAGGTAGAGAGGGGAATGCCAGGGGTGGGATGGTTTAAGTCTGAGGAGGAGGTACAGTACAGGTAGAGAGGGGGAACACCAGGGGTGGGATGGTTTAAGTCTGAGGAGGAGGTACAGTACAGGTAGAGAGGGGGATTGCCAGGGGTGGGATGGTTTAAGTCTGAGGAGGAGGTACAGTACAGGTAGAGAGAAGGAATGCCAGGGGTGGGATGATTTAAGTCTGAGGAGGAGGTACAGTACAGGTAGAGAGAAGGAATGCCAGGGGTGGGATGGTTTAAGTCTGAAGAGGAGGTACAGTACAGGTAGAGAGCGGAATAACAGGGGTGGGATAGTTTAAGTCTGAGGAGAAGGTACAGTACAGGTAGAGAGGGGAATGCCAGGGGTGGGATGGTTTAAGTCTGAGGAGGAGGTACAGTACAGGTAGAGAGGGGGAACACCAGGGGTGGGATGGTTTAAGTCTGAGGAGGAGGTACAGTACAGGTAGAGAGGGGGATTGCCAGGGGTGGGATGGTTTAAGTCTGAGAAGGAGGTACAGTACAGGTAGAGAGAAGGAATGCCAGGGGTGGGATGATTTAAGTCTGAGGAGGAGGTACAGTACAGGTAGAGAGAAGGAATGCCAGGGGTGGGATGGTTTAAGTCTGAGGAGGAGGTACAGTACAGGTAGAGAGGGGGATTGCCAGGGGTGGGATGGTTTAAGTCTGAGGAGGAGGTTCAGTACAGGTAGAGAGAAGGAATGCCAGGGGTGGGATGGTTTAAGTCTGAGGAGGAGGTACAGTACAGGTAGAGAGGGGAATGCCAGAGGTGGGATGGTTTAAGTCTGAGGAGGAGGTACAGTACAGGTGGAGAGAAGGAATGCCAGGGGTGGGATGGTTTAAGTCTGAAGAGGAGGTACAGTACAGGTAGAGAGAAGGAATGCCAGGGGTGGGATGGTTTAAGTCTGAGGAGGAGGCACAGTACAGGTAGAGAGAAGGAATGCCAGGGGTGGGATGATTTAAGTCTTAGGAGGAGGCACAGTACAGGTAGAGAGGGGAATACCAGGGGTGGGATGGTTTAAGTCTGAGGAGGAGGTACAGTACAGGTAGAGAGGGGGAATACCAGGGGTGGGATGATTTAAGTCTGAGGAGGAGGTACAGGGTAGAGAGGGAATGCCAGGGGTGGGATGGTTTAAGTCTGAGGAGGAGGTACAATACAGGTAGAGAGGGGATTGCCAGGGGTGGGATGGTTTAAGTCTGAGGAGGAGGTACAGTACAAGTAGAGAGGGGGATTGCCAGGGGTGGGATGGTTTAAGTCTGAGGAGGAGGTACAGTACAGGTAGAGAGGGTGATTGCCAGGGGTGGGATGGTTTAAGTCTGAGGAGGAGGTACAGTACAGGTAGAGAAGGGTAATAATAGGGGTGGGATGATTTAAGTCTGAGGAGGAGGGACAGTACAGGTAGAGAGGGGTATGCCAGGGGTGGGATGATTTAAGTCTGAGGAGGAGGTACAGTACAGGTAGAGAGAAGGAATGCCAGGGGTGGGATGGTTTAAGTCTGAGGAGGTGGCACAGTACAGGTAGAGAGAGGAATGCCAGGGGTGGGATGGTTTAAGTCTGAGGAGGTGGCACAGTACAGGTAGAGAGAAGGAATGCCAGGGGTGGGATGGTTTAAGTCTGAGGAGGTAGCACAGTACAGGTAGAGAGAAGGAATGGCAGGGGTGGGATGATTTAAGTCTGAGGAGGAGGTACAGTACAGGTAGAGGGGGGAATGCCAGGGGTGGGATGGTTTAAGTCTGAGGAGGAGGTACAGTACAGGTAGAGAGAAGGAATGCCAGGGGTGGGATGGTTTAAGTCTGAGGAGGAGGTTCAGTACAGGTAGAGAGGGGGAATGCCAGGGGTGGGATGGTTTAAGTCTGAGGAGGAGGTACAGTACAGGTAGAGAGGGAATGCCAGAGGTGGGATGGTTTAAGTCTGAGGAGGAGGTACAGTACAGGTAGAGAGGGGGATTGCCAGGGGTGGGATGGTTTAAGTCTGAGGGGGAGGTACAGTACAGCTAGAGAGGGGAATGCCAGGGGTGGGATAGTTTAAGTCTGAGGAGGAGGTACAGTACAGCTAGAGAGGGGGAATACCAGGGGTGGGATGGTTTAAGTCTGAGGAGGAGGTACAGTACAGGTAGAGAGGGGGAATGCCAGGGGTGGGATGGTTTAAGTCTGAGGAAGAGGTACAGTACAGGTAGAGAGGGGGAATGCCAGGAGTGGGATGGTTTAAGTCTGAGGAGGAGGTACAGTACAGGTAGAGAGAAAGAATGCCAGGGGTGGGATGGTTTAAGTCTGAGGAGGAGGTACAGTACAGGTAGAGAGGGGGAATGCCAGGGGTGGGATGGTTTAAGTCTGAGGAGGAGGTACAGTACAGGTAGAGAGAAGGAATGGCAGGGGTGGGATGGTTTAAGTCTGAGGAGGAGGTACAGTACAGGTAGAGAGAAGGAATGCCAGGGGTGGGATGGTTTAAGTCTGAGGCGGTGGCACAGTACAGGTAGAGAGAAGGAATGCCAGGGGTGGGATGGTTTAATCTGAAGAGGAGGTACAGTACAGGTAGAGAGGGGGATTGCCAGGGGTGGGATGATTTAAGTCTGAGGAGGAGGTACAGTACAGGTAGAGAGGGGGATTGCCAGGGGTGGGATGATTTAAGTCTGAGGAGGAGGTACAGTACAGGTAAAGAGAAGGTATGCCAGGGGTGGGATGGTTTAAGTCTGAGGAGGAGGTACAGTACAGCTAGAGAGGGGGATTGCCAGGGGTGGGATGGTTTAAGTCTGAGGAGGAGGTACAGTACAGGTAGAGAGGGGGAATGCCAGGGGTGGGATGGTTTAAGTCTGAGGAGGAGGTACAGTACAGCTAGAGAGGGGAATGCCAGGGGTGGGATGGTTTAAGTCTGAGGAGGAGGTACAGTACAGGTAGAGAGAAGGAATGCCAGGGGTGGGATGGTTTAAGTCTGAGGAGGAGGTACAGTACAGGTAGAGAAGGAATGCCAGGGGTGGGATGATTTAAGTCTGAGGAGGAAGTACAGTCAGGTAGAGAGAAGGATTACCAGGGGTGGGATGGTTTAAGTCTGAGGAGGAGGTACAGTACAGGTAGAGAAGGAATGCCAGGGGTGGGATGGTTTAAGTCTGAGGAGGAAGTACAGTCAGGTAGAGAGAAGGATTACCAGGGGTGGGATGGTTTAAGTCTGAGGAGGAGGTACAGTACAGGTAGAGAGGGGGAATGCCAGGGGTGGGATGGTTTAAGTCTGAGGAGGAGGTACAGTACAGGTAGAGAGAAGGAATACCAGGGGTGGGATGGTTTAAGTCTGAGGAGGAGGTACAGTACAGGTAGAGAGGGGAATGCCAGGGGAGGGATGATTTAAGTCTGAGGAGGAAGGTACAGTACAGGTAGAGAGGGGGAATGCCAGGGGTGGGATGGTTTAAGTCTGAGGAGGAGGTACAGTACAGGTAGAGAGGGGTAATGCCAGGGGTGGGATGGTTTAAGTCTGAGGAGGAGGTACAGTACAGGTAGAGAGGGGGATTGCCAGGGGTGGGATGATTTAAGTCTGAGGAGGAGGTACAGTACAGGTAGAGAGAAGGAATGCCAGGGGTGGGATGGTTTAAGTCTGAGGAGGAGGTACAGTACAGCTAGAGAGGGGGATTGCCAGGGGTGGGATGTTTTAAGTCTGAGGAGGAGGTACAGTACAGCTAGAGAGGGGGAATGCCAGGGGTGGGATGGTTTAAGTCTGAGGAGGAGGTACAGTACAGGTAGAGAGGGGGATTGCCAGGGGTGGGATTGTTTTAAGTCTGAGGAGGAGGTACAGTACAGGTAGAGAGAAGGAATGCCAGGGGTGGGATGGTTTAAGTCTGAGGAGGAGGTACAGTACAGGTAGAGAGAAGGAATGCCAGGGGTGGGATGGTTTAAGTCTGAGGAGGAGGTACTGTACAGGTAGAGAGGGGATTGCCAGGGGTGGGATGATTTAAGTCTGAGGAGGAGGTACAGTACAGGTAGAGAGGGGGAATACCAGGGGTGGGATGGTTTAAGTCTGAGGAGGAGGTACAGTACAGGTAGAGAGGGGGAATACCAGGGGTGGGATGGTTTAAGTCTGAGGAGGAGGTAGAGTACAGTAGAGAGGGGGAATACCAGGGGTGGCATGGTTTAAGTGCAATCAGGGGAGGGGAGAGGAGGAAGGAACGGGGGAGTAAGAGGAGTGTTAATCAAAATTAGTGGTGCTCGTACTATAGTGGTGAGCATAGCTGTCTTCCAAAATTAACGATGTTATTAATAAACCATATGGAAACCTACTTCTTCACTTGCTATATAATATATGTGGTTTTTTTTTTTTTTTTTGAAGAGAGAGTTTGGGTAGGAATATCCTGTGGGGGGTATAAATGCTGTACCCAGAAGCCATAGGTTGTTTCAGAAGAGTATCAACACCAGGGTGGGGTTCCTTTCAGAGAGTTGTTGTCAGGGAGGCCTCTGAGGCCCTGAACAACAGAGGCCATCGCCAGTGCTCTTGTAGCATCAAAGCTTAGATGGTATGTCCCTCTTGCTGAAGACACCACATGCTCCTTGCAGGAACCTGAGAGGTCAAAATAGAAGAGGGAAGGAGCTCACGGAAGGAGTGGAGAAGGGAAGACACATGAGAGAAATGGCAGGAGGGGATATGATCAAAATGTACCCTGCACATGCAGGAAAACCGCCAATAAAGATGTTTTTAAAGGAGTCAGAAACTGAAAGATCAGCCAATGTGCCTGGAGCACTGAGGGCTGGCTAGGCACGGGTCCCCACAATCATGGTGCTATGAAACAAGAGGAGATGCAAACTACGCTTTAAAGGATTTGGAATGGAACGCTTTCTGCAAGGTTTCAGAGAAGAAGGCAGTAGTGTGGGATGGGAGAGAGACAGTAGACAACTACAACCTTGGAAAGCTATGACATTTATCTGAGCACACCTTCACAAAGCTCAGACTAGCATTAAAGTAGTGTAGCTACAGAAAAGTGTACAGATTCGAGAAATATTTAAGACAAAATAAGCAGGATTATGTAAGAGAGAAGTAAAAGAACCAAGAATAGTGGCTGAGGAGATGGATCAGCCATTAAAGGTGCTTGATTACAAAGCTGCCATCCCAGACCAGATCCCCAGTACCCACAATAAATCCAGATACACAAAATGCTCACGCGCCTAGAGTTCATTCACTCTGCCCCCGCCTCTCTCTCCTCTCTCTCTCTCTCTCTCTCTCTCTCTCTCTCTCTCTCTCTCTCTGACATACATGAACATATTTTTAAAAACAAACCAAGGGTATCAAAGATGGTTCCTACCATCCTGGCTTGTAAGCCAGGAGAATAATAGCGCACTTTAGCACAGACGGCAGTGGAGAAAAGCCATGAGCTCAGTTCTTGGCCTGCTAACTCTGAAATGCCTTCAAGACACATGAATAGAGATTACGAGCAGAACTGCATGCTCACCCTCTGGATGGATCTGCCTCTAAGTGAGTGACTTCTGCAGATGCTATTTAAAGGCATGGATGCATATGAGATATTAAGACCAAAGTGAGGAGCTGCTACTATAAACACGGTTTCTCCCCAACAGAATAAGGGAGTTTAAGAACACAATGTTTACTTAAAAAGATCCACCACAAGTACTTTGGACTATTTAATTTTAGGTTCTGGAGTAATCCTGACATACTGTGGGTACAGGGGTGATTACAGAGTATGGGAGAGGGACACAGGCATACATAGAACCTATGCAGATCTAAACAGAAGCACATGATTAGTTTTTCTGAGATTAAAACAAGAAAGAAAACAAAGAGAGAGCATCATCTTTCAGTAATGGTAAACTGGACAGTAAAATATTAATATATTTTAATATACTCTGGAAGATTTATTAGAGTTAAACAAAATACAGTAATTAAAATCAGGTTAAGCCGGGCGCGGTTGTGCACGCCTTTAATCCCAGCACTTGGGAGGCAGAGGTAGGAGGATCACTGTGAGTTCGAGGCCACCCTGAGACTACATAGTGAATTCCAGCTCAGCCTGGGCTAGAATGAGACCCTACCTCGAAAAATCAAAAAAAAAATTAAAATCAGGTTAGACATAAATAAATTAGTGAACTGGACAATGTGTCAGGAATAAAACTACCAATATAAATCACATAGAGAATAAAATATAGAGAAGAAAGGGGGAAAAAGAAGGCACTATGAGGTCTAATGTATGTGAAACTGGAGTCCTAGAAAAGGGATTTGGTAGTACATTTGTAAAAATGATGGCTAAAGTAGTTTCTAAAGCAAAAGTAAATAAGCAGGCTGGAGACATAGCTCAGTGGTTAAGGCGCCTGCCTGCTAATCCTAAGAATGCCCGTTCGATTCTCCAGGTCCCACTTTGCCAGATGCAAAGTGATGCAAGGGCACAATGCCTCACTTGACCACACGGAGGCACACATGTCTGGAGTTCATTCACAGCAGCTGAGAGGCTGCTGGCATGCCCATTCTCTGTCTGTCTCTGTCTCTGTCTCTCTCTCTCCAAATAAATAAATAGATAAATAAATAAATAAATAAATAAATAAACAAACAAACAAACTACAGATTCAAGAAGCCATATATATTCCAAAAAGTAATCTGCCTTGAGGTACATAAAATCCCATAGCAGATAAACTTCTTTCTAAATGAGGACAGGCAAGGTGGCATGTGCATGCAATCCCAGCACTAGCGAGGCTGAGGTAATAGGATCATGAGCCTCAATAGCCTGGATACACATCTTTCATTTTTAAGTACAATGAATATTACCTAATGCTTTGGGGAGGGTCCTCTCGGAAAACTCCTGTCTCTTTGTAGTCGGCTGTGGGCTCCCCTCTCCCTCAGGAATGGTGGTTAGATTTTTGTCAAGTGCCTTTCCTGTGTCTACAGAGACAACTAGATGTTGCTGCTGTCTTTATGGGTTGTAGTAGGATTTACATTGATTAGTTTTGAATTTCTTTTTGAGGAAGGCCCAACAGACTGTCCTTTTTATGAGAGGAAGAGCGAGACAGAGAGAATTGGCACACCAGGGTCTCCAGCCACTGTAATCAAACTCCAGACATGTGCATCACCTTGTACACATGTGCAGCCTTGCATGTCACCTGTGCATCTGGCTTTTGTGGGATCTGGGGAGTCGAACATAGATCCTTTGGCTTTGCAGGCAAGCAACTTAACCACTAAGCCATCTCTCCAGCCCTAGTTTTGAATCTTGAAAGAACTTTGAATCCTTGAGATAAGGTGGTCATGGTGTATTGTTCTCTTGATGATATATTGTTAGAATTGACTTTTCATTTTCTAAAAAACTGTCTAAGATAGTGTGCTAGCACACATGGAGACCGACACAGTGGGAGGCTGAGGTTGAGGGTGCTAAATTCAAAGCCAACCTGACCTACATAGTGAGACCCTGTCTCAGAAAAACAAAATAAAACACAAATATAATTAGTTAATTAAAATTAAAAAGTAGTTTTGGCTCTCACTTAATAGTTGTTTTGTGGGGGGGGAGCGGGCTGGATATCACAGCAGGACATATGACGTACTTCTGCTCTTTATTTCTTTTACACTTATTCTAACTTTTAGCATTTCAGTCATTCTTTCTTTATTCATATCAATACAAGTTTCTATCTGGTCTCACGTTACTTCTGCCTAACGGATTCCTGTTACCATTTCTGATAGTGCATATTTGATACAACTTTCCTTCCAGGCTCTGTCTGTCTAAAAATAGCAATTTGTCACCTGGACTGCACAGTTCACACCTGAAGTCTGTTTAATTCTTTCTCTGTATATATAGTGTTTCCTTTTCTCTTAATTGTGGCTGCTCCCAAGATTGTCCCCTTTTTTATTTCCACCAGTTTTATAATGCTGTAGCTAGAGATGCATGTACACACATGTATGAAGTTATATCCAAACTTCTATTAAACCAAAAAATATAGCACATCCTCCCTGTCAAAATTCCCTACATGTCCATGAGTATCATTTTCCACCAGAATTTGTAAAATATTTTTATTTATATTTATTTATTTTCAAGCAGAGAGAATGAGAATGAATGTACCAGGTCCTCCAGCCACTGCAAACAATATCCAGATGCATGCACCATTTTGTGCATCTAGCTTTACGTGGGTATTGGGGAATCAAACTCAGGTTGTTAGGCTTTGCAGGCAAGTGACTCAACCACTAAGCCATCTCTCCAATCCTCTACAAGATTTTTTAATTATTATTATTATTACTATTAACAACATATTTCGTATGGATACATCATGTGTTGGTATCCTCTTTTCCCTTAGTCCTGCCCCATTCCACTGGGGATGCACCTCAGTAGGGTTATAAGTATTCCCTATGGGGTTGTGGTTTATGCGTTGTGTGAGCAGCAGCCAGTTATTTTGGGGGGAAGGCTATGCCTCTGGGCATGATGTCTCAACCTGTGGCTCTTACAGTCTTTCCTCCCCCTCTTCTACAAAATTCCCTGTGCTGTGTCCATCAGATTTTTTAAATGTTTTCATTTATTTTTTTTTTTTTTATTTATTTGAGAGCAACAGAGAGAGAGAGAGGCAGAGAGAGAGAATGGGCACACCAGGGCCTCCATCCACTGCAAATGAACTCCAGATGCATGCGCCACCTTATGCATCTGGCTTATGTAGGAACTAGGGAATCAAGCCTTGAACTGGGGTCCTTAGGCTTCACAGGCAAGCGCTTTACTGCTAAGCCATCTCTCCAGCCCTATTTATTTATTTATTTATTTATTTATTTATTTATTTATTTATTTACGAGAAAGCATGTGGGCATGCCAGGGACTCTTGCCACTACAAATGTACTTCAGACACATGCACCACTTTGCGCATCTGGCTTTGCTGGGTACTGGGGAATCAAACTCAAGAGTGACAAACTTTGCAAGCAAGCACCTCTAACCACTGAGCAATCTCCCCAGCCCATATTTTTAATATAGTAGTCTTGGCTATTTTAATTTATATATCTAATATTTCCTGGGCCATTGCTGATGAAAAGCTTAATATTTGCTTTATGCCTTGCTCATTTTTACCCTTTATTTTTTGTGTTGAAGATGGAGGTTAACAGGTCTGAAATGGACATGTCTCCTCTATAAGGCTAACTCGGGGGTTAAACAAATCGACTCAGTAGAGAAGCTAAGTTTAGGTTTTGTTATTGCTATGGTAACCTTACAGTGTCACTGATTTCAAGCACTTCTTCCAGTTGGCACTATTACTTTATGTTTAATGTTCAGCCTGAAATGCCAAAGGCTTCTTCACTCAGTGTTCCTACTCCCCTTGTGGCTTTCAAGCGGAGGTCTCTTGCCACACTCTGCCTTCTCTGTCAGAGACTACTGTTCCTTTTAACTGTGTGTGAAACTAAGAGGAGAAGTAAGTGATTTTCAGTTAGTTGATTCCACACCATCTTAGGGCCTTTGAAACCAGGCTACAAGGATGGAGCTTTTCAGTGAGTTCCTATCCTGAGGCGAATGGAGAGGTGGCAGTCAAGTTTGTTGTCCCTCCTTTTACTGGCAGCAGACCTCTCTGCTTAGCATAACTTCTCCCGCTCTTCCCCCAAGGTCTCCCTTTCCAGAATCCTTCATCATGTGTGGTCCTGGAGGTTCGCTTGTCCCACCTCTTTCCCAGAGTGTCTGGTTTTGCTTCTGGCACTCACACAGAAGCAATAATCTTCCCCTGCACCCAGAAGCAGGTGGCTAAGTGCTCTTCCCTCAGCAGGCCTTTGCTGTGAGAAGGTTCTGATGAAGTAGGCACAGCTGCTTCTGTCCCTCAGTAGCAGTTCATCTCTCCAGCCCAGATAAAGATTGTAAGTCTATAAAAAATATTAGCATGAAGCCAAGCATGGTGGTGCACGCCTCTAATCTCAGCACTCGGAAGGCAGAGATAGGAGGATCACCAAGAGTTCGAGGCCACCCTGAGACTACCTAGTGAATTCAGGTCAGCCTGAGCTAGAGTGAAACCCTACCTTGAAAAACCAAAATATATATATTAGCATGGGTCAACTGGTGTGATGGTGCCATTTCTGTTATGGAGGAAATGAACTGCTCTCTGATTGGATTTGAGGCCCACTTCATGGGAGGGAATTCACGCCTGGTACTGAAAACCCACTCAAAAGCCTATGAAGGGAGATATCATAAGCATAAGGGGGGGTCTACTACTACTGTTTGGCGAAATGGATATATTATGCCCACCAAACTGCTCTCTAAATACTTATGTTTATGCTCATATATAATGCTACTCTTGCTTTTGGTTAGAGAAGCTGATCTTTCAGATGGCAGTGACCACTGGGATGACTCAAATTCATCAAAGTGCTAAGAAATGACAATGATGTGTTCAGAATTAAGTGAGACATCTCTACCACACCCTCCAAGGCTCAGAGACCATTGCAGAAGAGGTGGTAAAAAAGAATGTAAGAGCCAAAAGAAGGGGCTGGAAAGATGGCTCCTAATTAAAGGTACTTGCTTGCAAACCTGCCAGCCCAAGTTCAATTCCCAAATCCCCAGGCACCTGTACACACACATGCGCACACATAATAATTTTTTTTAAAGAAAGAGAGAGCAAAAGAAAGAAAGAGAGAAATGGTGTGCCAGGGCCTCTAGCCACTGCAATCAAACTTGTGTCACCTTGCGCATCTGGTTTACGTGGGAACTGGGGAGTCAAACATGGGTTCTTAAGCTTTGTAGGCAAGCACCTTAACAGCTAAGCCATCTCTCCAGCCCAATAAGTATGTTTTAACTAGCTGCAGGCGTGGGTGTATACATGTAATCCCCGCACTTGGGAGGCTAAGGCAGAAAAGTCAGCCATCCTCACCTGCATAGCCAGGTTGAGCTAAGCTACATGAAACCCTACCCCAAAATTTAAAAAATAAAAATCACCCATATAACTTTCACAATAAATTTCCAGGAAACCTATATATATTCATAAATGTTTCCATGGGACTTTAATTACTACTATAAAGTAATTAGTAATGTCAATTTTGTCCTTAAATACAAATAGAGAAAAACATAGCAAATCATTATCCTTAAGGTGCACAATGGTCAGCACTTTTACTTTGAGCTATAAATCAAAGAAAAGTGATCGTATTGTCTCTTTATGCTTTCTCATTCCTTAGTTAAATCCACCTTTCTTATTTTCCTGTAAAAAAAACTGGAAGAATACATTATATAATTTTATACCTCTAGGCCGGAAAACCTCCTGCAAAGCTGACTCGTACCTTCCACCTCACACTAGGTTATTTCACGCTCTTCTTTTCCCTCCCTCACGCTACAGTGCCTTCTGACAGAATGCTGTGCTCCGCTGTAGGCTCGCTGTGATCTGTGGGGGACCTGGAACATGGTGTTCTGCCTTGATATATAATCTTTTTGCTTTTCTCAGAATCTAACTTTTAATTTATCTCAGAAAATATCTATACTGAGAAGAGAGGGACATTTTTGAGATGCAAACCAAAGAAGAAAACAATTTCCATCATTCATTTATGCTTTCATTCCTTTAGTTCACACTGTTTCTTTTTTTTTTCAGAGAGATATCAAAACAAATCATATTATTTCTTAGAAATGCTTCTTAGAAATCTTCCAACAAAACAGTCTTACTCAAACATTGAATTATTAAGCCCATATTTTCTCAACTTTAAATAAGTATAATGTGTCATCTAGGCATTATGACAATGTTCAAAGGATGTGTCTAAGACAAGCAACACGCCTAACCCACATTAAGTATTCCATACATCGTCTTCCCACTAAGTGTGCTACCTGAAAACACAGCTTTCATCCACAAATATCTTTATCTATAAACTAAATGCTTCCCACTTAAATTTTAAAATAAGATCAGTTAAAAACTTAAACAATGTTATCCAGGCATGGTGGCGCACACCTTTAATCCCAGCACTGGGGAGGCAGAGGTAGGAGGATCACCTTGAGTTTGAGGCCACCCTGAGACCACAGAGTGAATTCCAGGTCAGCCTGGGCTAGAGCAAGACCCTATCTCGAAAAAAAAAAAAAAAAAAAAAAAAAAACTACCCATGTTTAATATAAAATGCTATCATATATGGGGAAAGAGACAAGATATTTTCTAATATCGTTACATGTGAAATTACTGAAAGTAGAACTAGTTGAGCTTTTCAGAATCAAAATATTACTGTATCATATCTACCAATTTTATATTTATTTTTAATATTTATTTATTTGAGGAGTGGTAGTTGGTTGGTTGGTTGGTTGGTAGGTAGGTTGGTAGGTAGGTAGTTAGTATGGGCACTCCAGGACCTCTTGCCATTTCAAGCAAACTCTAAATGCATGTGCCACTTTGGTGCATCACCCAAATGATCCAGGAAAAGCTCCCTCTCTCCAGGTCCTTCATTTTACCACATTGTGAAGAGTTTTTTCCCAAATCAGGTAATGCTTAGTTTTGGGAAGCAGGGTCTGGTGTCTAGGGGTCCCGAGGGTATAGGAGGGGTGGGCAGTATTCCGCCACTTCATCACATAGAGTACTTCTCCTGTGAGAGGTACGGACAGAGCAGCCAGAGCTTTCAAAAGACCTGTCTATGGAAGTGTCTTCTAGAAGCTGTTTCTCATACTTACAGAAAGGTGACTGGGGCTTGAGGAGTGAAATTTTACATTAGAGATCTGCCATATGGTCATGACTGGCTAAGAGGGGAGTGAATACTAGCTACAAGGGAGGATTTGGGAGTCAAGAGGCATCCTGCTCTCAGGTATAACTAGCCCACTTGATAGCTTGGGCAAATTAACCAAGTTGTTTCTCCTTGATGGATTATCTGCTATGGAATTGCTCTCAGGACTCCGAGGTAGCAGTATATAGTGCTTGCACAGTGCAGTACCTGACACATGGTAAGCCTTGGCAAATGCTCACTATGGCTCTCTGTACAGCCAACATTGCACATTTTCAAATTTCTAATTTTATAACATATTTTGGAGCCAAAGTACAAGTAAACAATGAAATAAATTCAAGAACTCAAAAGTTGTAGAAGCGGGCTGGAGAGATGGCTTAGCAGTTAAGGCATTTGCCTGCAAAGCCAAAGGACCCAAGTTGATTCCCTAGGACCCACGTAAGCCAGATGCACAAGGGGGTGCATGCGTATGGAGTTCATTTACTGGCTAGATGCCCTAGCACGCCCATTCATTCTGTGTATGTGTGTGTGTGTGTGTGCGTGCATGCACGCATGTGCCTGCCTCTTTCCCTCTCTTGCTCTCTCAAATAAATAAATAAATGTTTTTAAAAGTTGTAGAAGCATTTTGATACTGTGATTTAAAGAAGTCATCTATACTATCCCAGGTGTAATTTTATCATTATCACTTTTAATTTTAAAAAGGAATACAGTATTGGGCTGGAGAGATGGCTCAGCAGTTGAAGGGATGCAGGGTTTTGAAGACTTATTTTGAAAATCAATATTCTCTCACTTCCAGATAACATAAGTATGTCCAGATTGATATTAAAATCTAACATCCACAGAGCCTGGGGATCTGGTTCAGTGATAAAGCATTTATTTGTCTGGCAGGCACAGGGCTCTGGATTCAATCCCTACTACCACCAAAACAACCTAACAACTAAGAATTAATCTAATATATCATAGAAAAGAGAAAACTACAGGATTAAATTACATAACAAAACATAATAACTATATTTTGAAGCATCTCCACAATTAAGAGAATTCAAACTGGAGGTCAAAATATTTCCTTCCTAGATTTCTACCAGCTCTTCCATCCTTCATTTTTCACATTGGGTATGACTTAAAAAGGAAATTGAGGAAATACAATGAAATTAGTTCGATTATAATATTAGCTCTTTTTAAAAATATATTTATTTATTTATTTATTTATGAGAAAGAGAGATAGAGGCTAGAGAATGGGTGTGCGAGGGGCTCCAGCCACTGAAAACGAAATCCAGACACATGTGCCACCTTGGGCAGCTTATGTGGGTCCTGGGGAACTGAACCAGAGTCCTTTGGCTTTGCAGGCAAGTATCTTAACTCCAAGCCATCTCACCAGCCCATAACTTAATTCTTCATGCCACTTGATTTTTAACTTTAAATTCCTTTGTCTTTAAAATAGTGAAGACAGTAGCATAGTTTTGTGTGTAAACATGTGTAGGTATGTGTATACAAGTGTTCGTGCACATGTGTGCACATGCATGTGGAAACCAGCAGTCAATAGCAGTAGGTCATGCTCAGACACTCTCTCTACCACCTGTCTGGGCATTTTCTGTAGGTGCTGGGGATCTGAACTCAGGTCCTCGTGTTTGCACGCACGGCAAGCACTTTACTCACCAAGCCATTTCCCCAGTCCCTAACCTTGTTTTATAAACTGTTTATAGTTAACACATTATAATAAGGGGAAATGCACATGCAATGAAACCAAAGTATCTGTAAAATGTTTAATCAGGTAAGGCCAGGAAAATCTCCAAATCATGTGCCTCATGTTCTAGAAGGGTAGCTCCAAATGCTGCTCAGACTTGTGCTCTTGGGAACGATTATTTCTCATGTTGGTATGTGTGTTTACGTGTGGTGTAAGCATATATGTGCACGTGCAGATGTGTGCGGGTCCTGCGTCCACACACGTGGAGGCCAGAGGAAGATGCTGGCTGTCTTCCTTCATCACTCTTCCGACTTACTTCCGGAGTCAGGGCCTCTCACCGAACCTGCATCTCCCATTTGCAATGGCACTGACTGACCAGAGAACTCCACAGCCCCTCTCCTGCACTGGCTCCTCTCGGCACTCGGGCTACAGGCGTGTGCATCCATGTCCAGCTGTTTTACATGGGTGCTGGGAATCCAACCCACGTCTGCATGTTTTCACAGCAAGCACTCTTATAACTGCAAGCCATCTCCCCAGGCCCAAGAACAATGACTTCTTGCACAAAATATTTACTGCTCCTATCTTTAAGTTCACTTTGGTAAACCCTCATAGACGCATCAGAAAGTACTAGGATTGTTTTTCTCCATAGAGTCAGCCATCAACTAAGACACAACAAAGCAAAAGAACCATAGGAGGCTCATGTCAGTAATATGAAAGCCCCTCCTCACTTCCCTAATCCAGTCCACGTCAGAAATTGGGTTCACCCTATTTCAGATATAACCACTCTCTGCTGCCCTAGTGAGCCATTTTAATCCAGGCCACCATCAATGCTCATGAGGACCAGGGATGAAGCCTCCTAACTGTTCCACTCTAATCTCTTCTCCACACACCAACCAAAACGCTTGACATAAAATGTAAATGGATTAAGCCACTGCCTTGCTCAAAGTCAATGAGAAATTAACTCTTGCATGCTTTGTCACTGACCATTTCTCTAACCTCAAGTCACACCCCACCCTACCTACTAGGTCACTTGCTGCTAGCTGTTCCACCAAGCTCTGGATCTTGGGCCACCTACTGCTCTCTTGCTCTGGAGCACTCACTCACACATGCTCTTCCACCTTCATTCCGTGGTCTCCAGGCCCTCCTAACGTAGCAGTGAATCACAGACTCCTCTACCTTTGAGATATGTCTTTCACACTTAGTACAGGGCAAGATAAATGAGGGTCCTAACAGTGGTTGTTTACTGATTAGCTAAAGAGATGAAGAAAGTCATTCAGCAATAAATAAAGATTTTCTCAGAACAGTGTTCAGTTCACCAGTTAATCAAATCATCTGTACAGATGATCAATTTTAATTACTTTAAAAGTTTATCAAAATCTTATCTTCTATAATTCAACCATACTGTATAGTTTCAGAAGATATATTTGATACTAATATGCTATTTATATTAATGTAAATATATATAACATACGCACATGTATTTGTATGTATATATACACATGCGTAAACACACACATATGTACATGTGTCCTGGGTCTTGAACCAAGGTCCTTACACACACAAGAGTTCTAGGAGTTATTTAATGGCATTCATTGTAAGCTCTTCAGTAAAATGATTCAGTAAAACAACTTGGGCATCTCTCATGGTCACTACCCTTGGTTTATCATCTTTTATTTTCTTTTATACAA
Organism: Orientallactaga sibirica; assembly: GCA_036365145.1. Taxonomy (NCBI): domain Eukaryota; kingdom Metazoa; phylum Chordata; class Mammalia; order Rodentia; family Dipodidae; genus Orientallactaga; species Orientallactaga sibirica. The sequence goes on along the minus strand of JAEOAD010000038.1, from coordinate 8,938,827 downwards.
CCTTGGACCAGATTTAGCCAAGTCAGCACAGAGTAATGCATACTCACTGACATCAACTCCACAGCCAAAAGCACCTACATGTTGGCTCCTGTCTACTTTATTTATCTGGACTTCCAAGCACCATGATGACAAGGTCCTGTCAGCTAGCATCACCAAAACTGAAAGTGACAGTAGGCCTAGTCTGTAGCTTACTTATTTCAAAACTAGGCATGATTCTGGGAAAATATAAATATAAAAACACTTGATTCACTTCAACTGGATGGAATGCCAAAACAAATACGATCTCAATTCACCACCTGACTGGAATTGTGGGCGTCTTGTAGGAGCGACACAGTACGTCATCCCTGATCTAAACACAGTAGTTGGAGTCATGCTATATAAGTGCCTAAAAATAAAACCCAAAGATATCTTATAATTGCAGAGTTTAAACATATACAAATTAAATGTTTTAAGTTATAACCAAATGGAAAGCTTAAACAAGGTAAACAAAAACTATTAGCAAATATTATCTCTGATCCCACAGTAGGTAAAATTCTGAAGAACACAGAGACATAGTCTGAGCTATTAACGCAAGTTCTGATGATAAAAAGAGCCCATTGCCAGACGTGGTGACACATGCTTTTTTTTTTTTTTTTTTTTTTTTCAAGGTAGGTCTCACTCTGGTCCAGACTGACCTGGAATACACTATGTAGTCTCAGGGTGGCCTCGAACTCTTGGCGATCCTCCTACCTCTGCCTCCCGAGTTCTGGGATTAAAGGCGTGCACCACCACGCCCGGCTTGTGACACATGCTTTTTATTCCAGCACTCTGGAGGCAGAAATAGGAAGAGTTTGAGGCCAGCCTGGGACTACAGAGCGAGTTCAAGGTCAGCCTGGGCTAGAGTGAGTCCCTACCTCAAAACAAAACAAAAAATACAAGAGTACATTGCACACAGGTGCAAATTAGTAATTATTATAAATATTTAATATTTTATATCAATGCTTAATATATTAAGTGGTCAGATGAAAATGTGAAAGATCAAACATTTATGGTCATAAAGTTTAGGAAGTTTAGGAAGTTTAGGAAGGAATGAAATAACTATGCACTAAAATTGTAAAGGCCATAATGCAAGCTTTATTGATGATTCTTCAGGAGTCACCAGAGCGTCTTTGTTAGGAACAGCAACTAAACTTTATTATCGGTGTTTTAGAAATAAAATTAATGTGCTAATATAGACTTTAGTCAACAGAATATCAAATGATGTATATATGATATTTTAAGAATTAAGATTATTAAGCTATTTAAAAAGGTTCCTTCAAACTATCTATTGAAAAATAACTAAATCTTTAGAATTAATTTGCTTAAATATCTCATTATGACTCAAAATATACACAATAATCTTTCTTCCAGTCAACTAGCAAGTACACAAAACCAGCCATGGCAGCTCTGAGACTTTCTCTCAATAATGGCAACACACAACTGAAAGGAAGCAGAAAGTTTAAAATCTCATGTCACACCAACTCACCCTGACTTTTGGCAAGACTCGTCGGAGCGTCTCACTGGGATTCTGTCGCATCAAAACCGGGAGATTTGCGATCACACTTGTTCCTTGGATATCTTGACCAGAACTTACAAAGAAAACACAAATTTGTAATTTGTAATTATAAGCTGAATTCTTATGATTAGAAAATATTTGATGAATTTGAAAAATGACTGCTTTTAATGCTTTCCTACAAAGTTTTAAATACACCATTGAGACATAAAAGTAAAGCCCAAAACACAATTGTGTTAAGTATAAAGACTGGGGAGATGGCTCAGTGACTAAAAGCAAAGCCTATCGGCCCAGATTCAATTCCCCAGCCACTCACGTAAAGCCAGACAGCCATTTATTTGTAGTGGCAGGAGACCCTGGCACACACACATACACACAACCAAAAATAAATAATATTAAATAGTTTTTAAAATATTTAGGGGATGGGGAGATGCTTCAGTAGTTAAAGTATTTGCTTATAAAGTCTGCCTATCTGGGATTGATTCCCTAGTGCCCACATCAAATCAGAGGCACACAAAGTGGCACACAGCAGCAAGAGACCCTGGCAGGCCTATACTCTCTCTTTCCTCTCTCTCTCTCTCTCTTCAGAGATAAAAACATTTTAAAAATTAATTTTAAAAAATTAAAATAATGCTAAAGGCTGGGAAGATATCTGAGTGGTTAAAGGTATCTGTCTGCAAAGCCTGTTGGCTCAAGTTCACTTCCCAAGTCACCCATGTAAACCAGATGTGAAGATGGCCCAACTGGCAGTAGCAAGAGGACCTAGTGTGCATGTGTGTGCATGTGTGTGCATGCGCATGCACACACACATACACAGCACACACGTGCGCAAATAGTTTTTTTTTTATTTTTTATTATTTTATTTGTTTTTGGAGAGAGACACAGAGAGAGAGACAGACAGAGAGGGAGAGGGAGACACATAGAGATGGGCGCGCCAGCAGTCTCTCAGCTACTGCGAACAAAATCCAGATGTGTGCGCCCCCTTGTGGTCAAGTGTGGCATTGCGCCCTTGCGTCACTTGGCATCTGGCTAAACGTGGGACCTGGAGATTGGAACCGCTGGAGATTGGAACCAGCGTTCTTAGGCTTAGGAGGCAGGCGCCTTAACCGCTAAGCCATCTCTCCAGCCCGAAATAGTTTTTTTTAATTTTGTTGTTGTTGTTGTTCTTCGAGGTAGTGTTTCACTCTAACCCAGGCTGACCTGTAATTCACTATGCAGTCTTAGGGTGTCTCAAACTCATGGTGATCCTCCTACCTCTGCCTCCCAAATGCTGAGATTAAAGGTATGAGCCACCACACCCAGCTGATTTTTTTAATTTTTATTTTCATGAGAGAGCGAGAGAGAGAAAAAAACTGGTGCACCAGGGCCTCCAGCCACTGCAATCAAACTCAGGATGTGTGTACCACCTTGTGTGCATGTATGACTGCAAACCTTTGTGTCACCTTGTGCAGTTGACTTATGTGGGACCTGGAGAGTTGGATGTGGGTCCTTAGGCTTTGTAGGAAAGCACCTTAACTGCTAAGCCATCTCTCCAGCCTGATCTTTAAATTTTTTAAAGTAAATTTTATTTAAAAATACATGAAGGCCAGGCGTGGTGGTGCACGCCTTTAATCCCAGCACTTGGGAGGCAGAGGTAGGAGGATCGCCATGAGTTTGAGGCCACCCTGAGACTACACAGTGAATTCCAGGTCAGCCTGGGCTAGAGTGAGACCCTACCTTGAAACAAACAAACAAAAAAAATATATATACATGAAGGGGCCTGGGGAGATGGTTAAAGTCACTTACTTGCAAAGCCTGATGGCCCAGTACCCCGATACCCCAGTACCCACATAAAACTAAATGAGCAAAGTGCCACGTGTGTCTGGAGTCCACTGGCAGCTGCAATAGGCCCTGGCATGCTAATTCTTTCTCATAAATATATAAAAATATGAAAAAAATGAATGGGCTCATTGGTTAAAGGCACTGGTTTGCAAAGCCTGATCACCCAAATTTGACTCCCTAGCACTCTTATAAAGCTAGATGCACAAAGTGGCACGTGTCTGGAGTTTGTTTGCAGTGGCAGGAGGCCCTAGCAAACCACATTCTCATTCTTTCTCCTTTTTCTCCTTTCTCCTCTCTCTCTCTCTCTCTGTTTGCAAATAAATAATAAATAAAAATATTTTTTTAATACATGAATACGGGCTGGAGAGATGGCTTAACAGTTAAGCGCTTGCTTGTGAAGCTTAAGGTCCCTGGTTCAAGGCTCGATTCCCCAGTACCCACATAAGCCAGATGCACAAGATGGCACATGCATCTGGCATTTGTTTGCAGTGACTGGAGGCCCTGATGCACCCCCCCCCGCCTCTTTCTCCTCTGTCTGTTGTTCTCAAATAAATAAATAAATTTTTAAAAAATACATGAAGATATTTAGGTTGTGCTAAAATAAGAATCACAAGAAAATAAAAACTAAACTAAGATTCCCTATTTACATACATATCTTAAAATCTAAAAACCATTATTAAATATTTATTTTAAATTCAACTTCATTTTTCCCTATAACCTGCTAGTTTGTTATACTTCATAAAAGTATATAAATGATAAAAATGTATAATGATAAGATAATAATCATAGCAGCAAATAAAACAGGCAAAAGTATAACCTTAAGTACCATACAATGACATACTAGCCTGGCTCCCTGAGTTGCCAGGACCTTCCTAAAGATATACTCAAAGCTCTTACATGTCAGAACTTTCTGACCTAACCTTCATGAAGGCTTTACCAAAAACCTCTGTGATATTCTAGAGGCCTAAGCACTTGGAAGAAATGTTCAGATTCTTCTGGAAAGTCATCTCCATGAACTGCACAGATGTCTTTAAGATGTGATGTAAGGAACACAAGCTCTGTAAGTACTGAGGCTATATGAGAAAGATCCCATTCTTCATTAACTCCAATTCAGCTAGGAATTAATGATGCCATCACATTCACTTACTAGCTAAATTAAAATCATTTTTACTGGGCTGGAGAGATGGCTTAGTGGTTAAGGCACATGCCTGCAAAGCCTAAGGGCCCAGGTTTGATTCTCCAGGTCCCATGTAAGCCAGATGCACATGGTGGTGCATGCATCTGGAGTTTGTTTGCAGTAGCTGGAGACCCTGGTGCACCCATTCTTCTCTTTCTCTCTTTCTCCCTCTCTCTGTCTCAAACAAATAAATAAATAAATATCTTTTTTAAAATCATTTTTCACTTTTGCTTCTCTTCAAACAGAATTATTCATGGTTGAACATGTATATTAAGACTTTAACATATAGTTTTCCAAATTTTTAAGTAATACATTTTTCTTCAGAGTTGTAAACTTTCAGATCATAAGAAACATGCCCTGACTGTAATTGCATATCAGTTGTTCTAATATGAAGAAAGTTGTTCCCTGTTGCAATGAAATATAGTACACACAATCTTTTCACTGTTCTTACCTTTTTTTTATTGATTTATTGATTTGAGAGAGCAAGAAAGGGAAAGAGGCAGACAGAGAGAGAGAGTGAGAATGGGTGCACCAGGGCCTCCAGCCACTGCAAATGAACTCCAGACACATGCGCCACCTTGTGCATCTGGCTTATATGGGACCTGGGGAATCAAACCGAGGTCCTTTGGCTTTGCACGCAAATGCCTTAACCGCTAAGCCATCTCTCAAGCCCCTGTTCTTACCATTTTTTAGTGAAACTTATAACAGACAAAATTAAGAAAGAAAAGCAAAGAATGTGAAACTGGAGACCATATAAAGACAGGAAGTGGATCAAAAAGGGAAACTAAAATTGTATAGAAAAAGTTACTTGTAGTGAGTTGAATGGTAGCCCCTTAAAATATATGTCTGATCCTGGAACTAGTGGGTGTTTTCTGACTGTTAAATAGGATACTGAGATGATGACATCATCCTGGATTATCTGGGTCAGTCCTCAATCCAATGAGTACTTCAGAGAGGAAGCTAAACAGACGGAAGAAGGAAATCTGGTCAGACATGGAGATGGGAGTTAAGCAGCCATGTGCCTGCCAGGGAATGCTGACACGCACCACTAGCTAAGGAGGTCAGCAATGGGTGCATGCCAAGAGCTTAGGTGACTTCTTCATTCTGGACTCATGTGCCATAGAACTATGTGAAATATATTCTCTTGTTTCAGGCCATCTAGTTTGTGGTAAGTTATTACATAGCCACTGGAAATAAATACACTAGTGCTGTGTTTTAATTTAACTTCAGGTTCATGTGTTTCAACACTTAAGCCCCAATGATGGTATTGTTCCAGAAGGTTGTGGAATATTTAGGTATAGTGACTCACTGGAGGAAGTAAGTCGGGGCTGGGGGAGGCTTGGAGGTTTTATGGCTCATCTCCACTTCCTCTCTCTCTCTGCTCTCTGCCTATGGGTGGGTGTGCTATAACCACCTGATCACGCTAATGCCATCACACTTTCAGGCCATGATAGACCACGTCCCTCAAAACTGAAAGCCAAAATAAAGCTTTCCTCCTGCAAGTTGCTTCTGGTCAGGTATCTGATCACAGAAATGAGAAAAATAACACAACTACTAATGAAATAAGAGAAGAATCTGGAAAAATGATGTTTAATATGACCGGGTCTGCTAAGGGGTAGAGAGGTTCAGTAAATCTGAAATGATAAATAAATAAAAATATTTTTTAAAAACAGAGGTAGGGCTGGAAAGATGGCTTAAAAGTTAAGGCACTTGCCTGCAAAACCAAAGAACCCATTAAGACTAACAGGAGATGGTTCTTGTCTTCACTCTGGAGATGTTCATATTCAGGTGAAATCCACACCTAAAGAATACCCTGGAAGTCCAGGCCCTCGAAATACAAGGTAGGTCAGGTGTCCATGCATGGGCACAGGCAGTTCTGGAGTCCTTCTCAGAGTGGAACAAGGCAGCCTGGTGACACAGCCCCAGTGCGGAGAACTTGGGAGCAGCTCCTTCTCAGAATTTCACTATCCTCTCAAGTGGCTACAGAAAAGTCTACCTTATATTTTGATTCTGGGTATCAAATGCATTATGCAGCATATAACAGGAATTCTTTTGGAATTGGGCTGTTTGTTTACAACTTTTATGGAAGCAAACAAAAGCATTATAAATCAAGTTTTTCTAAGAGTAAGTATAACAAGCAACTAAGTTATTAACTTTTTAATTGCAGACAGATAATTTTGAAAGAAATAGAAATTGCTTTTGAAAGGAACAGAAAGCAATAAGATATGTTATAGTTACTATCCATAAAATACTATCCATAAAATATCCATAAAATTTTATTTTCTAAATGATTTCTAAATTATGCATTATAATGCTGAAAAAACACATGAGTTTATGAAGAACATCTGATTCACACCACCACATTCTGCCCCTCCCCCCATAATCTCACTACCATCTCATGATATAAAATCAATGCAATCAGTCCAACTTTAAAAGTTCCCATAGTTTGGGCTAGAGAGATGGCTTAGCGGTTAAGGCACCTGCCTCCTAAGCCTAAGAACACTGGTTCCAATCTCCAGCGGTTCCAATCTCCAGGTCCCACATTTAGCCAGATGCAAAGTGATGCAAGGGCGCAATGCCGCACTTGACCACAAGGGAGCGCACACATCTGGATTTCGTTCCCAGCAGCTGAGAGGCTGCTGGCGCGCCCATCTCTATTTGTCTCCCTCTCCCTCTCCTCTCTCTCTCTCTCTCTGTGTCTCTCTCCAAAAAAAAAAAAAAAGTTCCCATAGTTTTTATCAATTCCAACACTTCAAACATTTCCATAGTCCAAGGGCTCTTAACTGTGAGCCTATAAAACCAAAATCATGTAATGCCACAGAGTAAACATTTATCATGCAAAGATGGCATTGCAAGGAAAGATTGAGCCAATGCAAGATCTAAAATAAGGTGAACATCAAATCCTGCAGTTTCAAGTCTGACATCTGTAACCAGTGACAAAGTCTCTGAATTCCAGTTCTCCCCCTCCAGATGAACTGCCCACAGCCCAAGGAAAACTCCATCCTGAGCCACCAGCTCTCCTTGGCAGCCATTCCATAATCCTGGCATCTCACCCAAAAAAAAAAAAAAAAAAATCCTGGTGTCTCCACTAAAATCCATGGTTCACCTTGATGTATCAGGTGGGCTACCAAATTTGTTAATACGGAGAGGAGGGGGAATCAAGCTGACTTTGAAGAACAAGACACTCTTTCAGCCTTAGGTCCCCTACTTTCAAAACAGTCAGCATTCTTTCTGCTATCCCAATGCAGAACAGCTAACCCAATCTTAATGGTGGTAATCTCTCAAAAAATTGCAGCTGAATGGGGACTGCTGTTTCCTGCCCAACTTCCATTTCGGTGCAATGTCCAAGTGTTCATATCAGTCCATTTCTTCTAAATTCAACCTTGTTCAAGTTCTCAGAACGTGGGCAGAACACAGTAAACCACTCACACAAACTGCTTATAGCCCAGTCCTATTTTTGCATTTAGGTCTTTCAATTCTGACCAAAATGGTCCATCAAACTCTGCTTACAGCACAACAAGGCATCTCTTGGGTGCGGAGTTTCCACATTCTTCCTACAAATCAGTTCCAAAAGAGCAAAACCCACACATCAGATTTCTAGCAGCAACAACCCCACTCCACTGGTACCAATTTTCTGTTATAGTTATTTTTCATTGCTGGAACAAAGCAGTTGATGGGAGGAAAGGTTGTGATTTGGCTTACAGTCTCGAGGGGAAGCTCCATACTGGCAGGGAAAGCATGGCATGAGCAGAGGCTGGACGTCACCTCTGCCACAGCAGGTGGGAAACAGCAGCAGGAGAGTGAGCTGAGCTCTCACAAGGGGGAGCTGATTATAATACCCCTAATCCCACCCCCAATAACACATCTCCTCTAGCAAAGCTCTACCTCCCAAACTGCCAACAGCTAAGAACTAAGTATTCAAAACATGAGTTTATGTGGGACATCTGATTTAAACCACAATAGCCAAAATAGCACAACATGAGTAACCTCTAGTCTACTTAAATGTTAGTATGATGACAAATCTGGAAAGTGTTGATGATCAGAAAAAAGAAACAAGTAGGCTTGGCTGCTAAGTTGGGGTACTGACTTGAGTTTCTCAGGGCTGTGAGCATACTGAAATCCTTCACTGACTCTGGTCACAGTCAGCATAAATAATACAAATAACATGTAATGGGTGTGAGTCTGCACTACATAACTGAATCAATCAACATAGAAGAGTCAATATAAAATTTACTTTATTTAACATGGTACATGCAATTTTTTGTTGTTGTTGTTTTTTTGTTTTGTTTTTCGAGGTAGGGTCTCACTCTAGCTCAGGCTGACCTGGAATTCACTCTGTAGTCTCAGGGTGGCCTTGAACTCACGGTGATCCTCCCACCTCTGCCTCCCGAGTGCTGGGATTAAAGGCATGCACCACCACGCCCGGCTTTTGGTATATGCAATTTTAAAATAAATTTCTAATCAATCTTATCCTTGTAAAATAAAATGAGCTTCTGAGACCTTAAAACTTCCAACTTTTGAGCCGGGCGTGGTGGTGCACGCCTTTAATCCCAGCACTTGGGAGGCAGAGGTAGGAGGATTGCTGAGAGTTCAAGGCCACCCTGAGACTACATAGTTAATTCCAGGTCTGCCTGAACCAGTGTGAGACCCTACCTCACAAAAAACAAAACAAAACAAAAACTTCCAACTTTGACTGGAAGTCAGACATAAGGAATTATCGTCATGGCTGCTTTTCGCCCAGGCATATTATTCTTTGGGATAGTTCTGTTTTTAGGATACTTACTCAGAACACAGCCTACTAAGCAAACCACTCCTCAAACTGAAAAGAACTGGGTTAATCATCTAAGTTGAACACTAGCGGCTAAAAAGGGAAAAGGAGAAAAATAAGACTAAATAAATGAATTTAGGACAGTAATCTCTTAAATTCTAAATTAGTATCACTAATTATTCAATTTCCCTTGGGAGATGCACCTATTTTAAAGAACCATTTATAGTACTATATTAAGCCAATGAAAACTCAAGAATGCTTTGCTATAATATAGTCTGGCAGTCATTTTCACTGCTTCCATGGCTGTGTTAGTAAACACCACTCAGTTGAGTTAATCAATAGCTAGTTTTCAGCACCTCTAATCAAAGGATGTTCTGCCAAGTCTTACATTCCTCCATACTTAGCAGAGTAGCACTTCATAAATATTTGTCTCCATTTCACCTCAGCAGCCATTCTTATTGTTGATAGCTAGATCTTATTACCTAGAAACTTCCGTGTAGAATCTTAAGCTCTATGCCTCCCTTGTTGTCTGAGCATTCTTTCCATCTTCCCATTGATAAGTCTAGTTCTCGTGCTCATTACAATTCCCATCCCTCAACTCCTTCTTATTCTCCAGTTTATAATATGAACATCTCTCCTACTTTTCTAAGGTTATCCAACTTGCACAATTCCAAAATCCATGTCAAGCATTAGTGTGTGTGTGTGTGTGTGTGTGTGTGTGTGTGTGTAGCCACATATGTTTGAATCCTTGTTCCTCAGCTGGTGGAGCTGTTTTAGAAGGCTGGGGAGACATTAGGATGTAGGGCCCAGATGGAAAACTTAGACTACTGAAAGTCAGTGTTGAGGACTGTAGCCTGCATCTGATTCCAGTCTCGCTCTCTGCTTCATGCCTGCTACCCTAATTGAACAAGTTGCAAACCTCACCCCCAACAACTCCTGACAGATAGAGTTATCCAATGGCATGCCTTGCTCACCATGAAGGGTTGTTCTCTCTGAACCATGAGCCAAAACAAATACTTCTCCCTTAAAGCTGCTTCAACCAGGTATTGGGTCATGGCTACAAGAAAAGTAATTAATATAACCTCTCTTTCAAACTGCGCACATAACCAATAGCAAACCCATCCATCCACTTTATCCATCCCATTCTTGCTCCTACGCTGTGCAGTCCTTTTGGAGAAAACTGTAAGTGTGCTGCTTAGTGCTTTTTAAAAGAAACACTGGTTCTCAATAATGCTCAAAGGAAACACAAGATTATAGTTTGTGACAATCAAGGAAAGTTGATGATACAGAAGAAGGAAGAGAGGAAGGACGAGGGGGTTGGAGAGAGGGAATAAATCATGTAAGAGACATGCCTCATAGGCAAGTCTGTGCGAGCATTTCCAGGAAGTATTAACTGAGAAAGAAAGACCTGCCCCCAGAGAGGGCAGTGCTTCCTTCCAGTGGTGGCCTTTACATAACCCAGAGTGGGTGGACCTTTGGGTGCCAGCCTATATATAACAAGGCTCCAGGAAAAAAGCAGTGCCTGTTGCCTGGCTGTCCAGGATACTTGTTATGGAGCACTTGAGTGCTTTCTCCATGGACATTGGCACCCAGCTTCTTCAGCCTTCCAATGTGGACCAAGGAGCAAGCAGCTCTCTCAGAACCCTCCAGGCCCTCAGTGCCAGATTGGAACTGCATCCAGCCTCATGGACCAAACACTGACTGGATTCTTAGACTCAAAAGCCTACAGACAGCCACTGTTGGACTGTCCAGCCCATATCTTATAAGCCAATCTAATAAAATCCCCTTTATAATACGTACTGAATCTATCAGGTCTGTGCCTCTAGAGAACACTGGAAAATACAGCTGGGATATAGCTCAATGGTAGAATGCTTAGATAGCATGTAAGGGGACCTGGGCTCCATTCTGATCAGTAAGAAGGAACCTAGACACTAAAAATATTTTCACTATTCTCGTGCCTTTCTCCTACCACCTGAAAACTCAAATTTAATGAGAAAGACTGATTTATATGCACAGCAAAAATCCTCTTTTCCTAGCCTGGTTTACTCAATGGTAAACCAACTGGGAAAAAGAGAGAAGCAGATGCTACCTAAAAAAGATGCCATAGTCACAACATATATGAGACCCATTTACTACTGCACTGCATGCAAGACAGTGAGTGATCTGTGTTCCTCCAGGGCCAGTGCTGCTAATCGCGGAAGCTCTCACTGTACTCCAAAACAACATAAAATCTCTGACTCTGCTGGACTTTGTAACAACGTTGTCCATGCCAGACAGGCCCTGCTTTCAGTTCACAATGAAAACTAAATTCACATAGTTGATATTTAGTTATTTCTTTACCCATTAAGTTATTGAACTATTTTTATAAATAGAACAAAATTAATTAATTATCTTATAGAAATAATCTTCCAAGAAAGACAAAAACCTTCTTTAAGGCAAAGATGATTAGATGAGGGAATCTAAAACAGAAGATATTGAGTACTAAAATCTGTAATATCAGTAACCTCTTAAATATGGCACATGATTCAAATATTACCATATAACAGTACTAAACCAATTTAAAATTTTCAGAACAAAAGTTAGAGACCATTTAAGCCTGATTATAGTCACCATGCTTAGGAACACAAAGAAGTATTTTATATTTTTTTAAATATATTTTATTTATTTATTTGGTAGAGAGAAGGAGGTAGAGAGAGAGAAAAAGAGAGGCGGAGAGAATGGGTGCACCAGAGCCTCTAGCCACTGCAAATAAACTCCAGATGCATGTGTCCCCTTGTGTATCTGGCTTACATGGGTCCTGGAGAATCAAACCGGGATCCTTTGGCTTTGCAGGCAAACACCTTAACCACTAAGCCATCTCTCCAGTCCATATTTTATATTTTTAATAGGACCACAAGGATAAAAGAAAAATTAACATCAAAGGGCCTACTGTGTGTCAGGCAAAGCACCATACATACAGTGTCTCAATATTCACAGTATATGAGTAATATATTTCTATACTTTATAGCTGAATAAACTGAGATGGGGAAAGTGACTGCCTCAAAGTCATCCAACTAATAAAGACTAGGGCTAGCATTTCCGCCTACCATTTGCAAGTCCATAACTGATAACTATGCATCACTTGGGATCACAGTCCTAGCAAAAGAAACAGCTCAGCTATCAGTCAGCCTTTTTAAAAGGTCCTCTAATGGGGGCCTGGAGAGGTTCAGCGTTTGAAGTGCTTGTCTGCAAAGTCTAAGGACCCAGGTTTGATTCCCCAGTACCCACATAAGCCAGATGCACAAGGTGGCGCATGTATCTGGAGTTTGTTTACAGTGGCTGGAGGCCCTGGTGCGCCTATTCTATCTGCTTCTTCCTCTCTCTCTCCTTCAAATAAATAAATAAATAATACTTTTAAGAGTCCTCTAACTAGCCGGACATGGTGGCGCACGCCTTTAATCCTGGCACTTGGGAGGCAGAGGTAGGAGGATCACTATGAGTTTGAGACCACCCTGAGACTATATAGTGAATTCCAGGTCAGCCTAAGCTAGAGTGAGACCCTACCTCAAAAAGTAAAAATAAATAAATAAATAAATAAATAAATAAATAAATAAATAAATAAAAAGTCCTTTAACTAGAACAAGACCTCCACAAAAAATGAGCTCATCAACATTTTGACATGGATGATAGAAAAGGGAAAAAAAAAAAAGAGTCATCAAAATAGGACAGGGTGACCATAGTACTAACTTCTCTCTCTGTTGGAGAATTTGCTTATCTTTTTTCAGATGGACAATGAACCTGAAGGGAGGATCAGTTAATCACACCTCACCAGGGCCCCAGCTGAAACCATAGAACGAAGGGGAAGGGCAAGAATACGGCGTTCATGGCGATCACAACACCAGAAAAAGGCTGAAGGAGATAAACAAGAGAACATCCAACTCCTACTAAGCCAGATATCCAGAGACACAGAGGCTCCCAAAACCTCATCACTGAAGCAGAACTAAAATGACCCCAATGTGGCTCAGGGAAACTCATGGAAGAGAGGGCGGAAAGATTGTTAGAGTCACAAGTTGGGGCATTATGCACAGAGACTGGGGCCTACCCCCCAGAACTCTTGACTAACCTCACAATGCATGACCCACATTCCCCATTGATGAGGGTCCCTTTGAAAGAGGGAGGACAGGGAAGAGGACAATGGAACCAATACTATGAATGTAAAATCAGAATAATATAATTTAAAAATATATATTTTAAAAAAAAATAGGAGAGGGTCATGTTGGAAAAGAAGGATTTAGTGAAGGCGGATGGGCAAGGTAGAGGACAAAAGAAGGTATTTGAAGGGATTATGATCAAATAACAGCATGTATGAAAATAGTTCTCTAGGCTGGAGATGGAGCTCAATGGTAGACCATGTGCCTAGCATGCACAAGGCCCTGGGTTTAATCCACAGTGCCATACAAAAAAGAAAAAAACCTCTAAATTAATAATATTGGAACAATTATCAGATAATCTATTTAATAATATTCATAAATCTAATGATTTCTGCTATTTTTTTTTCTGCTTTAACAATGCCATGCCTGCAGGGGCTTCATGTTTGCTGTTAAAAAACAAACATCTCTATCACCAGTTGCACAGAGACTATTTGCTGTGGAAGGGCTCGCCCCAACTTTATCAAAATTGAAGCCGGGCATGGTGGCACATGCCTTTAATCCTAGTGCTCTGGAGGCTGAGGCAGGAGGATCACCATGAGTTCAACATCAGGCTTGAGACTACATAGTGAATTCCAGGCCAGCCTGGACTACAGCGAGACACCTTACCTTAATAAAAAATAAAAAAATAAAAAAAAAAACCTGGGTGTGGTGACACACGCCTTTAATCCCAGCACTCAGGAGACAGAGAGGAAGGAAGATCTCCATGAGTTTGAGGCTACCCTGAGACTACACAGTGAATTCCAGGTCAGCCTGAGCTAGAGTGAATCCCTACCTTGAGGAAAAAAAAACTATGGGCTGGAGAGATAGCTTAGCATTTAAGGCATTTGCCTGTGAAGCCTAAGGACCCAGGTTCAACTTCCCTGTACCCACATAAACCAGATGCACATGGTGACGCATGCATCTGGAGTTTGTTTATAGTGGCTATAGGACCTGGCGCACCTATTCTCTGTCTTTCTCCCTCTCTGTCTATCTATCTATAGATATAGATATATATAAAACCTTCAACTCAAAAATTGAGCTCGTTTTCCTCCTCCTCTTTAAATCAGAGGAGGTACAAGAGAGCCCTCTGTCTCTCAAGTACACATTTAGAATGAATTCAGACTCCCTGCTGCCCTCACATTCCACAGCAAATCTCACACCACCATGCAGGTGAGCACAACCCTCACCATCCTAGAGCAGTGACCTGTTAGCACACAGCACAGCTCAAGCACCAACAATTGTTTGCTTGGGACTTGTTTCTATGTTATAGTTCCATATGAAGATTATATTTGAAGTTAACCTTAATATGTTTTTGCTTTATGAGATATAGAGTAATTAATTTTTAGTTTCAATTCTATATGCACATGTATATGCCAAATCAAAATGTATTCCTACAATGATAATAAAGAGAGACCATGAAAATCACTGCTCTATAGTATTTTGCAAAGTAAAATACTATGATTGCCGAGGTCTGCTTTAACATATGAGCTAGTGCAGTGATAAAGAAAGACATGCGAACTACGAGTTCAGAAGTAACTGTATAAGCTTGGAAGATTTCTGGTAACAGTGGAAGTCCCTCCCTTTCAATTTCCTCATTAACTAAAAGCAGTTTTAAAAATCCTTTGTAAATGTTCTTAAAACATATTTAGATATGTCAAGAGATAGCAGTGGGGAGATGTCAGCTAAAGAGATATACTATCAACCCAGTAAGAGAAAGTGAGAAGATAGAATGAAAAGTTACCAAGAGTCGTAAAACACAAATAAAATTAAGGTCACATCCCTGGCACATTGAGGAGGAAGGGAAGATAGCCAACTACTTAAGCTGTAGAAGACAGGTGGACTGCCAGAGAAGCACTTACTCAGAATTGCTGGATGCAAGCACTGGTTCCAGGCTAACACCATTTAATAATGCCTTATGCCTAACATGGACTTCATTGGGATTCAGCAATGATTGGCTGAGGACTTAGGGTACTGGTGGAAAAAGGAAGAGCATGCCGTTGAAATGATTTGAAAAGATAGTCAGGCTTCCATAATAGACATATTTAGATTAAAGAGTGATTAGTTCAATTTTGAGCTCACAGAGTCTGAAAAGCCAGCAAGAAATTCTAGAGGAGATGCCTTATAGAAACACCCACTAGGGTGCCAGCACGCAGTCCTGGCCAAAGTGCAGGAGGCAGGGTGGAGGCTACCTACAAGCCTATCACACAGACAATGACTAAAATGTGAAGTGGAAAATATGACCCAGAAAGACAGTACTAAATAACACATAATGGCTCTTGTCTGATCACCTGATTGAAATGACCATAAATGAGAATCAGAAGAAACATAATAAACAAAAACATTGTAATGTTTAAAAGATCAGGAGTTGGGCTGGAGAGATGGCTTAACAGTTAAGGCACCTGCCTCCTAAGCCTAAGAACCCAGGTTCCAATCTCCAGGTCCCACGTTTAGCCAGATGCAAAGTGACGCAAGGGCGCAATGCCACACTTGCCCACAAAGGGGCACATGCATCTGGATTTCATTCACAGCAGCTGAGAGACTGCTGGCACGCCCATTCTCTGTCTCCCTCTCCCTCTCTGTCTGTCTCTCTCTCCAAAAATAAAAAAATAAATAAAAAATAAATAAATTTTTAAAAAAATCAGGAGTCAACCAAAAATCAATCTGTAAAAGCTTTGTAAAATAATGATTCCTTTTCACTGCCAATAAAACAGATCAGAAGAACCCAGGCTCCCACCACAGCTTTTGCCTAGGGATTATATACATTGTTAGATACTGTTAAGACTTTAATTTTGAGCTGGGGAGATGGCTCAGTGATAAAACACTTCCATGCAAGCTTCAGTGCCTTAGCTTGGATGCTCAGAACCCACACAAAGCCAGACACTGTAGCGCAAACATCTGTAACCCCAGACTGCCTCATGCAGAAAAGGTTGTGGGCCTGGGCAGATGGCTCAGCAATTAAAGGCACTTGCTCGAAAAGCCTTCCAGCCCAGGATCCAATTCCCCAGAACCCACATAAAGTCAGATGCACAAAGTGGTACACAGGTCCTGGAGTTCACATTTAGTGGAAAGAGGCCCTAAAACACCCATTACATGCGTGTGAGCATGCATGCAGGTACTCCAACTCCTCACAGATAAAAATATCTAAGGGCTAGAGAGATGGCTTAGCGGTTAAGGCTCTTGCCTGCAAAGCCTAAGGACCTAGGTTCAATTCCCCAGGACCCACATAAGCCAGATGAATAAAGTGGAGCATGCATCTAGAGTTTGTTTGCAGTGGCTGGAGGCCCTGGAGTACCCATGTTCTCTCTCTATTCTCTCTCTCTCTCTCTATTCTCTCTCTCTGTATCTGCTTCTTTCTCTCTCTCTCAAATGAATAAATAAAATATAAGAAATTGTTTTAAAAATCCTTATAAAAACAAAAGAAAGGTAGAGACAAGAGAAGCTCATGAGCCACCTAGTCCAATGAGACCCTGCCTTAAACAAAATGGAAGGCAAGGACCAACACCCAAAATCCCCTGACCTGCACATGTGCCCACATTCATTCTCTCTCTCTCTCTCTCTCTCTCTCTCTCTCTCTTCTCTCGCTCTCTCTCACACACACACACCAGAAAAAAAAACAATTTTTGCTATGCATATATCCAAAAGAGTCAGAGTTACTTACTATAGAGACACCTGCACTATTCACAATAACCGATGGAATTAACTGTGAATGGATGGACAAAGAAAATGTGGTATACACACAATGAAATTTTATTAAGCCAAAAAGAAGTATGAAAATGCATTGCTTGTAGGGAAAATGGATGGAACTAGAGAGCATCGTGCTAAGTGAAATAAGCCAGTCCCCAAAGACAAGTACTTCATGTTTTCTCTCAAGTATGGAATCTAGAGGACTGGGTAAAACCTCAAGACTTTAGGGATGTGCAAAGGGAAGAAGGAAGAGGGTACGAAATGCTGGTGGGAATGTGGAGAAAGAGGACCCCCTGCTCATTGTTGATGGGAATGTAAACTGTGCAGTCATTGTGAAAATCGGTGTAGACGTTCCAGAGACAGCTAAAAAATAAGTTTACCATATGACCTTAGGCATCTACCCTAAGGACTCTACTCACTACCTTAGAGATACTTGCTCATCCATGTTTTGTTGCTGCTCTATTCACAATACTGAGGAAATGGAACCAGCCTAGATGTCCTTCAGCTGATGAATGGATAATGACAACGTGGTATATTTATACAATGAAGTTTTATTTGGCTATAAAGAAAAATGAAATTATGAAATTTGTTAGGCACGGTGGTGCACGCCTTTAATTCCAGCACTTGGGAGGCAGAAATAGGAGGACCACCATGAGTTTGAGGACACCCTGAGACTACATAGTGAGTTCCAGGTCAGCCTGGGCTAGTGTGAAACCCTACCTCAAAAAACAAACAAACGAACAAAGGAAGGAAAAGAAAAGAAAAGAAAAGAAAAGAAAAGAAAAGAAAAGAAAAGAAAAGAAAAGAAAGCAAAATGAAATTATGAAATTTGCAGGGAAATGGCTCTGGAAAGGATTATACTAAGTAAGGTAACCCAGGCTCAGAAAGTCAACCACCACATGTTCTCTCTCATATGTGGATCCTAGATTCAAAAGTTTAGACTTGTGTATGAGTTGGAATAAAAGTCCGTAGCAGAGACCAGGATATTAGAAAGGGGCTATGAGGTAGGGAGGAGAGGGAAGGGCTTAAGGAAAGGGTTTAGTAGGTATGTAAGTAGAGGGGCAGAATACTGGGGAGAGGGGAATGGTCTAAGGGAAGGGAATGTACGAGAGGAAGGTAATGGTTAATCAACACTGAAGATTTATGTACAGGCCATCTGGAAACCTACTTCTTTGCTGGCAAATATATATATATATATACATAAGAGTTGTAAAGGTGGCTAATGCTATACCCAGAAACCACAGATTGTTGTTGAAAAAATTTCAGTGCCAGGGGTGTAATTCTTTCCAGCAAGTTATTGGCCAGGGGAACCCTGATGCCTCAAAACATTATAGGCTATTGCCAAGGCTCTTAAAGGTTGCCTACCAGACTAGATGGTAAGACCCTATTGCTAAAGACTCCACATATTTGGGCTGCAAGTCACTGAGAAATCAAGCTGGAACTGAGCTGGAAGCCTCCTTCCTGTTGACTGTCAGGATGCTGGAAAGACCTATGCAGCCTATAGGGGGAAAAGTCATCAATGGTCTCAACCAGCAGTGAACCCTGAAAACTCTATACAGCTGACCAGCAGGCCAAATGTACCAACGAGTGCAATGGTGGCATGTCTGTTACGGGGGAAAACAACTGTTCTCTGATTGAGCTTGAGGTCTACTCTATGGAAGGGTACACCTACATGAAAACCTAATCAAAAGCCTATGGCTAGGGAGGTCATAAGCCCTAGGGGGAAAAAGACTACTGTTGTCTGACTAAAGGATATATTATGTCCACCCAACTGCCCTCTAATACTTATGTTTAAACCCGCATATTGATGCTATTCTCCCTTTCAGCTAGAGAACATTTTTCTTTTCAGATAGCAGCGACCACTGCTGTGACCCAAAACTCACCAAAGTACTGAGAAGAAATGAAAGTGGAGTGTTCAGCACTAAATGAGACAAAACTATCACACCCTCCAAGGCTCAGAGACCATTTCAGAAGAGGAGGGAGAAAGAATGTAAGAACCAAAGGAAGGGAAGGAGTGCATAAAATACTGTCTTCCAGACACAAAGTGGCTTTGATCTGCATGACCTCACAGTGGTTGACACTACCTACACAACACCTGTATAACAGGAGGGGGAAATGATGACAGTGAAATAGAAGAGAGACTACTTGGAAAGGTGAAGAGATTCAGTGGAGGGGAGATTTGGGAGGGGGAAAGGAGGGTGGTAGGAGGGGATTATGGTCATGATCTATTGTCTATATTCATGGATGTTACCAATAAAAAGTTAAGAAATGAGACTGGTGTGTGTGAGGCTTGTGACTGCTGTTCACATGAAGTTTGTGACTGGTGGAAGTAGAAGTCATGCACAAGCAAAACCGTGACAGTGAATTAGAAACTGCACAAGCATGGCTTCCACCTACATAAATATGCTACTGCTACTTGTCACTCTTTGGGGGTTGGTTCAGGAGACTTCTCTTTAGTGCACTGCCCCTTTGTGTAGCAACACTGGGCCCCAATAAAGGTTCCTCCCAAATGGACTTTTATTGAGTACCTGTGGTCTTTAGACTGAGTTGATAACACCAAAAGCAGAAGAAACCTTGGGCTTCCATCTCAAGTATCCAGCAGCAGTACCAGCTAAAACTGACTCAGAATAATCGTGAGGTTGTGGGTCCCTAGGATCCCCCGTACCCAGTCTTACTCATCAGGTAAGAGATGGCTTAAGCGCTCCAGAGAATGACCAGGAGCAGAAACTGGGAAATGAGACACCCAAGGATTGCACAAGGGGAGAACTGCAATGGGCTGAGGCTGAGCGTTCGAGAGGTTGCCAAGGGTTAAGAACCTAGGGATGGTCCTGACAGCCAAAGCTCAACGGCTACAATACCAACTGCTGAGTGCTCAGGGCTGCTGAATGCATGGGTACTAAAGCTCAGAGAAAAAGTCTGTGGCTGTGACCTAGAGGTCCAAGTCTCAGGTTTAAAAAGCTTAGGAGCCATCAGCCTGAAGTTCTCAGGGCTTAGAGCTGGAAGCCTTATCACTTGTCAGTCTTTGGGCTAAGTCAAGTGTGGAACTGTAAGCCTCTAGGATTGGCCCTGTAAGCTTCTTGGATTCATGGGCTCAGGGTGATTTTCATCCTAACAGAGCAAAGGACCCCTAGCCAGCCATGTGTGTTGCTATGGACAAAACAAGGTAGGCTATAATAACATCAGAAACTGGGAGTCAAATGGGGATTAGAAACATAATCATCTCCCCCACAGCTTTCACACTATGTCAATGAAAAAACCAGCTCTGGAGCCTGTGCACAGTCAGCTAACTAGCCATGGCCAGAGCGAAGACGCCACCTCCGCAGAACAACAGTCTGCTGTAAACAACACCTTCCACGGGTTTCTAAACAACTACTCACTTAACTTAATCTCAGACATACATACTTCAGGAAAACATGAAGTTAACTCTTTGATTTTTCCTTATAGCAAAAATCACTTCTTTCAGTAAGATACGACTTCCTAGTCCTCTAAGCATCATAATCAGTTTAAGCTCACCAGGTGTGGTGCACGCCTATGATCCCAGCACTCAAGAGGTACATGTAGGAGGATTGCCATGAGCTCAAGGCCAGCCTGAGACTACACAGTGAATTCCAGGTCACTTTGGGCTAGAGTGAGACCCCCGCTCAAAAAAGTAATTAAGATTTATTCAAGTATAATTGATAAAAATTGTGTGTCTTCAAGATGTAATGGGTTTTCTCCCTTTTACTGTAAATTGACAAATCACAATCGTGTCCATCATGGATAGAAAATGATCATGGTGCTGTGACAGATGTGGACCTTGTGAAGTGACTGTCAGGATCTCACCTCTCTGTGGGGAGGACGCAGCAGTGCTGCATAAATGCCTATGACAATGGTCCGCAAGCATGCCTCACCGACCACAGCAGCCACCTGTGGGTTCAAAGATGTTCTGTGAAGGTCGCACAATGATGGAATCCATCAACGATACATTTCCCAGTAGTCAATTCCAAATATACAATTGTGTTAGGAAACAGAATTGTTAATTACATCACATATAATCCAATGAGTCAATAATTCAGGTAAGTTATTTACAGATATAGACATCTATTTCTCAACTGCTCTCTACATATACATGTACATATGGAAAGTAGAACAAATTTCAATAAAACAGAAAAGCCTTACAAAAGGTTAACTAAATCAAATGGTGATTATTTTAAATTTTCAGTAAAGCTGATAAATCTCCAGCTACATTAACCAAGAAAACAATCAAGATGACACAAACTCAAGATGACACAAGACTCAAAAAGGGACTTTGTTACACTGTCACCAACATTTAAATAAGGAAACCTTCCTCCCTCCCCAAAAAAGAATAAGAAGGAAGTCAGCCCAGTATAATGTGACACTCACAACTTTTCATCTTAGACAACTGAGAAGAAAGAGTTAAGTCTTTAACAGACACAAACTACCAAAACTCACTCAAGAAAAAACAGCACAGATAGCCCTACAAACTTGGATTTTACTGCTGAAATTTTTTTTCAAAAAAAAATTCCAAGCCCAGAGAACACTTAAAGCAAGAATAATATCATTTCTGTACACCTGCTGTCAGAAAATAGGAAGTCACTTCTTGAATTATTTTATGAATGATATAGCAAAACTACAATGAGGCAAAAGCATTACAACAAATAAAATGCAGAGCGCTTCCTCTCACTAGTACTGACAAAATATTAGCACATAACTCCTCAACACTGCTAAGGTAGTGTGTCCTCATGATGCAGATCAAGTGGACCTCCTACACGTCCACACGTAGAAACCATTTCCCTCCATCATCACAGTCAGGAGAGGTGGTGTGGTGTTTGATTCAGGTGTCCCCCATACACTGAGGTGGTCTGAATTCTAGGTTCCCAGCTGAAGGAGATTTGGAAATTCACACCTCCTGGAGGCAGTGTATTGTTGGGGACAGGGTTCTGGGTACTAGAGCCAGCTTCCTCTAGTCAGTGTTTGGCACACTCTCTTGTTTCTATTGTCCACCAGGATGTTGGCCAGGAGGTGATGGCCACCCTTTCTCTGCTCATGCCATCATTTTCCTCTGCCATCATGGAGCTTCCCCTCGAGTCTGTAAGCCAAAATAAACCTTTTTTCCCACAAGCTGCCCTTGGTCAGGTGATTTCTACCAGCCATGCGAACATGACTGCAACAGGCGTCTTCTCTCCAAACATATCCAAGTTGACCCTTTTGTGACTCCTTCCCCTCTTCAAGACTGTCCTCTTTTTAAGCAAGTAAAGGCCATGATTGATTGTATTTTCAAGCAAATAGAGCTTGTAAACATGACCTTCTTATCAAGCAAATCCAGTTTGTAACTTAATACCAAGAGAATTTCTATGATAGTTTTAGTTATATCAGACAAATTAGTCTCATTTTTATACTTGAATATATAAACAATTTATGCTAGCCTTGGAACTCATTCTGTCCCATCAAACTTATTCTATAATGTACAAAATGTATTAAAAAGATGGATCATTCCAATCCAATTTTTTCAATTAAGTAAAATAAAATATATTTATTGTTTTATTATAATATTATTATAATATTCTTGCATCTGATCCTTAATGAAAACAAAGTCACCTTCTGAATTATGACTTACATGTGACCCTTGTTTAAAAGCCTCTGACACTGTCCATCTTTGCAGTTTCTGCCATACACATATTGCCACCAGCACCATCTAGTGGACGAAGTAAGAAACTGAGGTCCAGCCTCTGCCTTATCAAGGTAGAATGGCGGGTACCCTAATCAATCAAGCGGTATTTTAAATTCTACAAAGCTCAGCCCATCATTTGTCACATCTGTGTGGAAAACAGGAGAAACAGCATCTGAAGAGTTTCAGTGACTTAGAGATATGTTTCTCTACTGCTATCTACACATATATGTACATACAGTACAAAAGTAGAACAAAACTCAATGAAACTGAAAATGCTAGAATATGGACAAGCCAAATACCCCAGTTTTACAATATCAAACTTCCCCTTACTATTGCATTAGATCTATATTAGAAAATCTACTAACCTCAACCTTTACTTACAACATATGCAAAATTTAACTGGGAATGGATCATAGATCTAAAATGTAAGAGCTAAAATTATTTTCTAAGGAAAAAAAATAGGAAGAGAACTTGGTGACCATGTATTTGGCAAAGATGTCTTAAATATAGCATAGAAACTAGTAACCATAAAACAAATCAAGCTATATATACCTCATCAAAATTAGAGCCCTGACCCCCCCCTTCCACAAAATCCCTGAGCCGTGGTGGGTGAGTTTTAGGTCAGCTTCAGTGATGAGCTCTTAGGAGCCTCTGGATCTCTGCTTTGATGACATTTACTAAGAGGGAATAGCTACCCTGAATGTGGTGGCGCCAGCCAGTAGACTGGGAGCCAGATGGAAGAAAAGGGAAGGAGGAGGAAGACTGCTGATGTGCACATTCTCTCACTCTGCTTCTTGATCATCCGTAAGAAGGTAGCAAGACCTGAGGAGATAAACTACCCCCACACTTCAGCCAAGCCACAGCTGAAACCACAGAGGAACTAGGGAGACCAGCAAGAGTGCTGCTTCCATGCTGAACCTGAAAATCAGTGCCAGGGTGAAGAAGACAGACCCTGAGGATACTCAACACTTACACAAAGCAGAGACCCAGAGGCTCCTAAGAGTTCATCACTGAAGTAGACTTAAAACTCACCCACCACAGGCTGGAGAGATGGCTTAGTGGTTAAGGTGCACACCTCTGAAGCCTAAGGACCCATGTTTGATTCTCCAGATCCCACGTAAGCCAGATGCACACAGTGGCGCATACATCTGGAGTTCATTTTCAATGGCTAGAGCCCCTGTTGTGCCCATTCTCACTCTCTCTCTCTCTCCCTCTGCCTCTCCCTCTCTCTGTCTATAGTAAATAAATAAAAATAAATCTTAGGGCTAGAGATGTCTTAGTGGTTAAGGTGCCTGCCTCCTAAGCCTAAGAACATTGGTTCCAATCTCCAGGTCCCACGTTTAGCCAGATGCAAAGTGACGCAAGGGTGCAATGCCGCACTTGCCCACAAGGGGGCGCACACATCTGGATTTCATTCACAGCAGCTGAGGGACTGCTGGTGCGCCAATTCTCTGTCTCCCTCTCCCTCTCTCCCTGTCTGTCTCTCTCTGTGTCTCTCTCTAAAAATAAAAAGTTAAAAAATTTTTTTAAATTGTAAAAATAAAAATAAATCTTAAAAAAAAACTTAGATTGTGGCTGTGTGTTGTGGCGCAAGCATTTAATCCCAGCACTTGGGAGGCAGAAGTTGGAGGATCAATTATGAGACAACATAGTGAATTACAGGTTAGCCTGGGCTAGAGTAAAACCCTATCTCAAGAAAAAAAATTAAATTAATTATTAAAATTTTTTTTAAAACTCACCAACTACCACAGCTCAGGGATTTTGTGGAAGAGGGGGCGGAAAGATTGTAAGAGCCACAAGTTGAGACATCATGTCAAGGCATTCCCTCTCCCAAAACTAACAGACTGCTGTTCCCACAACACATAAACCACAACCCCACTGAAGAGGGTCCCCAGCAGAATGGGGGCAGGGACAAGGGAAAAGAGGGTACCAACACCTGATGTATCCATACACAAAATCTTGTTGATGATGATGATGATGATGAAAGAGGAACAAAAAAGAAATCAAAAACTATTCGATCAGAAGTGCCCAGACAAAGCCACATTACAGTTGTATATGTGTCTACTACCATGCATTAACTTTAATGTTGGGTAGATGAAAAAGCCAAATAAAACAGAAGAAATCATTAGGTTACAAAACGCTTTTAATGTATGATAGTTCACTACCTTGAAAAGAACACTAATATAAAACAAAGAAGAAATTATAATGTTAATTGACAGTAAGGGGAATTAAACACAATTTTTTTGGGGGGGGGGTCAAGGTAGGGTCTCACTCTGACCCAGGCTGACCTGGAATTAACTATGTAGTCTCAGGGTGGCCTCAAACTCTCAGCAATCCACCCACCTCTGCCTCCCGAGTGCTGGGATTAAAGGCGTGAGCCACCACACCCGGTTTAAAAACAAATTTTTAAACTTATAACATCATGAAGTATAATAAACCAAATAACAGGTTAATAAAGTCAGAAAAGATATTTAAGGGGCACTGAGGAGATGGCTGCTCAAGCTCAAATACCCGAGTTTGAGTCTCAGACCCCACATAAGCAACCAGAAGCCATGGTGTGCTTCATTAATCCCAGCACTCTGATAGCTCAAGGGAAGCAAAGTGGTGAGAACAGAACCAAGGGTTATCCTCTGAACTCCACATGCATGCTGTGGCACCCATACACCCACAATCACACACATATACACAAGAGTGAATTATAATAACACACCTTTAAAGATAATTGAAAAATAAAAACTGTATAATCTTGTGGTATATAATAATGCATACAAATCATTATGGAAAAAGCTAAAATCCAACAGCATTATTAACATGGAATACAGAAAAATAATTCACATCAATTTTAAAAAGTTACAAGCCAGGCATGGTGGCGCACGCCTTTAATCCCAGTACTTGGGAGGCAGAGGTAGGAGGATCACCATGAGCTCGAGGCCAGCCTGAGACTGCATAGTGAATTCCAGGTCAGCCTGGGCTAGAGCGAGACCCCACCTTGAAAAACAAAACAAAAAAAGTTACAGAATAAAAATTACTAATAATCAAATGAAAAAAATAGAGCCCTTTACTCTTCTTAAGACAAGCTTAGGAAGTGAAAAGGCAAAGCGCTGGAAGAACACTGCTGACATGCACATCCAGCAATGGATCCACCACCACACAAGACAGAACCTGCTTCAGAAATGCACGCCACTGAGCTGGAGGTGTGCCTCAGTTGGTAGAGTGCCTCTTAGCATGCACAAGCCCCTGGCACCTGTAATCTCAGCACCAGGAGGTAGAGGCAAGAGGATCAGAAGTTCAAGGTCATCCTCAGATACATAGCTCAAAGCTAGCCCAGGCCAGAGACTCTGCTCAAAATAAATGTATTAGGACCTTGATATCCATGACCTCCCAGGGTCTAGCAATGCCTTCACAAGACCCTCATAATAGGAGAAAAAGATGATGACATCAAAAGGAAAGAGAGACTAATGGAGAGAGGGAAGGGATATGATGGAGAGCGGAGTTCTGAAGGGGACTGGGGGGAGGGAAATATCATGGTTTAGTGTCTGCAAGTATAGAAGTTGTCAACAAAATAAATAAATAAATAAATAAAATCAGTAAAAATAAAATAAATGTATTAGCCAGGCGTGGTGGCACACGCCTTTAATCCCAACACTCAGGAGGCAGAGGTAGGAGGGTCACTGTGAGTTTGAGGCCACCCAGAGCCTACATGTGAGACCCTATCTCAAAAATCAAAATAAAATAAAAATAAAAATGTATTAATAATAATTTTTTAAATATATAAAATTAAACAAACACACATAACCCCTTATGGCCATTGGGGAAATCCATATTATAAAACACCTGAAATACCATTACATAACCACAAGAATGGTTTAGAATTAAAAGACTGATCAGATCCATGCTATTGGAAAGATGGAGCAGCATTTCCATGCTACTGGTAGAAATATAAACTGGTACCATTGTTCCAAAAACAGTTTAACTATTTCTTAAAAATGTAAGTATATCTTGTACAGCCCCATCCTCCCACCCTGGACGTTTAACTGTGAGTGAGGAAAGTGTGCATCCACACAGATTTGTAAGGATGTTTAAACTTCAACGTGACCATGTCAAGTGAGACAGAGTTCCTTTATTCCTCGTGTCTGCAGAACTCCAGACACTGAAAACTTCTCCACAGTAACAAACAGCAAGTCAGCAGTTGTCTACAGCAGGGGGGTGACAGAGACACAGAGCAACTTTCAGGGATGAATTGTGTTTGTCATCTGATTAACAGTTCCATATGTAAATATCAGATTTTGCTATTTAAATATGTACAGCTTACTGAATGTAAATTACACCTCAAAAGGCTGCAAAAGTAAAAAAAAAATGTACCACCATATGACTCATTACATCCCATTCTAAAGCACTTCTCCAAGGCTGTAATACACATCTTCATTCTAGAACAACCCAATTGATCAACAGTAACAACAACAAAACAAAAAAAAGAGCAGACCTGAAGGTGTCTAGGGTCTGGGTCAGGTATTAATTACAAAAAAAAAAAAAAATCAGTGGTTTGGGGGAAGTGGAGTATAAATGTTTAATATTTTGATGAGAATTCTGGTCACATGGGAGTATGTCAAAACTGAATGTTTATTTCATTTAAATTATATCTCATTAAAGCTCCTTTTTGAAAAATAGTTGTAGGATTTTAAAAATGTCTAGGATGCCAGGCGTGGTGGCGCATGCCTTTAATCCCAGCACTTGGAAGGCAGAGGTAGGAGGATCGCCATGAGTTTGAGGCCACCCTGAGACTACATAGTTAATTCCAGGTCAGCCTGGGCCAGAGTGAGACCCTACCTCGAAAAAACAAAAACAAAAAAAAAAAAATGTCTAGGATGTCCCAGCCTGGAAAACTGAAAGAAAACTCTGTGTCTGGTATGAAGTTTCTGTGTGGGAATTTTCCTCTCCACCAATATGTTTTGCTCTGCAAACAGATGACTTCAAGGGACAGTTAAGGCTCTCCTTTACTGAACACACGACTCTGCATCAAGCCCATGCTCTCTATATACACATCCTCTCATCTTTTCAGTAATCCCATGGCGTAGATGTTAATATTCCCTCTTGAGAATAAGCAAGACGGGCTCCAAAAGAGAAGTAACTTACCCAGGGTTCTGTCAAGGTGAGGAGTGAGCGTAGGCCTGACAAATATGTCTGGGTTAGTCTTGAGACCAAGGATTTCCAATACGGCATACTACAAACTTCCAATGGTGTCAGGGATGACCTCTGGGCTACAAGATTTTCTGAACGCCTGTGCTGCTTAAACAAGTACTTCCCTGAATACAAGCATGGGTTGTGCCACACCCTCACTCCCTGATGCCTAGTACATGAGCGCTCAATATATGTTTGGTATGCTTTGGCTTCAACCCAAAACTTTCTTGTAAAGCAACTACTAGTTGTGTTTCCATTACTGACATCTCCGATTGAGGACGCACAGTACAGACGAGGGTATAACTGATTTTATATGTCCCTGAAAGCAGTTTCATAGGAGAAGGCAGAAGTAGAGACTAGGGAAACCTAAACCTCATTGCTTTCTCCCTGCCTCCCACTTTCGATGGCCAACATCACCCATGAAAGACACCCGAAGAGTCAAAGCATCCAAGCCAAAATGTGCACACACTTCGAAGACCACGGGAGCTCATTCAACGGCTTGTCTTCTTTTGACCCTAATTCTAAGAAGAGGTATGATTTTTACCACTTGGTACAGTCAACAATCACTGGTTTGGCGTCTGTGTTTGAGTGTTTCCATGTATTGGGTTTGGGTGGAGGTCAGAGGTTGACACTGAGTGTCTTCCTTGATCATCCTCCACTGTAATGACTTAAGCAGGGTCTCTCACATGAACCCAGGGCTCACTGGTTCAATTAGCCTAGCTAGCCAGCCTGCCCCAGGGATCCCGTCTCTGACTCCCCAGGTCTGAGATTACAAGCAGATCGTAACATCCACCCAGCATTTCCATGGGTGCTGAGGAGCTGAACTCTGGTCCTCAGACTTGCATGGTAAGCTCCTTACCCACTGAGCCATCTCTGTGGACTCTTCTAATTCTTGGTGTAAATTCTAGGAAACCACTGTTCATTTCAGCTGAAGGCTGCCAATTAAGCAATATAATTCCAGGCTTTTTTTATTCCGGTTTTAACTGGAAACTAGTTAGGTATTATTTTAGGTTAAGTTGAACACTAATCTACTTTCCAGATGTGTGATACAGACTGAATGCTCATGAAAATATATGCAGATATTAATGACTTCAAATCATGTGTTATAATATAGCTGTGTCATGGTTATATAACTTAACCCATGCTTTATTCAAATCTATAAAATCACTTATTTTAAATTTTTCATAAGAAGCTATATTTTTTAACATTTTTATTTATTCACAAGCAGTGTGAGAGAGAGAATGGGTGCACCAGGGCTGCTTGCCACTGCAAGCCAACTCCAGACACATGCACCACTTTGTGCACGTATCTTACAGGGTCTCCAGAATTTAACCCAGGTTGTCAGGTTTTGCAAACAAGTACCTTTAGCCACTGAGCTCTCTCTCTCTCTCTCCAGCCACAGAAATTTATAAGTTTTTTTTTAAGTAATGAATAGCTATACTTACAAGATAAAAACTTGTTCAGCTCCAGGCTTTTTCAATGACATTATATGGGTCATTTTTACATTGATGGTGAAAATAGTCTACTTTTTATTTTTAAGCTTCTTCTACAGATCCCATGAGATCATTCAGCATTCTACTGATCCACAGAGAGAGCCTTCTGAAGCTTCAGTATGTAGGAGAGGGAAGCAGATGCCTCCTGTGGTTGTCCTCAGAACAGAAGACCATGAAAAGGAGATGGAAAGTAATCTCCAAATCTCTCATATTCAGAGACCAGTACTTTTCCAAAACTGGGAATTCAGGTTGCCAAGAACTTAAGTAATTTGTCCTTAGCAAGTGGAAGACATAGAGCTGAAATGCATTTATATGTGCTTCATATGTCAAACAATGGTCCCTCTGTCCAAAATAAAATGAAAATGAGGACATCTGCAAGCTCTATGTAGAAAGACAAGTCATTTGGACATCATTTTCATGGAGAATGGCACCTGGGCGATTTTTTAAAATAGGACTTCTTGGAATCATTAAAGTACACGGACTAGAGATGGTACTTCCAGAAACAGGGCTCCAACCTCCACTTTGTTTTCCTTTGTCAAAAAAAAAGTAATATACAAAATGTCTCAAGACCTGTAATCAAGAGTCTTCTAACCAACAGCCTAGCAGTATCTACACTAAGTGTAGAAAGTTCCAGAAACCCCCTTTCCTACAGGGAAAGAAGTTACCAGATGTAAAGAAAGCATTCTGCATGAAGCCCAAACTACAAAGTAAATGTCCGTCAATGGTATAATAAATTGGGATATAGTCATATAATGGGACACCATGCAGAAATGAAAATATCACTCTAGTGTGGCCGGGCGTGGTGGCACACGCCTTTAATCACAACACTTGGGAGGCAGAGGTAGGAGGATTGCCATGAGTTCAAGGCCAACCTAAGACTACACAGTGAATTCCAGGTCAGCTTGAGTGAGACCCTACCTCAAAAAACCAAAAAAAAAAAAAAAAAATCAGTCTATTATTCCATGCAGCAATATGGATAAACCTCTTTTATGTGAGCAAAAGAAACTAGGCACAAGAGCATACATAGTGAGATTCCTACTATATAAAATTCAGAATAAAAAAACGATGTCAGGAGAGCAGCCACCCTCCGCAGGAGGCTTGAAGGACTGGAACAGGAGCCCAGGGCAGGCTCCTGGCAAATCCAATCGATAATGTTCTCTTCCTTCATCTGCACATTTCGGAGTACATCCAAAGTTTGCTTTCAAAAACAAAGGGAGGAGGACAATGGTCCCCAAAAGCATGAATAAACGGGAGACCCTGCAGACTAAAAAAAAATCATCCAGCCAGACAAGAAGGACACGCTTGTGCAATAGTGGCACGCAGCCTCTGTGAGTAACCAACTGTTCTCTGATTGGACATGAGGCTGCTCAGTGGGAGAGAACTCATACTGCTACTGGAAACCAAGTCAGAATCCCATGGTCAGGAAACTCAGACTTCAGAGAGAAGCCCCCACTGCTCTCTGGAGAAGAAGAGTGGGCTTGCACACCAAAAATTAAAAAAAAAAAATCCCTCAAATAACTTTGCACACTCCCTTTAACCCAAGATGCTCTCACTCTTGGTTGGAGAATCTGCTTTGTTACAGATGGCAGAGAAAACAAAGGAGAACCAAGATCATAGATAAGACAAGAAAGATAGCCAATGACCCAACCCAATACGTGCCACCTCTACCATAACCACATTGAGGCGGGGCCCCAGGGTGATGGGAGCAGGGGCAAGGAGATAAAAGAGTATAAGCTCTGTGTGTGTGTGTGTGTGTGTGTGTGTGTGTGTGTGTGTGTGTGTGTGTTTGTGAAAAACAAAATGAAAAAAGAAAGGGCTAGGGAGATGATCAGCCATTAAGGGCACTTGCTGTGAAAACATAAGAGCCTGAGACCACTGAGCTCAATTACTCAGCACCATCTGGGCATGGCCACATACATCTGAAACCCCAGTCCTGGCTGAGAGGAAGAGACCAGAGACCACTAGTGAAAACAACAGCTCTGTGTTGGGACTCAAGAAACCAATGAAAAGAAGAGGACACCCAACACCCTGCTCTGACCTCCACATGTGTGCGCACAGGACGCATGCATCTGCACACACGTGCATAGACTACACACACATCAAATCACACGCTACACCACAAACTCTCTATACACATACACCCCAACCAGAAAAGAAACTACATACTTATGAAAGTACCTCTTTAAATGAGATTCCAAAGTCATTAATTTTGCTTTTAAGTCTGTGTGGTGTTTTGATTCAGGTGTCCCCCATAAACTTAGGTGTTCTGGATGCTAGGTTCCCAACTGATATCAATTGGGAATTAAAGCGTCCTGGAGGTGGTGTATTGTTGGGGGTGGGCTTATGTGTGTTATGGCCAGTTTCCCCTTGCCAGTGTTTGGCACACTCTCCTGTTCCTGTTGTCCACCTGATGTGGGCCAGGGGGTGATGTCCACCCTCTGCTCATGTTGTCACTTTCCCTGCCATCGTGGAGCTTCCCCTCAAGCCTGTAAGCCAAAATAAACACCTTTTTTTTTTTTCCCAAAAGCTGCTCTTGGTTGGGTGATTTCTACCAGCAATGCAAACCTGACTGCAATAGTCTGTAAAGAAGAAGAATGGGCTAAGAGCTGAGATCAAGAAATGCTTCCCTGAACAATACTAAAACAGAAGCCATCAAAAATAGAAATCACAACAATGATGAAAATGAAAGCAGTGTGAAGAAATAGAAGATCTTAAATTCCAGCGTACAATAGAGTTTTCCATACTTGTGGACAGTCTAGATCTGGAGGAAGGCTGGGCAGATGGTTCAGTGGGTACAGTGCTTGCCACACAAGTGTGAGTACCAGTGTGGATCCTCAGAACCCATTAGAAGCTGGATGTGCACAGGGCACCTCTAAGTCCAGTGTACCCATGGTGAGATGGGAGGTGGAAACAGGGCAATCACCAGGAGGCCACAGATCCAGCTAGCCTGCTGAATGCAGCAGTAGACAAGAGACCCTGTCTCCCTCAAGGTAGAAGGCAAGGCAGACACCCAAGGTTGTCCTCTGACCTCCACATACATGCTATGGCACACACGCGCACCTCCCCACACACACACACACACTGTCTCACACACACAAGCTGGATGACAGAAATTAACCATTGCTGTTGCCTCCCAATGCCACCCCATTCGGGTTTTTATCACAGAGGGATGGCAAAACTCCCAGATGTGAACAGAGGGAACCACAGCGTTCAGCTCTGTGTTCATTTCCACTGGTTGGGTGGCAATTTCACTCTGTCCTCTCAGTAGAGGGAGCACTTCTTAAAAAATAGGCAGAGAAATCAGGCGTGGTGGCACACGCCTTTAATCCTAGCACTCAGGAGGCAGAGGTAGGAGGATCACTATGAGTTCAAGGCCACCCTGAGACTACATAGTAAATTCCAGGTCAGCCTGGGCTAGTGTGAGACCCTACCTTGGAAAAACCAAAATGAAAAAAAAAGTGGTGCATGCATCTGGAGTTCATTTGCAGTGGCAAAAGGCCTTGGCATGCCCATACTTTCTCCTCATACATACACCTTTCTCTCTTGCAAATAAATTATTTGGGTTTTTTTTTTTTTTTTTTTGAGGTAGGGTCTCACTCTAGCCCAGGCTGACCTGGAATTCACTATGTAGTCTCAGGTTGGCCTTGAACTCACAGCAATCTTCCTACTTCTGCCTCCTGAGTGCTGGGATTAAAAATGTGCACCACCATGCCCAGCAAATTAATTAATTTTAAAAACTAAAAGGGGCTGGAGAGATAGTTTAGCAGTTAAGGCACTTGCCTGTAAAGCCTAATGACCCGGGTTCTATTCCCCAGTACCCACATAAAGCCAGGTGCACAGAGTGGCTGCATCTGGCATTCGTTTGCAGTGGCTGGAAGCCCTGGTGTGCCCATTCTCTCTCTCTCTACTTGCAAAATAAAAATAAATTAAAAAAAGCAAGTATGTATTTATATCACAGCACAGAACAGGAAAGAACAAGAGTAAACATGGCTCATCTTCCAGGAGTAGACTCCACTGAAGAGAAAGCACACATACAAACAAGGGAAGATGAGGACATGCCCAAGGGCCTCTCAAGGATGTAGCCATGGCGATGACGTGGGAGCACAGAGAAGCCTGGCGTCCATGTGAGGTCAGCACTTAGGGAAGGCCTCACAGCTGATGCAAGATCCTGGGGGTGGTACATGTTGACAGGTATACCGGCGCACTCCAGGATGTCAGGAAAGGTGACACGATGAATATGAGCGACAATCAACAGGCCAATATCACTGCCCCAAAGCTGCAGGTCTGAGTAGGAACAGCCCAGACACCCACATTCACTGATGAGTGGGTAAACAAAATGTAGGACAGTAGTCCTTCAGCACCCAACAGTTTCCTTTCTGAGGTGTCAGGGACCTGTATTCAACCCCTGTCTGAAAATACTACATAGTAAATTCCAGAAATAAACAATTCCTAAATTCCAAACCTACATATTGCCTCATGCAAGTGATGAAATCTCACCATCCAGTACCATGCTGCAATAGATAGGCTTGTGTCCAGGTCTCCTTATTTTACATAAGAAGTGGTCATAGTGGGGGGAGGGAGGGAAATAACATGGGATATTGTCTACAATTAAAGAAGTTGTCAATAAAAATTTAAAAATTAAAAAATAAAAAACACCAAAAAAGTGGCCAAAACACAAAGGGAGTGATGCTTGTGATGTGGACAGACCAAAGAGAGGCCACAATGTGCTTCCTTTAACTGAAAAAGTAGACGTTCTCAACTTGATAATTAAACAACTGTGTGCTAAAGTTGCTAACATATGTGGTGCTGCAGGTACCTTCTTGTTACTGGGACAAAGCACCCAAACAAAAGCAGCTGGTAAGGGGGAGCTGACTACAACACCCCTAAGCCCATCCCCAACAACACACCTCCTCCAGCAAGGTTCCACCTCCCAAATGGCCACCAGCTGGGAACCAAGCACTCAAACCACATGAGTTTATTGGGGACATCTGATTCAAACCACCACATTCTACCCCTGGCCACATAAACCAATGACTACCCATGATATGAAATGCATTCAGTCTATAGCAGACAGCTTCAGGTTCACTGAGATGAACTTACAGACCAGGTACAGTTATGGAGATGGGATATGTATTGAAGCATACAGATCCAGGGGAAGTTCCATAATGGCAGAAGAAGCTGGCCTGCTCTTCACAGG
The DNA here is from genome assembly GCA_036365145.1 of Orientallactaga sibirica. NCBI lineage: Eukaryota > Metazoa > Chordata > Mammalia > Rodentia > Dipodidae > Orientallactaga > Orientallactaga sibirica. Next base: position 8,904,138 of record JAEOAD010000038.1, on the reverse strand, counting down.
ACCAAACACAGAGAGCAAAGCCAAAAGCCACACAGCACAGCACACCTCAGGTACTCTAGCTAGGCATACTTTGCATATCTTTAGATTGAAATCCTAAACCCACTACCACACCTTAAGATCCACCCAGTGACACTGCCTCCAGCCAGGTGGCTGCAGAGGCAAACTACAAACTAATAAAACACTGAATATGTTGGGGGCTATCAATTCAAACTACCACACAGTCCAACTTTAAAAGTCCCCATAGTGGCTTAGCGGTTAGTGTGCTTGCCTGCAAAGCCTAAGGACCCATGTTCGACTCTCCAGATCCCATGTAAACCAGATGCACAAAGGTGAGGCAAGCACAAGGTTGCACATGCCCACTAGGTGGTGCAAGCATCTGGAATTCAATTTCAGTGGCTGAGGCCCTGGCACACCAATTCTCTCTGTGTGTCTCTCTCTAAAATAAAATTTTAAAAAACATTTTAAGTCCCCATAATTTTTACTAATACCAACACTTCAAACATCCCCACAGTGCAAGGTCTCATAATTGTGAGCCTGTAAATTCAAAAACATAATGGCACAGAGTAAACATTCACACTGCAAATGATAGCACTGCAAGGATCTAAAATAAACAGAGCAAACTTCAAATCCTGCAGCTCCATGTTCATCTGAAACCCACAATAAAATCTCTGGGGTTCCAATTCTACCCTCTAGCTGGGATACTCACAGCCCAGGGAAAATCTCCATCTCAAGCTGGTAGCTCTCCTTGGCAGCCTGGCACACTGTTGCATCTCAACTATCTTAGAGTCTCCACTGCAACATATAGTTTATCCTCATGACTCCATCAGGTCTCCATACAGAAACTCCAACAAGCTGGGCGTGGTGGCGCACGCCTTTAATCCCAGCACTCGGGGGGGCAGAGGTAGGAGGATCGCCGTGAGTTCAAGGCCACCCTGAGAAGACAGAGTGAATTCCAGGTCAGCCTGGACTAGAGTGAAACCCTACCTCGAAAAAAAAAAAAAAAAAAAAAAAAACTCCAACAACCCTGCCTCACATTTCCCAGTGGTCTTTTCCAAAAAGCACACCACACTGCAAATACAATGACACTCTTATTTAAAAGTTAGCATTCTTCCTGCTGTCCCAATAAAGAATAGCTGGTAATCTCTCAAATAATTGCTGCTGAAGCAGGTTATAGCTTTCTGTGCTACATTCATCTGCTCTGCTCACATCAGTCCATTTCTTCTAAATTCAACCTTGCTCAAGTTTTCACAACACAGGCAGAACACAGCAAGCTTCTCACACAGACTATTTCTAGCCCAGTCCTAACAAAGCTCTTTCTTCCCCCTCATAAGCCAAGCCTGCACAGTCTGTATTTTGGTCTCTCAACTCTGACAGAATAGTCCATCAAACTCTGCTTAACTGCAGCACTGCAAGGTGTTTCTTGGTCCAAGATTTCAAATCCTACCACATTCCCCTCACAAATCAGTTCCAAAAGAACAAAAGCCACACAGTCAGGTTTCGAGCAACAGTGACCCCAGTCCACTGGTACCAATTTTCTGTTGCAGTCACCTTCTCATTGCTAAGACAAAGCACACAAACAAAAGCAGCTGATGGAAGCAAAAGTTGTTTATTTTGCTTACAGTCTCAAGGGAAGCTTCATGGCAGTATCATGACGGAGAAATCATGGCACAAGCAGAAGCTAGACATCACCTCTGCCACAGCAGGTGGAAAACAGCAGCAGGAGAGTGAGCCAAATGCTGGCAAAGTGGAGCTGCCTATATTACCCCTAAAATCCATCCCAAACACACCTCCTCCAGTAAGGCTCCATCTCCCAAACTGTCATAAACTGGGGTTGGGGTTGGGAGACAAGGTATTCATGGGTTTATGGGGCCCTCTAATACAAACCACTACACATGGCAAAAAAAAAAAAATCTTTCTTGAAGTAGTGAAGAAGAAAAAAGAAATGTGTGCTAGTTTTGCTGTCACATCTTGAATTATAAAAGTTATGGTCACAGTGTGTTTCTGTACTTAATAAAGATAGAAATGACATTAAATTATGGGATTCTGTATCACCTACAATTTCAGCATCCATCGGGGGTCCTGAAACATATTTCCAGCAGACTAGGGAGAACTGTCATATACTTACATAATGGAACACTATTTAGCAATAAAAAGGAATATAGTACTGATATATGCTACAATGTGAATGACCCTTGAAAACATTACCCTGAGTGAAAGAAGCCAGCCAAAAAGGCCATCAGAATGCCATTCCACTTACAGTAATGGCCAGAATAGACAAGTCCACCTAGACAGAAGCAAGCACATTCGTGAGTAGTTCCCAAAGGCTGGAAGGATTTGAAAGTGAGGGAGGTATGCAGGCTTTCTTCTTGAGGTAATGAATATGTTCTAAAATTGGCTGTGGTGATGGTTGTCCAACTCTGAATATACCAAAAACCACCAGACTACACATTTGAAAAGCATGAACTGAATGGAATGTGATTAATACTAAGAGAGAAAGTCACGGTTTAGGGTGAGGAACAAATAAGACATCACACTGCACAGCTAAGGGAGTCCCACGTATGAAGTATTTCTGGATGCTTTAAGAGTCTAGAATTATCTAGGAAATACTGGAAATATGTGAGTAAAGATTTGCTTAGTGAAAATACAATATACATACTTAGACTGTTATCTAATAAAATCATTCACATATTTTAAGTACATGCCAGAATCACACAGAAGAGAAAGAACAGGAAAACGATGCTTTGCATGAGTTTGACTAAGACACAAGCTGTGACTACTGGGAAAGTTGTTTTGCTTCAGTGCTAAATGCCACAGATGGGTACCGACAGCAACACATTATGCAAAACCACAAAGTCATCTGTGCTAAACCTTCGAGTGCTGCCACACTCTGAGCTTACTGTGGAGATGACAGTAATAACTGACCTATCATACTTTAGAGGCAAATAATGAACAATGCAAGGATGACAGTACTCTGTATATAATGCAGTTTTTTACACATTGGATTCAGTTTAAGTGCTACCGGAACCTCCTCTAACATAAAGCATCTCCTACTGATGTTAATTTAACCTAAGATGCTAAGAGTTTTAATATGCATGGGAGAACTCAAGAAACACATCTAACATACAAAAGCAGAGAATATATACATAGATGTATATACACATAAATACTAAATGTCTGATACAAGGAAAAAGGTAAATAAACCTGAAAAACATCATCAGAGGACAAAATGGTAGTCCATATTAAGTTCTAGAGCATTGAGAAGAACTAATTTTTTAAAGGAATAAATTATATTTAAAATAGAAAGCTCACTCTGAGAGCAGATGAGACAGCTTTAATAGAGACAGTTTGAATACATCTATGAGACGACCTAGTTCATGTCCCAGAGAAGAAAGAACCTTTCAGGCAATCCTGGCACAACCTCTCCAGAAGCTGGCCTGAAGGTGAAACCCCACCCGACCACAGGAGCTGGTGAGATGGTAGCAATACAAAAGAATTTAGCTGCAGATCCCACACACAACTAAACCAGTGTTCCTCTCCTGCTGTACCTTGTAAGCCTCCTTAAAGGTGAGCCATGAGAAACAGGAGACATGTGATCTCTTTAGAAACACTCTTCTCTGAGAATCAGGGGGGCCATCGGTCTCTCTAAGGGCTTTGTACGTTCAAAAGCTAAGGGAAACTTATGTTTGATGTCTTAAAAATAAAGAAAACTTAGATGACCTGGTTATCTAAGCAACAATAAAAGCAAAGTCAAAAACAAACTTTCCTAAAACCGAAGTCTTATCACTGACATCTAGAACGAGGTGTCTTCTATCACCAGTAAGTAGACCAAGACTGTTTCCTAACAGTAAGCCAGGTTTTAAACTAGAGAGTTCAGCAGGAATAATCAGGGTCTTAATTCAAATCATTAGTTGCTGTATATTAAAAGAAATTCATTCAAACATTCATCATTTGTCTACCCTTTTCAATAGAATAATGGTAAAGGACAATCTGGGGAGAGGGTATTGCTATACAGCCCAAGGTTTCCTTAAGTGTACAAATGCCTCGGCCTCCTAAGTGCTGGGATTTACAAGAATGTGCCACCAAAAGCAGTTTTTTCTTTTTTCTTTTTAATACTGACACTCTAAAGTAAGAGCAGAAAATCAATGTAGCACCAGTAAGATAAAGTGTAATTATGAAAAAAGAAGCCCTGACTGCCGAAGCGTGGTGGCACACACCTTCAATCCCAGCACTCAGGAGGCAGAGATAGAAAGATTGCTGTGAATTCCAGGTCAGACTGGGCCAGAGTGAGACCCTACCTAGAAAAATGGAAGAAAGAGCCGGGCATGGTGGCGCATGCCTTTAATCCCAGCACTCAGGAGGCAGAGGTAGAAGGATTGCTGTGAATTCCAGGTCAGCCTGGGCCAGAGTGAGACCCTACCTAGAGAAAGAAAGAAAGAAAGAAAGAAAGAAAGAAAGAAAGAAAGAAAGAAAGAGAAGAAAGGAGAAAGAAAGAAAGAAAGGGGAAAGGAGGGAGGAGAGGGAAAGGAAAAAGAAAGACAGAAAGAGGGAGAGAGAAAGAGAAGAGAGAAAGAGAGAAAAGAAGAAAGGGAGGAAAGGAAGAAAGAGGGAGGGAGGGAGGGGAGGAGGGGAGGGAAAGAAAGACAGAGGGAAGGAGGGAGGGAGGGAGGGGGGAGGGAGAGAGGGAAGGAGGGAGGAAAAAAGGAAGGAGAAAGGAAAGAAGGAAGGAAGGAAGGAAGGAAGGAAGGAAGGAAGGAAGGAAGGAAGGAAGGGAAGGAGAGAAAGAAGAAAGAAGGAGGGAGGGAGGAAGGAAGGTCGGTCAGTCGGTCCTGGAGAGGGAATTTTTGTGATAAAATTATTCAATAACTAGCATGGGACTGAAAACATGATTTATAGCAGAAAATAAGAAACTGGCCAGCCCCTGAGACAGGCAAAGTAGACCCAAGCTAAGGAAACACGAATGACAGGTATCCTAGAAGGTAAATAACACCAGTTTTCAAAGTCTGATTCCAAAAATCAAAAGCGAGGACTCATTTACCAAAAAGAAACAAAAATGTCTAAGAAAAAATTTTTAAATAAATATACATAAAAGTCCTCAGGAATACTCTATCTCTGAAAAAATTTCAACAATTTGTTAGCCTTTCTAAATGACTCAGAAAAATGTAAAACTCTCTATAGGAACCATTTGTCTTTAAGCAATTCTGTGGTGCCTGTGAGGACTCTAAATCAAAGTAGGGACTTAAAGAAAAGTAGGCTTACTTAATTTTTTAAAAGCTCTCAGACAAAACTGTAAAGCTAGTATAGCAAAGGTAATATAAATAGGATGTTCTGAGCAACAAACCTATATTTGTGGATTTTTAATATAGTAAGTAGTTCATGTAATGCTCATATTCCACAATGATCTTAAAAGTTGCTGGATACTCGTAAATCCTACCTAAACTAACTGAATCTTATGTGAACAAAACCAAAGCTGGGAAAGAATTTAAAAAAAAAAATGAGATTCAAATGGAACTATTAGATGTCCCACTCTTCTTCCAAGCAATGTTCTTCAGGGATTTCAGTTCTCAAATTCCTAAGTCCAAAACTTGTGTAGTTCACAACATAATTAAGTGTGATGCATGCAAAAGTACTCTGTCCAAGTGGGAGAGGAAATATGCATGCAACAGAAACATGACATTTCAGAACATGTTCATCCGTGCTGCCCTAGGCAAAGAACAGCAATTCCAGAGACTGAGAAATACCTGAGCAGATAAACCGCCCTGTCAATATCACTCAGGTCTTCATCAACCGTCAATCTTTCTATTTCTTCTGGTGTCTGTCAAGTACAAAATACAAATTAGGCATACAAGCATTGATTATTCTTGCCCTCCAGTGACTCACTAAGTAAAGACTGAGAAAGTTTCATAAGGAAAGCTAATCAAGGGCCTAATACATTCTCCAACTACGTCAAACACAGAGGTTTCTAATTGGGTGATCTCTGAGAAGGGGGGGATCTGTTTTCACTCTTCTAACTTCTCGATTGCAGCATCTTGCTGGAATCAACTTTATATGCATATATAATACATGTGTATACATTATATAGGTACATATACACACACTTTTTATCTCCGTGGAAGATCTCAAGATTCTTTCTCCAGCACTTTCTGCCCCAGAAAATGCCAAAACGGGGGGGGGGGGCGGAAACACTGACACTGAGCGGGAATGAGAAGGACGCTCAGGAATGGGGGGGTTGGGAAGGGAATGAACTTGAGCTGGAAGGAAATCAAATGTTCAGGTCACTGAGGCAGGTGGGAATGCTCTCAAGGACCCGCCAGGAGCGAAGGGGGAGGGGGTCCTTAAAACCAGGTTCGCCAGCCCTGAGGTTCGCCAGCTGGTTGCCTCGGGGAGGCTGGGAGGAGGATGACTCTGCGAGGTGGGGGAGCCGGCAGGACTGGGGGTGGATGGAGCAAGCGCAAGATTGACTCCCTCTAAGGGGTTGGGGGTGAGGGTGGGGCGGAAGGGTAGAGTCCCGGCCAAAAGTCTGGAGGGGCTGGGAGGAAAGGATGCGCAGAGACTCCGAATGGGAGCCAAGGATTGAAGGCTCTGAAGCCCTGAACCTGGACGACTCTGGGAACAGGGTGCTGCTGCTTGGGTGGTGAAGGGAGGCTGGGCTGCCTTTGGGTACAGGGGAAGCCAAGCTTGATCTTATTTAGAGGGGCTGATGATGAGAGGATGGGGACCCCCCTGGGGAGGTCCGGGGGGGGGAATAGTGGGGGAGGGGCTGGACCAAAGGATGGGCCAGAGACCAGAAGCTTGGGGCGGTACTATGGACCCCAGGGAGAAGCCGCGAGAAGCGGGGATGAGGCTGCGAGGGGCAGGCGGCCCTGCAAGGGGCCACGGCAGCCCGAGGTAGGCTAGGGGAGGACACTGAGGCTGACCCCCGAAGACAGGGGCTCGGCCGTTCCCGTGGGTGGACGCCTCGGGACAGAGGCGGCGGAGGATGGGGCCAGGCTGGGAGAGCCAGCCGGGGTGGGGTGGGGGCACTGCGTCGAGGAGGGCGCCTCTGGAGGAAGATGTGACCCGGCGACGGGCGCTGGAGGACGGACGGGGTCGGGACGGTGGGCGGATGGGCTGGGGGCTCGGGAGTTTCGGTCCGCGGGGCGCACCTTGAGGCTCCGGCGGACCGGCCTCTCGATGATGGTGAGCTCCTGCAGGTCCTCCATGTAGCCGAACAGGCTGTTGTGACTGAAATCCATCGCGGCCGGCGGCGGATGCATGGACCGCCGGGGCAACCCCCCTCGCCGCCCGGGCCGGAGCGGCCCCGGGATGCCGGACGCGCGCGCAACCCCCGCGCCGCCCACCCAGGAACACTTTTTCTCCCGCTCTCGGGCCGCCGGAGCTGAGCTTCAGGGTTGGCGGCGGCGGGAGCCGGAGCGCAGCGCGCCGAGGGGGGCGGGGCGCACGCGAGGGGGCGTGGTCAGAGGGCGGAGAGTCGTCAAGGCGCCCGCCTAAGCCCCGCCCCCGCCCTCGCGCGGTGGGACGCAACTGCCGCGCAACGACGCGCCCTGCGCCCGCCCCCTGTCGGCCTCCATCAGCCTTCGCCCCGCCCACATGCCCTGCGGCGCGTGCGCAGAGCCCTGGCCAGCCGAGGCCAACTGGGGGCGTGCGCGAGCTGAGCCAATGAGGGAGAAGTGGGTGGGACGGGGGAGGGGGTAGAGAGGGCAGGTCGACCAGGCTCTCCATCACTGGCCAGAATAACTTTCCAGGGGTGACTCTTGCCACAGCTCAGGACTGCTGACGCAAAGAAGCACCCCTAGAGCTAGGCTCCGGTCGTGGGGCACAGGGGTGTGGATCTGGATCCAGCAGTGAGGACGTGCTGTGTGCCCCGGGGGACGGGGATCCGGGCTGGCTGTTCGGAAAGGCTTGCCAGAGGAGAGACCTACACTGAATCCCAAAGAGAATCAAGAGTCAGCCCTTGGGTCTCAAACACCTGGGCGTGTTTGGCTTGTGAGAAGTGCACTTAGGGTGGCTGGGAGCTGGGCACTGGTGCTTGGCAAGGTGCGTGGAAAGACACACACCTAATGCCTTCGTGGAGCCGTGCCCTGCTCTGGGCAAGCGCGCTGGGGCGCCTATAGTTGACTCTTGTAAGAAGAGTAGGAGTGGGGCGTGGTGGCGCACACTTTCAATCCCAGCACTGGGGAGGCAGAGGTAGAAGGATCTCCATGAGTTCAAGGCCAGCCTGGGACTACATAGTGAATTCCAGGTCAACCTGAGGTAGAGTGAGACCCTACCTCGAAAAACAAAACAAAAGGAGGAATGAATAGAAGGGACTCTGGAGCAATTTTTAGAACCCGTCATATTATTTATGTTCTCCACCTCATTCCAGTCAGCAAAGCCTGCCCTTATTTTCCATTCATTTCCTCTCCACACTTACTCTCTCCCTGTTCTTACATGTCTTTTTTTTTTTAATATTTATGTATTCCAGAGACACACAGGATGGGTGAGCCAAGGCCTCTTGCCACTGAAGATGAACTCCCAAGACGCATGAGCCACTTTGTGCCTCTGGCTTTATGTGGGTCCTGGGGAATTGAACTGTGTCAGTCAGGTTTTGCAAGCAAGTGCCTTTAACTGCTGAGCTATCTCTGCAGTCCCAGCTCCTATATGTTTAAAATATGTCCCAGTTGAGCTGGAGAGATGGCTTAGCGGTTATAGCACTTGCCTGCAAAGCCTAAAGACCCAGGTTGGATTCCCCAGTACCCATGTAAGCCAGATGCACAAGGTGCTGCATGTATCTGGAGTCTGTTTGCAGTGGCTAGAGGCCCTGGTGTGCTCATTCTCTCTCTCTCTCTCTCTCTCTCTCCCTCCCTATTTTCTCTCTCTCAAAATAAAATAAATAAATGTCCCAGTGCATGTATATGTTTCAAATTATACTAATATTTTTGGTTTGTGTATCTTTTATATAAATGAATGATGTTGTAATAACTCATTCTGGTTTTGTTTTTTCTGTGATATGACTCAGAGGTTGTGTTAGCTGTGACAACATACCTGAAAAAATCAGCTTGAAGATTTATCTCATGAATTCAGAGGTTGCAGTCCATGGTCACTTGGTCCTGCTGCTTTGGACCTGTGCTCATCACTGCAGGAACATACAGCAGAAGACTGTTCACCTCATGGCCATTAGAAAGACAGGGCTGCCTGAAAGCACTACACTTAATGTTCATATTCACATATTAACTCTCGCTTCTGGTTAGAGAAGCTTCTCTTTTTAGATGGTGATGACCACTGGGATGACCCAAAAGGCAAAATAGTGCTGAGAAGAAGGGATGGAGGAGTGCCAAGCACTGAAACATCTCTGTCACATCCTCCAAGGCTCAGGGACCATTGCGGAAGAGGGGGCGGATAGAATGGAAGAGCCAAAGGAAGGGTATGACTCCTTACAATGCAACTGTCCAGACAGAAATGGGCCTCGATATCCATGACCTTGCAGTGCCTAGCAATACCTTCACAAGACCCTCATAATAGAAGAAAAAGATGATGACATCAAATTAAAAGAGAGACTAATGGAGAGAGGGAGGGGATACGATGGAGATTGGAGTACTAAAGGGGAATGGGGGAGGGGAGGGAAATATGATTTTTTTGTATGTAAGTATAGAAATTGTCTATAAAAAAAAAAAAAGAAAGACAGGGCAGTAGAGTCCCCAATCTCTTTTTTAGGGGTATACCCCCAGTGACTTAATTTCCACTCACACCTGATGGCACCACAGGCTGGCAACCATGCCTTCAAGACATTGCATATGAAGAACATTTAAGATGCATGCCATAACAGAGATCTGCCTAGCCAGGTGGCTCTGTGCACCCAGAAGTACACTTATTCTTCCCCTAATGGTGCTCAGTTTATGCACCTAACACATTTGTCTAATCCTCAAAATGACCCGTTAAATTGCCAACAGTTCTTGTTTTCACAGAGAATGCTGAGTCAGGCTTTAGACCTGACCCTTACAGATCTTAAGGAAGAAAGGAAGTCTCTGGGTCATGGGCCTACAGGGCCTGGTTTTCACTGACATGCTGCCCACCAGGATGGTTTTGCCAGTTTAAATTTCAACCAATGGTAAATCTCCCCACTTCATGTGCTGACATCTGATGTTCTGATATATAGGAATCTGATAACAACGGGTCACATTGTAATTTTCAGTTGTATTTTTTGATGATTGCATGTGGACCATTTTCCATATATCCAGCCATTGAGTTTTTTCCCCTTCTGTTGTTTACCTATTTACATTCTGTGCCTGTCTTTATTGCTGGTGTTCTATTATTTCTCTGAATGAATTGGAGAGAATGCTTATAGATTCCAAATGATAACTAGTTTTGGATATCTCTCCCAATCCTGTTAGCTTGCTTTTTGCTATCTGACAGTTAAGTGTGTATTGTCAGCTTGATCAGATCAGAACTTGTGTAAGAATATGCCTCTTGGAAGGATTACCTGAAGAATGAAGATGTCCCTCAAAGTGGATAGCCCTTCTGATGGCAGCCTACATATAAAGATGTTTCAGGAAAGAAAAAAAAAGTAATACATCTTTGCCTAGCTGCCCTTGCCACTTGCTGGTGGTGCATCTACCCCATCGCTGCCATTGTTCACTAACATCAGCACCCAGCCTTTTCAGCTTTCCAGTGCAGACTGAAGACCAGTAATTCCAGGAATCCTCCAGACATGCTGTGCCAGATCAGAACCTAGACATCCAGCCTCATGAACTAAGCAGCTACTGGGTTCCCAGCCTCTTCATTCTGCAGACAGGCATTGTTAGACTGTCCAGCCAGTATTGTGTAAGCCAGTCTAATAAAACCTTTTTTGGGGGGGGTTGGTTTTGGGGTTTTCTTGGGGGAGTTCGAGGTAGGGTCTCACTGTAGTTCAGGCTGACCTGGAATTCACTATGTAGTCTCAGGGTGGCCTCAAACTCATGGTGATCCTCATACCTCTGCCTCCCAAGTGCTGGGATTAAAGGCATGTGCCACCATGCCCGGCTCTCTAATACAACCTTTTTATAATATATATTTTTTCATCCTATCAGTTCTGTTCCTCTAGAGAACCTTAATATACTCTCCAACCATGAACAAGAACTATTTCATTTTTATGTAGCCAAATTCAACAGATTTTAGTCTTTAAAGTATATTTTGGGTCATATTTAAGAATCATTTGTCACCCACAGTCATAATATAGTCTCCTGCATGTTCCTCTTGTGGTGTCGTATCTTCATCTATCACAGTTAGTTCTTAGCCCATCTGGAGTCCAATGTGTAGTGCGGGTAAGAATGTGAGATTCTTTTCTGTACTCAGTGAGTCTGTTTTCCAACAACACCCACCTCACCATCCATCTTCTCTCCACCAGTGTGTGATGGCATCTCTGTCACACACCAAGTCCCACATCCGCTCCTGGACCCTTGGGGCTGCTCTGATATCAAGCTGTCCTCTGGCCAGTGCTGTACTGATCATATTACTGTGGCTTAGTCAGATGCTTGTCCTCCATAGACTCCATTGCACCTGCTGTGGTTTCACCAAGTCTCCATCAACCATGTTCTGGAAAATATTACATGAAAAAGTCCAAGAAACAAGCAATTCATAAGTATTAAAATTGTGCTCCATTTTGTAGTAGTAATGGCATCTCATTCCATTTTGTTCCAGCTAGGATGGGACATGAGTCATCCTTTGCTCAGTGTCATATATGCCACTCACCCATTAGTCACTTGGCAGCCATCTTAGTTATCAGATGGACTATCATGGTGTCACAGTGCTTGTAAATTAAGCTATCAAAAGTATGTGTTTAGGGCTGGAGAGATGGCTTAGTGGTTAAACGCTTGCCTATGAAGCCTAAGGACCCCGGTTCGAGGCTCGATTCTCCAGGACCCATGTAAGCCAGATGCACAAGGGGGTGCATGCATTTGGAGTTCGTTTGCAGTGGCTGGAGGCCCTGGCGCACCCATTCTCTCTCTCTCTCTACCTGCCTATTTCTGTATCTCTCTCAAATAAAAAGATAAATAATAAAATATTTTTTAAAAAGTATGTGTTTATAGAAAAAATAGTATATATGGAGAGAGAGAGAATCTGAGGTTTCAGGCATCTGGGGTGTGGTAATGTGTCCCTCGTAGTTAGGAGGGACACTAATGCATATTAATACCTAATGGAATGAATCTTCCCACTTCTTACTTTTTCCTATAGCTTTTGAGTTTCAAAGCAAAAGTAGCCAGTGATGCATGTCAAGCTAAAACTGTAGTTTTAGGATCTTTAGTGTACTAAAGCATTCAGGGATGATGGAAAGAGGTAGAAATGTGATGAGATGAGAATGGAGAGCAGGTGATGTCCTGGAAGGAGAGCCCATGTGGCTTCCCCTTTCTCTCAACTTCTGGAAATTTCTCCCTTCCCCCCTTGATCCGTAACCGATACTGAATATTACCTGTGAGCCTTCCCTTGTTGCAGCTAAGAAATGTTATGCATATTTGGACTCTGAACAGCAGCAGGTGAGACCTGGGAACACTGAGTGCACAGTTAACACAGCTTCAGTGCTGGCTGGTGAAGGGCAGGAGGCTGGGGGGTGATAAATGCCCACCTGGATGGCTGGAATCTGTAAGTGCTCTCATGGCCATGGGAGAATGGAAGGATCCTGACTGCCAGGAAACTGGAGTCCCAGTCCTCTCGACCAGTGACATGTGGTCCAACAGTCCTTGGAGCCTCATCTCTTTTCTGCACTACATTTGTCCCTGTTGTCTCAGTGTGCCCTCATAGCAGCTCTGTAGAGTGCAGAAAGCGGCCTCACTATTCCACTTGGATAGGTGATGAAACTGAGGCTCAGCGACATTATGTGACTTAGGCATAAGCATTGCTGTGGTCAGCCTAAGGACCAGGATTCAATTCCCCAGTGTCCACATAAAGCCAGATGCACAGTGATACATGCATTTGGAGTTCATTTGAAATAAGCCAGATGCACAGTGGTGCATGCATTTGGAGTTCATTTGAAGTTGCTGGAGACCCTGGCATGCCCATTCTCTCTCTGTCTCTCTTCTCTCTATCTCTCTGTGCTTGCAAATAAATAAAAAAATTTAAAGTGACTGGCATCCTGGGGATACTAAGGATCCACACTAGAAGAGCCCTACCATCAAAAAGTACATGCAGGTGTGACAGCAATGACAATCTACTCAGTAACCATCCAATTAAATACATAATTACAAGCCGAGTGTGGTGGCGTACACCTCTAATCCCAGCACTCTGGAGGCAGAGGTAGGTGGATCACCATGAGTTCAAGGCCACCCTGAGACTACATGGCGAATTCCAAGTCAGCCTGGGCTAGAGCGAGACCCTACCTCAAAATAAATAAATAAATAAATACAGACTAAGAAACTTTTTTTTTTTTTTTTTTTTTTTTTTTCGTAGGGTGTTGCTCTAGCCCAGGCTGACCTGGAATTCGCCATGTAGTCTCAGGGTGGCCTTGAACTCATGGCGATCCTCCTACTTCTGCCTCCCGAGTGCTGGGATTAAAGGCGTGCACCACCACACCCGGCTCCAGACTAGGAAACTATTAAGGAAAAGATGCAGGAATTAGGAGGGTCATGGAGGAAGCCCCACCTACTATTGAATAGATGTAAACTAAACCGTCATTGTGTTAAGCCACTGAAAGTTCACGTTTCTGTTCCTGCACCATTGCTTACCCTGAGGTTGTAGGGCTGCAGAGTGACAGCAAGGACCATATGTATCGGTGACTCTTGCATCCTTAAGACTGCAATACTTCGGAAATGCCTTAAGGGAGGAATTATGTGTTTTGGCTCATGGTTTTAGAGGTTTTCAGCCCATCATGGTAAGGAGGACACAGCTTTTCAGCTCAGCTCACAGCGGGAGCATATGACAGAGGCTGTTCACATCACAGTGGACCAGGAAGCAAGGAATAAGTGAGGAAGTAGACAGGGGTAACCCAACCCTAACAACCTGCCCTCAGTGACCTACTTCCACAAGCCAGCCCCCACCTCCACAGCCTCCCGAGAACTCGTGCCACAAGCTGGGGAGCAATGTTCAAAACATGAGCCTGTAGGGAAGGCTTCAGATATGTATCATAACAGACCAGGGAAATGACGGCAGGTAAATCCAGAGTTATTACGAGAGAGATGTGGACAGACTAGACAGAGGTTGTGGGGGTAGATTAAAGGTGAAAGGGAAAAGGTCAGGGGAGCAGTGGTAACTCCTGGGTTTGTCACTATTTGTGCAACCGATCACCTCCTCATGGCTCATTCTGTGCTGTCCTGAATGTCTGTCAGCAACAACTGCAGAGCTCCCTCTACAGCCACAAGCAGACTTCCCCAAGCAAGCAGCTCCTGTTTCCTCAGCTTAGATCTCGAGAGAACTAAACCCAGGTTGCCAGTGAACCACAGCTGTTCGAATCTGCCCAACCCAATGGCTAGCACATAGTAAAGACTCTGTTAATGTTTATTGAGGACATGAAAAGAGAAAGAAGCAGGAGACAAGGAGCAAAAAAAAAAAAAAAAGAAAAGAAAAAGAAAGTGTCATATCAGGAGATCTTCTGCCATCTTGGCTTGAGCCACCACTATTTGTCACCTGAGTTTACAATAGAACCTCTGTTTCTTACCCTCCTCTTCCAAAGCCATTCCCTACTCCGCCAGAGTGAATCTGTTAACACACCAGTCAGATCCAATCAGTGACTCTACCCTTGAACCCAAGTTCCTCAGCCTACACTCCGTGGCCATTGTGCACCAGTGTTGTGGAGGAGGGAGATGTGTCCCTGTGCACTGCTAGATGCTCAGCTGCATCCCTGACCTCCTCCAGAGCCATGGTCGCATGCCTCACCACCCCTCACAGTGTGAACATGGACACTGTCTCCAGCCCAAGCCCAGCAGTATCTCCCATCGTGCAGGGAGAATGTTCTTTCAAATGCCCTCGTCCTGCGGACCATGCATGCTCCTCCCTTTGCTCCCTCGTCCTCTCCGTGTCCTCCGGCAGGCTGGCCTCCTGGCTGTTCCTGCAGCTCTCAAGCTGGGATCCCAGTCTGAGCCAAGGAGCGGATGCTCTCTCGGCCCGGGATGCTTTTCCCTTGGGTGTACAAAGAGTTCCCTCCATCAGCCACTTTGGGGTTCCATTCAAATGTCACCTTCTTGGTGAAGGCCAACTGAAGATGTCCATGAGGAAACGGAACTCTCCCTGTGTGAGTTTGTTAAGGTTGGAATAGTGAAAGTCAACAGGCTGGGGGGTCTTAAAGAACAGAAACAGATTTTCTATTTAAACTTTTTTTTTTTATTTTAGAGACAGAGGGAGAGAGAGAGAGAGTAAGAATGGGCACACCAGGGCCTCTAGCCACTGCAAACGAACTCCAGATGCATGCACCCCCCTTTGTGCATCTGGCTAATGTGGGACCTGGATAATCGAACCAGGGTCCTCAGGCTTCACAGGCATGCGCCTTAACCACTAAGCCATCTCTCCAGCCCCCGTATTTTCTCATAGATGAGAAAACCAGAAGTCCAAGATCAAAGCACCCAGGTTTGGTTCCTCCTGGGGCCTTTTTGCAGCCTGCCCACCTTCCCCCCAGGCCTCCCATCACCTTGCTCCATGTGCAGGCATTCCTGGCCATGTGTCCTGATTCCCTCGCCCCACAGGGTCACTAGTCATTTTGAATGAGTGTCCACTTGGACTTAGCATTTAGTGTTTAAGCCAAAGACTCTCCTAATGCAGCCACCTGCTAAGGTCCTGGGGACATAAGCTTGCCCTTGGGATTTTTGGGAATGTCACATTCAGCCCACGACAGCACCATCACCAGGACCAGCAATGACCAGTCTGATCTGAGTGTTTGACTTACTCATCTTGCAGATGGACTTTTTCTCTTCTAATCCTCCACCAGAATACTGTTTGATGGTTTGAGTGAAATGTCCCCCATAGGTTCATGTATTCTGAATACTTGGTCCCCATCTGGTGGCAGTTTGGAAAGTTGTTGGACCTTTGTGAGGTGGAGGCTTGCTGGAGGATGCGTGTTGCTGGGGGCAGGCTTTGGGGTAATACAGGCCAACTCCAAGCCCAGTATTAGACTACGTCCTTCCTGCTGCTGTGGAGATGTGATACCCATCTGGCTGTCTGCTCTGCTATGCTATTCCCACCATGAGGAAACTTGAAATTATAAGCTGAAATAAACCCTTTTCCTTCCCTAAATTGCTTCTGGTGTGGTGTTTTGACCGAGCAATGAAAAGGTAACTACTATTACTCAGGT
The DNA here is from genome assembly GCA_036365145.1 of Orientallactaga sibirica. Classification (NCBI taxonomy): domain Eukaryota; kingdom Metazoa; phylum Chordata; class Mammalia; order Rodentia; family Dipodidae; genus Orientallactaga; species Orientallactaga sibirica. The sequence continues at coordinate 8,887,913 of JAEOAD010000038.1, read as the reverse complement.
TCCGGAAAGCCTAGGATTTTTTGTCTGTTTTTTTTTTTTTTTTTTTTTTGAGACAGAGGAGAGAGGGGAGACAGATAGAGATGGGCACACCAGCAGTCTCAGCTGCTGTGAACGAAATCCAGATGTGTGCGTCTCCTTGTGGTCAAGTGTGTCATTGCACCCTTGCATCACTGCATCTGGCTAAACGTAGGACCTGGAGATTGGAACCGCTGGAGATTGGAACCGGCGTTCTTAGGCTTAGGAGGCAGGCGCCTTAACCGCTGAGCCATCTCTCCAGCCCTTTTTTTGTCTGTTTTATTCACTGTACATTTGCAATGACTAAAGAAAGCCCAGCACATGGCAAATGCTTGTCAACTGTCTGTTACTGCCATGAACAAGCACTGCCCAGATGGGCTGTATGCTTGGAAAGACCACTTTGCTTATGTGGGCCTCAGCTCCCTCCTGTCAAATGAGTAGTAGGGCTAAATAACACACAGCAAGAATTCAGTTCTGGGGCTGGAGAGATGGCACGCGTCTGGAGTTCATTTGCAGCAGCTGAGGGTCCTGAAGCACCCATTCCCTCTCTATCCCTCTCCTTCTCTCTCTGCTTCTATCTCTCTATCTAAAATAAATAAAGTGAATAAATAAATAAAAAGAAGAAAAGAATTCAGTTCTGTTAGCATCTGGTTGCTGACTTAGGTTCTCTATAATCTGAGGATTAAATATGGCTGCTTTATGGGGTGACCCAATCCCGGAGTAAAGAAGAAGGAGAGGCAAGGCAGGCTGAGAACTGAATGTGGAATCTTGAGGTATCAGGCAGACAAGCTGGCCCTATCTCATGTATGGCCAGGTGCTGGGCCACATGGAACACCTCTTATAGGCAGCACCTGAAGGCAGCAGGCTTAGAAGTGCCTAAGGCAAGGAGATAGGTAAGGCTCCCGCCCACCTTCTGCCTCCCACTGGCCAGAAGTGGCTCTAGGGGTGATAATGCCTGTGCAGTATAATGGTCTCAACTGGCTCTTTTTTTAAACTTTTAAAAATGTAAGGGCTGGTGGGATGGCTTAGTGGTTAAGGCATTTGCCTGTGAAAGCCAAAGGACCCAGGTTCGGTTCCCCAGGACCCATGTAAGCCAGATGCACAAAGTGGCACATGCATCTGAGTTTGTTTGCAGTGGCTGGAGGCCATTCTTTCTCTCTATCTTCCTCTGCCTTGTTCTGTCTCTCTCAAATAAATAAATAAAAATAATAAATATATATTTAAAAAAATTATTTGTGTGTATATATGGGCACATATGTTACAGCATGCATGTGGAGGTCATAGGACAATCTCGAAGTGTCTGTGCTCTACCTTCTTTTGAGACAAGGTCTCTTGCTGCTGCAAAGGAAGTGCCCACTGCAAAGGATTCTCAGGCCAGGGGACTGCCATGGACTTCCAGCTCTTGTGGCTCCACCTCCTACTTGCTGTAGGTGTTGGGATCTTAATGGGTGCACCTCTTTGCCTCTGGCTGTATGTGGGTGCTGAGGAACTGATCCCAGGCTGCTAGGCTTTGCAGGCAAGCACCTTAACTACTGAGCCCCTGAGCTGCCTCTTTAAGCAGCCTCCAGGTAGCCAGATCTCCAGCCCCCAGAAGGAAAGCATCGTCCCAGTCAGGACGTGGATGGAAGAGCCAGAAGGAATGAGCTCCAGACTGCAAGAAACTGAGGAAGAAGACCCAATCCTTACCCACTTGGGGCAGGCGAGACCACAACCACGTGAGACAGCCTAGGATGTGTCTAATAGAGGAGTGAGGTCGGGGAGTCAGTAAGGGGAAAACTGGGGCATCGGACCAGAGGCGGGGTTGGAGCTGATGGCCCCAGAGATGGAGAAAGAAGCTCTGATGTGCAGAGCAGAGCAGAACACTGGGGAGGATACATGGGCCCTGGGAGCTAGGTAGCACTTGTCCTTTAAGTTGTGGCAGAGAATCCTTGTCCCCAGCAGCCGGGTCTCTAGGGCTGGTCTAGCAGGGACCTGGAGGAGGGAGCACATTCATCACCTGCCAGGTCAGACTCCAAGTGTCTTGACCTTGCCCAGCAGGCAGCAGGGTGGCTGCTTCGCTAGCAACTGGTAGTGGGTGCCCAGCTCCCCCACACTGCCCAGCCTTCCCTCTGCTTGTCACTTTGCAAACTCTTCCTCACACCCCCACAGCTGTCTCTGCAGGAGGAGAGGGTGTTGCCTGCCACAACCCCTCTTCTCCCGAGGGGGTGTTTTCTCCTGCGTGAGCTGCTGTGTGTTGGGCGATGCTTCCCCTCCCCCTGGGCAGATCCCTCCCTCCAGAGGTGATGGCACATGGGCAGAGCAGATGGCACATTTGTCTCTAGGGAGCCAGTGGGCAAAGGGGGGCCCGATCACGGTGTGTGAGGGTGGGGAGGGGGTGTCTACAGAGCTGTGAGGGGGTGAGGGGCCTCTGACTGTTGCTGCTGGCTGCTGGCAAAGGCAGCGGGAGGCTAGCTGATTATAGGGCTGGATCCCTGGGCCCTGGAGGTGGGTGCAAGAAGTTGTATATACGCTTAGCTATCAAGGTGGGGGTGACAGTTGCCGTGGTGACCGGGCTGGGAAGTGGGATGGCCTTGTATGCAGAAATGCTGGAAGGAAAATATAATAAGCACCAGTTAGAGATTTTTCTCTTTCTTTTCTTTTTCTTTATTGGAGCACTCATTGAAGAGAGGCTTGTTATTATAAATGAGTGGCATTCAACAGTTGGGCCTCCATATTCTGTTCTAGTTCCCTTCAAAAACTCTGCTCTAAGTCCACTCCTTCTAAGTCCTCTGAGCAAGCATAAAACCCTAACGATCTAGCCTGGGACCAGGAATAAGTCACCAGTAATAAATCCCTCTCTAACGCTTTCTTGAGCAAGGTGGCCTTCAAAATCCTTTCACCTGGGCTGGAGAGATGGTTTAGCAGTTAAGGCACATGCCTGAGAAGCCAAAGGACCCCAGTTCGATTTTCCAGGTCCCACGTAAGCCAGATGCACAAAGGGGCACATGCATCTGGAGTTCGTTTGCAGTGGCTAGAAGCCCTGGCACACCCATTCTCTCTCTCCTCTCTCTCTCTCTCTCTCTCTCTCTCTCTCTCTGTCTCAAATAAATAAATAAGTAAAAATAAAGACTAAATCCTGACAGGAGTGGTGGCGCATGCCTTTCATCCCAGCACTCGGGAGGCAGAGGTAGGAGGATCACCATGAGTTCAAGGCCACCCTGAGACTACAGAGTGAATTCCAGGCCAGCCTAAGCTAGAGTGAGACCCTACTTCGAAAAACAAACAAATAAATAAATAAATAACCATCCTTTCATCTTCTCATTCCTGGGCCCCACTTCCAGACATTGTGAAGCAGTGGGTCCAGAGCCCGGAATCTTTATTTTAGCCAGTCTGCCCACTGAATCTCCAGATACACGGTAGCTACATTTCAGAACCATGGCCATTGGACACTGAGAATGCTTTCCTTGGGATCACACAGAGCAACTACTCTGTAGCCCCCATAAGACCATAAGCCTCAGTTTCCCCTGCCCTCTGGTCAGACACAAAGATGACCAATCAGGGCTGGAGAGATGGCTTAGCGGTTAAGGCACCTGCCTGCTAAGCCTAAAACCTGGTTCCAATCTCCAGGTCCCACGTTTAGCCAGATGTAAAGTGACGCAAGGGCGCAATGCCACACTTGCCCACAGGGGGTGCATGCATCTGGATTTCGTTCACAGCAGCTGAGAGACTGCTGGCACGCCCATTCTCTGTCTCCCTCTCCTTCTCTGTCTGTATCTGTGTCTCTCTCCAAAAATAAATAAAATTTTAAAAAAAGATGACCAATCACACAGAGAACCATACAAGATGAAGCCACAGTGTTTGAAGTGCCAGGAAGGTGTCATACACGTGCCACTTTCTGGCTTCTCATTCTTCACAGTGGCTCCACCGTCCCTCTCCCCTCCCCCTTCCATCTGCTTGCTGTCCTCCAGCCAATCCCACATCCAGGGAAATGGTGCCCACTTAGCCAAGAGCGAAGAGTCACCAGGCTGTGAGCAGACAGCACAGGAGGCAGCTCTAACAGCTGGGCTCCACACTAGAGTTCCAGCTCCTGGTAATCCGTTACCATAGTGATCATAGCTACAACAACCTCTGTGGGGTTAAAAAAAAATTCTTCCAACATCAGAAGACTCTGGATGGAAAAAATCTTAGAGGGTACCAGGAGATAAAGAGTGCCTTGCCCACCTCCATTCCACCCACCATTTGAGGATATACTGAGGTTCAAGGGTTTGCCTAGATCTCCCAGCAATGTCTCAGGACCTAACACAGTGCCTGCCTTACTTAAGGCACTTAATAAATGCTGCTTGAGGGGCTGGAGGGATGGCTTAGCGGTTAAGGCATTTGCCTGCAAAGCCAAAGGACCCAGGTTCAATTCCCCAGGACCCACATTAACCAGATGCACAAGGGGGCACATGCATCTGGAGTTCGTTTGCAGTGGCTGAAGGGCCTGGAGCACCCGTTCTCTCTCTCTCTCTCTCTCTCTCTCTCTCTCTCTGTCCCTCTTTCTCTGTCAAATAAATAAATAAATAAAAATAAGTGCTGCTTGAGTGCATCAGTTTAGTGAGATCTGCTTCTCTTGAACCTCTTAGGCAAATGCAGTTAGGACTCTCATAGTTTGGAAATGAAGTGCTTTCCCCTAAAAGGACTCACATGTTGAAGGCATAGACATCAATGAAATGGTCAGAGGTGTGGTTTTGGAGAAGTGACGCAGAGCGTGAGATCTCTGACCTAATCAATGGATCAACCCATTGATGGAGTCATCATTCAATAGGATTATTGAGAGGTGGTGGAAAGTAGGAGGTAGAACCCAGTGAGAGGAATGGGAGCACGGGGTGTGTGCCCTGGAAGGATATAGCTTGTCTCAGGATCCTTCTCCAGTCTCTCTGCTTCCCAGTTGCCATGAGGTAAGCAGCTTTGCCTTGCCTCTGTGATAGTCTGCCTTACTACCATGAGCCCGAATAACTTTTCCTTCCATAAGTTGGCTTTCACACCTGCTCTGCCCATGTGTCATGGGAAAACTGACTAATGCAGACTCCAGAGATCTGTCCTATCTCTTTTAAGAAGACTGAGTTTTGGACCCTTTAAATGCATTTAGTCACCTCCGCCTTTACACAGGGCTTTCTTAGGAAAGCCCTAGGCATTTAGATACAACCTAACAACAACCAGTCTCCAAAAAATTTTTTTAAATATATTTATTTGAGCTGGGCATGGTGGTGCACACCTTTAATCCCAGCACTCAAGAGGCAGAGGTAGGAGGAGCACCATGAGTTTGAGGCCACTCTGAGACTACATAGTGAATTTCAGGTCAGCCTGAGCCAGAGTGAGACCCTACCTCATATATATATATATATTATATGTGTGTGTGTATATATAAGAGAGAATGGGCATTCCAGGGCTTCTAGCCACTATAATGAATAAACTCCAGACACATGCACCACCTTGTGCATCTGGCTTTATGTAGATACTGGGGAATCAAACTGGGGTTCTTAGCCTTTGCAGGCAGATACCTTACCCACTGTGCCATCTCTCCAGCCCTCTCCCAAACTTCTAAAAGAGTTTTACCTTCATGAATTTGTTCATGTGAGCTCCTTGAAACCAGAATAGTTATTAATACATCAAATTCTATATGCCAAAAATTTCATCTCTCCCTTGCAGGGACTTGCTTCCCCAGTCATAATTTTCATGACTCATAATTTTCTATCCCCTTCTCTCTTGAAACTGCTTAGAAAAAAAAACAGAATTGATGAAATTCAAATCTGCTGAGATTGCAGCTGATCAACCTTTGTTGTGTGTGGGAATGCCTGTTCACGTGTGGGGATACACAAGCGTCTGCTGCATCACGTGCACACTTATACATGTTCACATGGAGGCCCAAGGACAACCTCAGGTGTCATCTTCCAGAATGTTGTCCACTTCTTTCTGAAGCAGGGTCTGTAACTGACCTGTAGCTCACCAATTGGGCTAGACCAGCTGACTGAAAGCTGGAAAAAGCTGCACTGCATGCAGCCTTATGGGAGACAGAAGCCATCACTGGTGAAAGCAGTGGACACTGCAAGCCTCAAGTTTGGCCAGCCAGACCAGCCGAGCCAAATGAGCCAACAAGTGCAGTCGTGAGTGGCATGTCTGTTATAGGGGAAACCAACTGTTCTCTAATTGAACTGGAGACCCGCTCTATGGGGTGTAATAGATGCCTGGTACTGAAAACCTCATCAAAAGCCTATGGTGGGGGAGGCCATGAGCATTAGGAATGTAATGTCTGCTCTTGTCTGGCAAAATGCATATGTTTTGCTCACCAAACTGCCCTGTAAGCACTATATATATATAAATGTATGTATGTATTTGGTGAGGTAGGGTCTTGCTCTAAAACAGGCTGACCTGAAATTCACTATGTAGTCTCAGGGTGGCCTTGAACTCACAGTGAACCTCCTACCTCTGCCTCCCAAGGGATTAAAGGCGTGTGCCACCACACACAGCTCATATCCTTATATTAATGCTACTCTCATTTTTGGTTAAAGAAGCTTCTCTTTTCAGATGGCAATGACCATTGGGATGACCCAAAAGAGTGCTGAGAAGATGTGATGGAGGAGTGTTCAGCACTGAAACATTTCTATCACACCTTCCAAGGCTCAGGGTCCATTGCAGAAGAGGTGGTGGAAAGAATGTAAGAGCCAAAGGAAGGGTAGGACTGCTTACAATGCACTTGACCAGACAGAAATTGGCCTTGATATCCATGACCTCACAGTGCCTAGCAATATCTTCACAAGACCCTCATAATAGGAGGAAAAGATGATGACATCAAAATAAAAGAGAGACTAATGGAGGGGATATGATGGAGTGTAGATCTGTGAAGGGGAAAGTGGGGAGGTGAGGGAATTATCATGGTTTATTTTATGTAAATATGGAAACTATCAATAAGAAGGGGGAAAGAACATTTTTTTAAAAAATAATAAAAATAAAAGATGGGGGCTGGAGAGATGGCTTAGTGGTTAAGGCGCCTGCCTGCTAAGCCTAAGAACGCCGGTTCCAATCTCCAGGACCCACATTTAGCCAGATGCAAAGTGATGCAAGGGTGCAGTGCTGACACAAGACCACAAGGGGCTAAGAGGCTGCTGGCACGCATGCATCTGGATTTTGTCTCTCTGTGTCTCTCTCAAAAAAAAATAAAAATAAAAATAAAAAAATGGGCTGAGAGATGGCTTAGTGGTTAAGGCATTTGCCTGCAAAGCCAAAGGATCCCCCATTCTCCAGGACCCACGTCTATCTGTCTTCCTCTCCCTTTTGTTTGCTCTGTCTCTCTCTGTATCTCTCTCAAATAAATAAAATAAAAAAACATAATAAAATAAAAATAAAAATAAAGATGGAAGAAGGAGCAACACTTCAATGTTGTCCTCTAACTACCATGCACATGATGTGAACGCACATGCTCCCACACATACAAGACAGGATACAAAACATGCAATAAGGATGAACATTTAAAGATAAAGACAGTTTAGGGACTGGAGAGATGGTTCAGTGGTGAAGGTGCTTGCCTGCAAAGCCAAAGGACCTGGTTTCCATTCTCCAGGACCCTCATAAGCCAGATGCACAAGGGGGCACATGCATCTGGAGTTCATTTGCAGTGGCTGGAGGCCCTGGCACACCCATTCTCCACCCCCTCCCTCCGCCACCTCTTTCTCTCTCTCAAGTAAATAAATAAATAAATAAAATTTTTTTTAAATACTAACGAAAAAAAAAAAAAAAAAAAAAAGGCAGTTTGTGGAAGAGCAAGAGACTGGGTGGACACTCCCGATCTGGGAGTTTGGTTTACTGAATCTTTGGCCTTAAGGGAATTGTGCATAATTTAGGAGACTGAGTTGAAAGCATCACCCTCTGAAGCTAAGGAGGTGCCCCAGATGCAAGGTAGTAGTGCAAAACCTCTCATGCTGGGCGTGGTGGTGCACGCCTTTAATTCCAGCCTTCAGGGAGGCAGAGGTAGGAGGATCGCCGTGAGTTCGAGGCCACCCTGAGACTACATAGTGAATTCCAGGTCAGCCTGGGCTAGAGCAAGACCCTACCTTGAAAAACCAAAAAAAAAAAAAAAAAAAAAAAAAAAAGAAAAAGAAAAAGAAAAGAAAAGAAAAGAAAACCTCTCAAAGGATGACATCTAACATTTAGTGCAAAGGATACTGCTCTATGTAAATGCCTCCTTTGCTGCTAAACCCTTAATCCAAGCAGCCCAGAGACAAAACAAAAGTGTTCTGTCCCACAAGCAGGGCTTCAGCATGGGGAAGAATGACGTCATCATTTCTATATCCTCCAGTGTGTCTGACACTTGGCAAGAAATTGATGACAATTGACAATAAAGGAAAGAAAACTAGAAGGAACGTTGAAGGGGCAGACACGAATGAAAACCTGTGTGGCGTTCTTCGCATGAGAGTCACTGGGCTCTCCCATGTAGGAACCACTTGAGAAGACAGGGTCACACCACAGGGCCACTTCCATAAGGATGGACGAGGCCAGGTCTTTGTTCACTTCTGTTTGAAGACCCAGCTTTTACACACATGCCTCTAAGCACCTCAGAAGCAAGCCTGTGTGGGCACAGCTCCCATGGGATGCAGCTAACTGAGCTGGGGTCTGAATGCTGCGTGGGAGATTACTCAGTGGGTAAAGTGCTTGCCTGAGCTCAGTTCCCATTACCCAGGTGAAATGCTGGCTGTGGACATGCGTGCCTAGAACCCAGCACTGGGGAAGTAGAAGCAGGAGGATCCCCAGAGCTCGCTCGTTAGCCAGTAACCTAATTGGTGAGCACCAGGCTGAGAGATCTGTGGTTGTCCTCCGTTCTCCACACACATGCATGCACATATGTATGTGCACACACATGCACACCACATACACACAAATGCAAAGAAAGGAAGAAGGAAAGAAAAAAACACCCATTCTCTCTCTCTCCACCCCCTCTTTCTGTCAAATAAATAAAAGAAAATATTTTTTAAAAAGAAGGGATGGAGGGAAAGAGGAAGGAAATGAAGGAGGGAGAGAGGGAGGGAGAGAAGGAGGAAGGGAAGGGAGGGAGGAAGGAAGAAAGAAAAGGAGGGAGAGAGGGAGGGAGGGAGAAAGGAAGGAAGGGAGAGAGGGAGGGAGAGAAGAAGGAAGGAAGGAAGGAAGGAAGGAAGGAAGGAAGGAAGGAAGGAAGGAAGGAAGGAAGGAAGGAAGGAGGAAAAGAGCTATTCAGCAAGTCTCCGTAAGGCTTGTGAGAACTGGCACTGGCATGGTGCCTGTCTTGGGACACAGAGGCAGAGGCAGTCAGTTACCACCTGTCTCAGTGCGACACCTGCTAACACTTGTGCCTGACTCACACATACACAACACTGGCTCGCTGTTTCATAAAAGGGGGCAGCTCCATCCCTCTCCCTGTGTCACCACAATAATTACTGAGAACAATAATTTGAACAATGAGAAGTTATAATTCTCTAGCAACAGGCAAGTCTTGTCATTTACAGGAAAATAAACTCCTGACTACCAGGTAATGGAAACCATCATGTTCCACCAGCATAAGACTTGGCTGTGAATGGAACTGGAATCATTCTTTCACACATCATTCATTCAGGACGTACTATTGGTGCCACAGTGATATGACAGGCAGTATAGACAGTGTACCCTACAATACCGCTTCATTTACCCCCCACACACACACCCTTGTTTTTATTTTTTTAATCTCACATGTGGGAGAAGGGGCACACCAGGGTCTCTTGCCACTGCAAATGAACACCAAACACGTGTGGGTTTTTTTGTGTGTGTCCAACTTTAAGTGGGTGCTGGGAAATTGAACCCAGACTGGAAGGCTTTGCAAGCAAGTACCTTTAACCACTGGGCCATCTCTCCAGCCCTTCTCCCATACCTTGAGCCAGAACAACAGCCATTCCGTGCATGGACACTTTGGCTACAGTCTTTGAGGGTCCACACTGTGGGGTTCAAGCCTCAAACCAGAAACCTCCTGCACACCCCAATAACATGTAGAGGGAACAAATCTGTGATTACTGAGGGCTCAAGGAAGAATTTAGGTCATATGGAAAGGAAGAGGGAAATCAGGTTTTCTATGTATATGTGTATGCTTGTGTGTGTAAGCATGTTCAAATGTTTGTGAACACACATATATATGGCTGTACATGCACGTGGACTCACATGCACGCGGTAGCTGGAGGTTGATGCCTGGAGTCTTCTTCAGTTGCCTTCTATTGAACCCAGGGCTCACAAAGTCAGCTAGTCTAGCTAGCCATCTTGCACCAGAAACTATCACCACCCTGCAACCACCAGGATTACAGGCAGGCTGCCATACCCACCCACCTGGCATTTGCGAGGGTACTCCAGTTCTCATTCTTGCCTAGCAAGCGCTTTACCCAGCAAAGCCATCTCCCCAGCCGCCAGAAAATCTGGGGTTTTTTTGTTTGTTTGTTTGTTTGTTTTGGCTTTGCAAGGTAGGGTCTCACTCTAGCTCAGACTGACTTGGAATTCACTATGTAGTCTCAGGGTGGCCTCAAACTCTCGGCGATCCTCCTACCTCTGCCTCCAGAGTGCTGGGATTAAAGGCGTGCGCCACCACGCCCGGCTTAGAAAATCTGGTTTTTGACATGCTGATCCAGAGGCCATCCAATTACCACACTGGAGCCAGAGAGCCATTCATCCTTTGCTGTCTTTTTTCCCTTTCCCGATTCTATATTATTCCATTAAGACCTTGAGCATGCATCCTCTCCTATCTGAACCTCTATCGGAGGAGGTAAAATGAAATAAAATATTGCCCAAGCAACAGAAAACAAAGGAGACTGATGGATTTAGAAATGTAAGACAGAAGGTAAGAACAGTTACTCGAAACTACTTCAGGAACGTTGTAAGTGTAGCACCTCGTAAATGGCAAGCATGCGCAGACAGGATTAGTTGCTCTTAAAATTAGTTCCAGACCCATGAAGCAGTTTCAGGAAAACTACAGTCTTCCTGACACTTCCAGGCGACTGCCGCAATGCATTCTGGAGAAGAGCTCAGTGCATGAACAGAACATCCTTCTGCACTAAACTGTGACTCCAGCTCTTCTCACGGACAACCTGGACACAAACATGACCTTCTGCACACAGCTTCTTGTTTGTTGCTAAGTAACCACTGCCACCTGCTATGAGTTTGTGACCAGTTTCTTGTGTCAGCTCGTTACACCAACGTCATTTTATGAACTTAACACTGGGGGGATGGAATGGATTTCTTTTTCTTCTTTTTTTTTCTTTCTTTTGTGAGACTTGGTCTTATATGTCCCAGGCTGTCTTTCAGCTCACTATGTAGCTGAGGATGACCTTGAACTTCAGATCTTCCTGCTTCCACCTTTCCCAGTGCTGGGATTTCAAGCATGCACCACCATTCCTGGTATTATTCGGTGCTTGGATCAACCCCGGGCTTCCGGTGTGCTAGGCAAGCCACATTCCCAGCTTGAAGAAGATGACATTTCCCATCGCTTATGTAGTCAATTACTGTCCAGGGGCCTAAAGAAGATTTTCTAGAGCAAGGAAGAACTAGAATCCTAAGGGAGGTAGGAGGACATAATGATTCTCCCCATGACTGTCCACAGAGGCCTTCCAGTGATCTCACTGGAACCAGGTGGCAGCCAAACACCTTCTGCCCCTTTCCCTTCAAATACTGTTTTCTTTTCCTTCAGGTCTAGCACGGGCACCTCGGACTAGATGCCACGACACAGATCAGAAGAGTGAGGGGGCAATATTTCTCCTATTGCTAAGCCACTCCCCACTCCCAGCCTAGAGACACACAGGCCACTAGCAACATGGCAGCATCTTCCTTCCCCAGGAACAAAAAGAGTGAAAAGTGATTGACATTTTCATCATCCCATCCACCCTATCCCAGAAGCTAAGTCCATGAGCCTCTTGGTAATTGCAGCTTCCCAGAATCCCACAGTCATGTCAGGGGTAGTTGCTTTCCAAGCTGTAAGAGGGTGTTGGTCAATCACTTCTCTTGGAAAAGCAGTGGTCCCAATAACTCAAAGTTATTCCTCCGGCTTTATCAAGATACAACTGGCAAATCAAAGTGTTATACTTGTAAGGTATAACAGCACGAGGCTATACATTGTAGAATGATTACCATAATCAAGCCAATTAACACATCTGTCACCTCACCCAGCTGTATGCATATGTGTACTAGAAAGCTGTTTATTTCCTCCCTTAGCAAGCTGCAGTGGTATAGTCTACCCTAGATCTCCAGAACCAGCTTAGAACTCCAGGTACCTCTATATCCTCACTGAACACCTCCCCGCTGCCCTCACCCTTGATCCCTGACCACTACCTTCTTCTACTCTATGTTTCTGTGTGTTTTCATATTCTGCCTCAAAAATTAGTCATTCTCCCTGTGGATCAGTTACTTTTCTCATCCTGGAGACAAAATGACTGACAAAAGTAACTTTGGGACTGGAGAGATGGCTTAGGGGTTAAGGTGTTTGCCTGCGAAGCCAAAGGATCCTGGTTCAATTCTCCAGGACCCACGTAAGCTGGATGCACAAGGGGACACACGCATCTGGAGTTCATTTGCAGTGGCTAGAGGCCTTGGTGCGCCCATTCTCTCTCTGTGTCTGCCACTCTTCTCTCTCTCTCTCTCTCTCTCTCTCTCTCTGCTTTCAAATAAATAAATAATTTTTTTTAAAGTAACTTTGAGCCAGGTATGGTGGCGCACACCTTTAATCCCAGCACTTGGGAGGCAGAGGTAGGAGGATTGCAGTGAGTCTGAGGCCACCCTGAGACTACATAGTGAATTCCAGGTCAGCCTGAGCTAGAGGGAGACCCAACCTTGAAAAAAAAAACAAGTAACTTTGGATCACAGTTCAGGAAGGGATACAGCCTATCATGATGCGAAGGCATGGTGGCAGGAGTATGAGACGACTGCTCACATTGTGTCCACAGTAAGGAGGCAGGAAGTGTGGTCAAGCTATTCAGCCTCAAGGTCCACCCCACGATGACCCATCTCCTCCTCCTAAAGGTTCCACCGTCGTCCAAAATAGCACTAGCAGCTATTCAGACCCAGGCGCCTGGGGGAGACTGCGCACGTTACTTTTCTTGCTACTGTGATCAAACACCTAACCAAAGCAACCTAAGGGAAGACGCGATTGTTTTGACTCACAGTTTGAGGTTCAGAGCACCCTAATAGAGAAGGTATAACAGACGAGTGTGAGACCTCTGGTCACATTGCACATCCACGGTCAGGGAGTGAGGGTGAATGACCACGCTCAGCTCACTTTCTCTTCTTTTTAAAAAAAAAATATTTTATTTTTATTTATTCATTTGACAGAGAAAGAGGGAGAGAGAGGCGCGCCAGGGCCTCCAGCCACTGCAAACGCACTCCAGATGTGTGTGCTCCCTTGTGCATCTGGCTAACGTGGGTCCTGGGGAATCGAACCTGAGTCCTTTGGCTTTGCAGGCAAACACCTTAACCGCTAAACCATCCCTCCAGCCCGTCGCTTTCTCTTCTTGTGCAGTCTGGGACCGCAGCCATGGAATGGTACCAGCCATATGTAGGAGGGGCTTCTCACCTCAGTTAACCCGCTCTGGAAACTCCTTCACAGACATGCCTAGAGGTTTGTCTCCAAGGGTGATTCTTGATCCTCTCAAATTAACAGTGTCAACCGTCACAGGGCTAGTTCACATTCAAGCCAAAGCACGTGTTTCTGATGCACTGATCCGGGCAATGTTGAGCTGGCCCTGAAGAGACCGCCAAAAGATAGGAGAGTCAGCAAGTGGCCATTAACTGCAGGGAATTATGTGGTCACTATCAACACACTGGGCTGTAGAGCCCTAAGTAAAACACCTGTTCCTGAGTGGGGTGGAAGGTCCTTGAATGAAGTAGCATCCTAGGGCTGGCGGCTGTGGCTTTTGCACGAGAGAGCAGAGACTGGGTGTTAGGGTTCTTTGCCTCTTCTTTGTACCTAGAGTAAACCTTCGTGCAATGACCACTGGCTTTATCTTTTTAATATTTTATTTTATTTTATTTTTAGAGACAGAGAGGGAGAGAGAGAGAATTGGCGCGCCAGGGCCTCAGCCACTGCAAGCTAACTTCAGACACTTGTGCTACCTAATGGGCATGTGAGACCTTGCGCTTGCCTCACCTTGGTGCGTCTGACTTACGTGGGATCTGGAGAGTTGAACATGGATCCTTGGGCTTCGCAGGAAGTGCCTTAACTGCTAAGCCAGCTCTCCAGCCTGACCATTGGCTTTTTCTATGACCATCCCAGGCATCTCAGGTGCCCACTAGCCAGCTCAACAATTGGTTCCTGCTTCCTCCGTTCCTCCTTCATCAGTCCTTCCAGTAAGCTGGTGTATGTGTAAGTTTAATTTGACAGTTTTATATAAAAGATTATAATAAAGCAGACGAAAACAACCTTCCAGGGTGTGTGTAGATGGAGGAAACCTCTACTCTGGGTCTAAACAGAGCCTGGCATCAGAACCATTCTAGGAGCCAGGGCTCCCAGCTCCTTACCCAAGCCCTCCATCCAGAACCTGTGCAGGAAGGCAGGCAAGAAGGACGTTGAGAGCAGGGCTGCAATCCAAGTGCCCAGCATCCATACTGCCAAGGGGAAGGGGTCCTCTGACAGCTGGGTGGGAACACACACACACACACACACACACACACACACACACTCATGGGTTTTGGCGATGGGCATTTGCTTCCCAGGGAACTAATATAAGGATCAATTAAACTCACTAAGTCCGAAAAGAATGCAGAAACACAACACCTAGTTTGTGTATTATCCACATTTTGAATGCCAGCCTTCTGTTTTTATCTGCACCTGCTTATGCAGGAAAAAATGAGACAATGGTTGTGTTTATGAGCCACTTGTCATGAAGAGCTAACTCAGCCCTATCACGTGGTTCTCGAAGCCCAGTCTGGGGCAGTAAACTGTGTGTACCTTGGATCTTAATCTCCCTTAATCACTCTTTTCATCCTGTCATTTTTCTGTTCGAGAACTTGAGCTGATGCCTAGGTCTTGTGGAAGTGAACAAAGTCTCGCCCCCATGCAGTGTATTGCAAAGCCCCTCACAGATTCAGCCTCCAGTCTTCCTCATCCGGGTGCACTCACTCCCACCTCCATGGTCTGCTGTGCCCCTCTCTTCGAAGACAATCACTTCCTTTCTCTGCCAGTGGCCACCAACCTGACCTCTCCAAGCGCAATGCACCCTCGGTTCTCCTAGACCTGCCTTTCCCATATTCACATGGCTTTTCCTCAGTCTGCCACTCTCATTTAAGCACATGGCCTGCCCCAGTCTTCCACACTGCCCTATTTTCTGTCTCTGTTTAGGATGTGGGAGGGGAACACTGTACAACAGAAAGTCATGGGATTTGGTTGGAATTGAGTCTTAACTTTGCCACCAGCTAACTGTGGTCATTAATTTGGGCCTCAGGTCCTTCATCTGTAAGAAAGACATTGCAGGAGTGTGGTGATTAGAGGGAATGGGCACAGATGCACCTGGCATGCACATAAGGACTTCAATAATGGTGACCGCTGTGAGTGTTCGTGACCTCCAAGGCCTCCCTCTCTGGCCTTCTCAAAAGTAGTTACTATACCTGGGTAGGCAGCTAGCTGACCTCAGCAGAGAACACAAGAGACTTCCTCCTCCTCCTCCTCTTTCTCCTCCCAGTCCTGCCTGAACATGCCAACCCCTCCCTCCCATCCCCTGCCTTGCCTCCCTCCAGGCACACCTCAAATACCACTGGCTATTGTTGAGTCTGGGATTTATTGTTTCCTTGGATCCAGGAGTGCTGTTGGCGTCTCCTCTGAGCTAATTCTGGGCCCATACATCCTCTTCCAGCCACTCCACCATAGGGCCTCGCTCAAAGCCCTCCCCTCCACCCACCCTCAAGTGCTTCCAAGCACCCCGGAGTCCTCACTCACTACACACTCTGCCATTTGCTCTCAGACCTGTTAGGTGATCTGCAAGAAGTACTGAGCACCTCTCTATTCATCACCAGCGCAGGCCTCAGACCCTCTCCGGGGTTTGTTTACATGATGAGGTTCCCTGGCCTCTGGCTTCCTGGTGGACTCAGCAAAGTAGGAAAGAAGAACTCTGCCTGACAAGGGACAGGAGAAGGGACACAAGTGCTGTCAAGACACTGTTCCCTCCTAAGTCTGCTCTGTGGGCTCCTCACACAGCCCTCTCCCAGTCCACCGCATCATCCCCTAGAGCTGCCGGCTGTCACTAGCCCTGAAGCACTGCACTGAGGCTTCCCCACACTTGTCCTCACTTATTGGAAAGGTCCCTTTGTCAAAGTCTCCTGACAAAGTGACAATGTCAATTTTCCTTACCAGGGCCCGGATTGAGATACCTTGTCTCAGTATGATGTGCAGCAAGGCTTTGTGTAGCCAATAGTCATAGATCTGTCAGGATCCCTGAGGGTGTGTGTGTGTGTGTGTGTGTGTGTGTGTGTGTGTGTGTGTGTGTGCACGTGAGCGCGCGCGCTCGTGCGCACAGGTGGAGGCCAAAGAACAACCTCAGGTGCTGCCTTTTGGGGGAGTGTGGGGGTAGGGTCTCTCTAGCACACTAGCACTCTAGCACAGGTGGACCTGGAACTCACTTTGTAGCCCAAGCTGGTCTCGAATTCATGCTGATCTTCCTCCTTCAGCCTCTCCAGTGCTGGGATTAAAGGTGTAAGCTATCACACCTAGCCCACTATTTATTTTATTTTAATTTTTTTTTTTTTTTTTTTTTTTTTTTGCGAGGTAGGGTCTCACTCTGGTCCAGGCTGACCTGGAATTAACTATGTAGTCTCAGGCTGGCCTTGAACTCTCGGCAATCCTCCTACCTCTGCCTCCCGAGGGCTGGGATTAAAGGCATGCACCATCACGCCCGGCAAGCCTACTATTTTTGAGACAGAATCTCTCATTGACCTGGAACTCACCAATTGGGCTAGGCAGGCTAGCCAGTGAGCCCCCAGTTTCCTGCCTGTCCCACACTGGTATTACATATGCGTGCCATTGTATTGGGAGTGTTGGGGGTTCCTCCCCAATATACCAATATACACCCACACACCAATACATTTAGGATATCCCTGGATCTTTGTCTTAGGAATTAAAAAAAAAAATTAAAATCCATAGACCAGAGGGTAAGACTTAGAGAGACTTTATTAGATTAAGAGAAATAAAGAAGTATGAAGAGATCCTGCCATGTGGAAGGCAAGAGGGGCTAGAGAGCCTATGTGGGAGTAGGGGGTGTCCTTCCTCCCCACCCCACCCCCCCACATCTCAGCCCAGCCGGGCTGACACAGGATGGCAGGGAGGTTTACCAGAGCCGAGACCTGGAGGTTCAGGAGAGATGAACACCCAAAAAGAGGCCACGCCCACTTGGTAAGAACCTATTTATAATCTTTCCGTGGTGGGCCTTACACTCAGGTGAGCCTGCGAGAAAGCCAATCGGTCTGGACTAAGGGGGCTGGCTCCGGAAGAGGTAAGCACACCTGAGTAGAGGGGGAGAGAGAGCTGATTGGATGAGACTGGGTCAGATGCTTTACTCTGGTTCTGCTGGAGCAGGTGATCACATCTCTTCTGGTTCCCCCTTTGCCCTCTCCTGGCTGAAAATACAGCTACCTAATTCCCCCTCACCATCATGCCCAGCTTTTTTATGTGGGTACCTGGATTAAACTCAAGTCCTCATGCTTGTGAGACAAGCACTTGACTGAGTTCTCTTCCTAGCCCAATCTGGTATTTTTTTAAAAGGCCATTTGAAATACAGGTGTATTTTAATGATAGTATTAGTGTGAGTTATAAAGTACTTGAAATTGGGCTGGAGAGATGGCTTAGCGGTTAAGGCACCTGCCTCCTAAGTCTAAGAACGCTGGTTCCAATCTCCAGGTCCCACATTTAGCCAGATACAAAGTGATGCAAGGGCACAATGCCATATTTGCCCACAAGGGGCGCACGCACCTGGATTTTGTTCACAGTGGCTGAGAGACTGCTGGCGCGCCCATCTCTATCTGTCTTCCTCTCCCTCTCTCTCTGTCTCTCTCTGTGTCTCTCTCCAAAAAAAATAATAAAGTACTTGAAATTGTTAAATATTCATCCTCAAGGCTCCCTGAGAATAGGTTGCTTTACGGCATTGTATGACCAAACAGTGCCTGAAAGCAAAGATCCCTGGAAGAGGGGTCCTGAGAGGTTACCGCAGGGACCATGCTGGTAAAGCTCTGGCTGTCACAGCAGGGGCAAGAATGTCTGTGACTAAACCCCTAAAGGCACTATCCTCCTCCGAGAATGAAGAAACCATTCTTCCCAGTGCCCTGAGCTGCAACGGGTGTGGCACCCAGGCCTGTATTGTGCTGGATAGCAGAGGCAGGTCCATAGGATGGAATCTTATTTATTTACTTTTTATTTTTGAATTATTTGTTTGAGAGAGGGAAAGAGGCAGAGAGAGAGAGAGAGAGAGAATGGGTTCACCAGGGCTTCCAGCCACTGCAAACAAACTCCAGATACATGTGCCCCCTTGGGCATCTGGCTTATGTGGGTCCTGGAGAATCGAACCAGGATCCTTTGGCTTTGCAGGCAAGTGCCTTAACCACTAAGCCATCTCTCCCCCCATAGGGGGGAATCTTAATGATGGACTGACATTCAACCAGTCCCAGACATTGACAATAGCAGCTCCAACCAGATTTGACCTGATTTAAAACATAAAGAAATGAGGTACTTTTTGATATACATATATATATATATTTAAAGACAGGGTCTTATGTGCCCCAGGCTGGCCTTGAACTCACTATGTAAATGAAGACAAACTTAAATTTCTGATCCTTCCGCCTCCACCTCCTAAGTGCTGAGATTACAGTCATGTGCCATCGCAATCTGAGTGAGCGTTCTACCAACTGAGCCACATCCCCAGCCTCATGTCTTTATCATCATTGTTTTAACAGACTGGTAATTGCTAACCCTCCTGTCTTACAGGAACAGGCTGAAGACAGTGACTGTGCAGAAGGAAGACTTGGGTTCTTAGCTTCCTTTGCAGTAACATGTGAGCATAATCCCCAGGGTCTGACTCTTCTTCCTGTCCTCACTGGGATGCACAGTAAAGTGAGAGAACTTGGGCCGTGTGCTGGGAACCGAGGTGCACATGCTCCTGAGGCTGAGCAGAGCAGAGCTGAGGGAGAATAAACAACATGTACGTTACGGGAGCTGCTGTTGTTGGATGTCCCTGGTAGAGAAGCCAGGAGGCGGATTTCACAGAGAAAAAGTATAGAATACTATTGTGTGCATAGATAATCTCAAAAGAGGGTTGGGGAGATCGTCCAATAGGTAAAGTGCTTGTTCCAAAAGCATGAAGAGCTGGGTTTGGATCTCCGCACCCACGTAGAGGCTGGGCACAGCAGTGCTGGGGGAGCGGAGACAGGTAGATCCTTGCGGCTCTAGCTAGCTAGTCGAGCTCAATGGGGGAGCTCAAGGTTCATAAGACCCTGTCTCAAAAAAACACAAACAAACAAAAAAAAACATGGTGGAGAGCAAATGAGAAAGACAGCTGGCATCAGCTTACAGACTTCATGTGCAGCTGCACACTTGCACACACACACACACACCCACACATATATGAACACAGAGATGCACATATGCATACACACCACACACAGATACACATGCCAAAAAAGAAAAGAAGAAGAAATACTCCCCAAACCAATAAATTTAACTAGTAAGGAAATGGATACCTTAGACTTAGGGTGTGTGTGTGTGTGTGTTCATGTATGTGAATGCCAGCATGCACGGGGAGGTGAGAAGACAGATTTGGGATTTGGTCCTTCTCCGTTGTTGGGGCCAGCGTCTTGTCTCTCCTTGTTCACCACTGCAAACGCCTGGCTAGTTGGATCACTGTCTTCCAGGCTGTTCTCCTGTCTCCGCCTCCCTTCTTGCCCTAGACACACTGGAATTCCAGATGGTTCAGCTACACACTCAGTAAAACATGGGTTCTGGCTGAGCTGAATCCTCCTCCCTGTTGTCTAGCTATCTTTTGTTGTTGTTTCTTTATTTGAGAGCGACAGACAGACAGAGAGAAAAAGAGGCAGATAGAGAGAGAATGGGTGCATCAGAGCCTCCAGCCTCTGCAAACAAACTCCAGATGCATGCGCCACCATGTGCATCTGGCTTGCGTGTGTCTTGGGGAATCAAGCCTCGAACTGGGGTCCTTAGGTTTCACAAGCAAGTGCTTAACCGCTAAGCCATTTCTCCAAGCCCTGACTAGCTATCTTGAAGCTGCAAAGAGCTATGAAGTCTGTTGGGGAAGAAAAGTCGTCAGTGGTCTTAATCAGCAGTGGACCCCTCAAGCTTTACAGACAGCCGGCCTGGCCAAATGAACCAATGGTGCAATGTCTGTTTTGGGAGAAACCAACTGCTCTCTGATTGGACTCGAGGCCCATACCATGGGAGCAAATTCCTGCCTGGTACTGAAAACCTAATGAAAAGCCTATGGCTTGAGCGATCATAGACTTGGGGGGGGCACTACTACTGTTGCCTGGTTAAATGGATATATTATGCCCCTTTTCTCTTATAAAAAAATTAATGAAAATATTTTTTTAATTTATTTTTATTGACTTTTAATCTTACATACCAAAAAAACCCCACCTGATATTTCCCTCCCCTCCCCCATTCCACTTTAGAACTCCGGTCTCCATCATATCCCCTCCCTTTCTCCATTAGTCTCTCTCCTAATTTGATGACATCATCTTTCTCTTCTATTTTGAGGGTCTTGCAAAGGTATTGCTAGGCACTGCAAGATCATGGATATCGAGGCCAATTTCTGTCTGGGCAGCTGCATAGTAAGAGGTCATATCCTTCCTTTGGCTCTTCCATTCTATCCGCCCCCTCTTCCGCAATGGTCCCTGAGCCACTGGAGGATGTGACAGAGGTGTTTCAGTGCTAGGCACTCCTCCATCCCTTCTTCTCAGCACTATGTTGCCTTTTGTGTCATCCCAGTGGTCATCACCATCTGAAAAGAGAAGCTTCTCTAGCCAGAAGTGAGAATAGCGTTAATATGTGGACATGAACATTTAGTGTAGTGTCCCCAGGTAATGAAAATATTTTTTAAAGAACAAAGATAAGCTTCCTATGACATACTCACCTTCCACTAGGCCTCACCTCCTCCTAAAGGTTTTATCAGCTCCCATGGTGGTTTGAATGTACACAGTCCCCCATAGTCTCAGGTGTTCATAATTAATCTTCATACTTAATCCCCAGCTGGGAGGTGGAGCCTTGCTGGAGGAGATGTGTCACTGGGGGCAGGCCTAGTGATGCTACCGCCTAGCCCTGCTTGCTGCACTCAGCTCGCTCTCCCTGCTTCCTCCCCACTGCTGTGAAGATGCACTGCCCTGCTGTCTGCTCTTGTCTTGCTTATCCCGCCTTGATGAAACTTCCCCTCAAAACAGTAAGCTGGAAATAAGCTCTATTCTTACATAAGCTTTTTCTGGTCAGGTGTTTGTTCCCCTAATGAGAAGGTAATGGATACACTCCCGGTATTGCCACAGGCTAGGAACCAAGTCTGTAACACAGCAGCCTTTGGGGAACATCCAGGATCTAAATGACAACATCACTCCTGAATCGAGTCCTTACAGATTTCGGACCTGCTGCCATGCCTCTTAGAGCCAGAACCCCTTGTACTGTTTAAGCAAAGTCAGACAGGGTCTGCTCTGAGAAGGCTCAGGAGCACAGCCAGGTGAAGAATGTGCCCAGGAGCCCCGCACATGGCCCCATGCCTGCCCACAGTCAGCAAGGTCACCCAGGGTAGACATTCTGTCCCTAGACCTGTTTTCCGGGGGCGGGTAGCAGATGACCTGGGGGCTCAGCCTCACCTCCACTCCTCCCACTTACTTTTAAATGCCTAGGGGCTGTCACGTGCCGATTGGAACACGTTTCATTCTTCTTTTCTTGCCCAAGATCTGAACCTCTGCGTTTGTGGTTCCTTGGTCAAAGGCCAGCTGGCTGTGATCTCAGAGAAGGACACAAGTCCTGGCTGAGTGGAAATCTAGAAGATCAACGCCCAGCCTCAAACTCCCTACCCCACCCTTGTCTTGACTGAGTTCACTCAGTGTCTTTGGCACAGCCCGCAGTTCTCCTGCAAAGCAGTCCCTCCTCTCTCTCCCATGGCAGACCTTCTGGTGGATTGCAGCAGCCTCTATTATTTCACTGTATCATGTATACGGCCCATTTTCACTGCCAAGGACAGCCTGAGAAGCATACTTAGTCCTATTCAGGAAAGCAGTAAGCTTCGCCCTCTGGGATGTGTGCGCTCCACCTCCAACTGTGCACAAACCTTTCACTTTACTGGGGCGCCTCACTAGGCCAGGAACAAGGGGACCTCAGAATAATAGGACAATTGCCACCGTTTGAAGGCTGCTCTCTCTCTCTCTCTCTCTCTCTCTCTCTCTCTCTCTCTCTCTCTCTCTCTGAGATTTGAGTGTCATGAAAAATATAGACAGTTTGCAGCAGCTGCAGGAACATTCCTTCCAGTCTGGACCTCACACTTTATGACAGTCACATCTTTGAATAGTGTGATGGGTCAGGCCCAAGGATCCTATCAAAAGCCTGGGCTCCATCTCCTGGGTGCCGCCAGCTACCCAGTGACCTCAAGCATGACAGTCAACTTTCTGAACTTCGGCCAACTTCCTTATAAAACACAAATGTGGCTGGGCATGGCAGCGCACGCCTTTAATCCCAGCACTCAGGAGGCACAGGTAGGAGGATCGCCATGAGTTCGAGGCCGCCCTGAGACTACATAGTGAATTCCAGGTCAGCCCTGGACTACAGTAAGACCCTATCTCAAAAATAAAATAAAACAAAACAAAACAAAAAAGTGAGCTTGGAATGTAGCTCAGTTGTAGAGTGCTTATCCTGGGTTCGCTCCCCAGCACCACATAAACCGTACATTGTGACACATGCCTATAATTCCAGCACTCAAAAGGTGGAGGCCCAGCACTCAGGAGGCAGAGGTAGGAGGAGTGCCGTGAGTTCAAGGCCACCCTGAAATTACATAGTTAATTCTAGGTCAGCCTGAGCTAGAGTGAGACCCTACCTCGGAAAACCAAAAAAAAAAAAAAAAACCTGGGGCAGGAGAGATGGGTCAGCAGTTAAGCAGTTAAGGCCTGTGAAGCCTCAACTCCCGGTACCCATGTAAAACCAGATGCACAAAGTGGTACATCATTGGCAGTGGCTAGAAAGGCCCTGGTGTACCCATTCTTTCTCTGTCTCTCTGACTGTGTCTTTCTCTCTGCAATAAATAAATAAATAAGGTGGAGGCAGGAGCCAGGCATGGTGACACACGCCTTTAATCCCAGCACTTGGGAGGCAGAGGTAGGAGGATCACCGTGAGTTCAAGGCCACCCTGAGAATACAGAGTGACTTCCAGGTCAGCCTGGGCTATAGTGAGACCCTACCTTGAAAGAAAAGAAAAGAAAAGAAAAGAAAAGAAAAGAAAAGAAAAGAAAAGAAAAGAAAAGAAAAGAAAGGAAAGAAAGGAAAAGTCAAAGGAAAGGAAAGGAAAGCCAAAAGGGATGAAAAGAAAAGAAAAGAAAAAAAAAAAAAAAAATATTCAGAGAAATTCAAAGAAAAAGGTGGAGGCAGGAGGATCAGTAGGATCAAAGTCATCTTTTTATATATTTTATGAGGCCAGGCTATTTATTTATTTGACCCTGTGTCAAAAAAATGAAAAATAATATTCAGAGTCATTCACCTCTGCCCTGCCAGTCTCACCAGGTCTCAGTAGGATCAAGAGGAATTATTTTTATATATTTTATTTTTATTTATTTATTTATTTAATTTGACAATGAAAGACTTTAAAAAGAGAATAAGGTCGGGTGTGGTGGCTCTAGCCTTTAATCCCAGCACTCCCCTTGGCAGATCTGGGATAACATGGGTCCTGGGAATCCAACTACATAGTCTTTTGGCTTTGGTCAGTCTGGACCAGACTGCTAAGTCATCCCTTCAGCTCCAAGAGGAATATTTAAAATGCATACTTTAAAAAATAATAATAAAACAGGGCTGGAGAGATGCCTTAGCAGTTAAGGCATTTGTCTGCAAAGCCAAAGGATCGCTGTTTGATTCCCTAGGACCCACATAAAGCCAGATGCACAAGGGGGCGCACATATCTGGAGTTCATTTGCAGTGGCCGGAGGCCCTGGCGCACCCATTCTCATTCTCCCCCCTCTCTCTCTCTCTCTCACTCTCTCGCTCTCTCAAATAAATAAATAAATAATTTAAAAAATAATAAAACAGTATACCTTTGTCACACAAAGTATGCTTCTCAGACCAGCAATATTGGGCTCACCTGGGAGCTTATTAGACATGCAAAATCCCAGGACCCACCCAGACCTTCTGAATGAGAATCTGTGTTCTAAAAAGATCCCCCCACTCTCAAGTAATTTGTGTGAGAAGACCTGCAGTACGTGAGATTTGGAGCCTGGAGCTTAGTTTGAATTCAGCTCTGCCATGAAAGGCTTTTGCAGGCTCCTGGAGCCTCCGGTTTCTTCAAGCATAAAATGGGCCAGGCTACTGTGACAAAGCATGTAATACGGAGCCCTTTCCCAATGGGAGAAAGGAAAGTTAGAGGTGTGTGTGTGTGGGGGGGGGGTTACTGCTGACCATGGCCAGGCAGGAACTGGAGACAGAGGAGATAAGATGGCCAATATCTGAAGTAGATCCAGGCTTCCTTCTGCCAGCCTTGTTGGCCTCCAAGCTGGCCCTTGCCAGTTACCGGAGCTCCTTGGCACAGACTCTCAAGCTAGCTGTCAGCCAAAGGCTGTTGAAGATTCGCTGCAAACACATGTCTCTCAGATACCCGGTGTAGCACCAGGAGGGCCCAAGGGCTCGCAGTCTGCCCCAGGCCACAGCGTCACCTGAGTGTTAGCTCGAGACCCAGGACTTGAATCGGACAGTTAATCAGGGTTGTCACAGAGCAGCCCCACCTCCCCAGGGGGCAAAGTGGGCCTCAGAGGCATCTCACCCACACATGCAGTGAGGGTTATGCTCACTTGGCTTTTCTGCCAAGCAAGCCTCTCATTGTAAGGCAGTTTAGGGGTAGCAGGACCCCAAAAGCAAAACGAGGGATATTCTTGAGCCTGTAAAAGGGATCTCATTTTTTTCCTTATCTCTCTTTCTCTTTATTTTTATTTTCACTAATTTTTTTTGAGGTAGGGTTTTGCTCTAGCCCAGGCTGACCTGGAATTCACTATATAGTCTCAGGGTGGCCTCGAACTCATGGTGATCGTCCTACTTCTGCCTCCTGAGCGCTGGGATTAAAGGCGTGCGCCATCAGGTGCCCGGCTTTTTCCTTATCTTTTTTGCCCTAAAACCTGACTGGAGGATATGAATAAGATTACTAGGTGCCCGAGTGTATGGCATTTGATCTGGTATTCCTTATCGTTTTCCCTAAAGGAGTCCTCAGAGATATCAGAAGATTACTACCCTCTTCCACACGGGGCTGGCTTTCCCATTTCTGGGGACACCCTCGTGCCTTACCGCAGGAACTCTGCCTTCTTTTCTTCTCTTAGGATCTATAATAAAATCTTTCTAACCTTCCACCTCTATGGTCTATGGATTTCATTTGTCTAATTCATAAGACAAGAACCTGAACACCACTGACTCGGTGGATGTCTTGTGTGTGTGTGACACAGCCTAACTCCTAGGTGACAGCCCACCCAAGAGCCGAGGATGGCTCTGCTGCTCACAGAGACACCTCAAATTCCATATCTCATTTCTAGCTTGAAGGTGAGGGAACAGTGACCTGTTTCCAAATTCTTCAGCAATGCTGGGAAATGACCACAACACCCACCACAGGATTTCATTTCAGTAATTACTCAGGGATAATCATGCTAATGGCTGGGATGAAGGCTTCCATCTTGCAGATATAAAAACACCAACTTTATGGGGCTGTGGTGAGCATTACTTGAGATAACGTGTGACACCACTCCCCTCCCCTCCACCCCCGGCATAGACTTGTTAGCCTTTTCAGGACAGATCGAACACTTTGCTCTGAACCCTTCCTTGGCCTTACTCTGGCAGCTGCAGCCTAATAGCCCTGCTAATGGATGTTTCCAGACCACAGTGGTACAGCTGATCTGAAAGCCTAACTCCTGGATGACAGCTTCTTTTCAGAAAAAAAAAAAAAAAAAAAAAGCCCTTCTGCTCTTTTCAAGCTGTTTGGCCCTCGGTGCTATCCATAGCCAAACCTGATCTTTATTTAAGGAAACCAAGTTAAAGACTACCTTTCTGGCAATAGTCTTATGCTACTAGGTACATTTCCAAAACATGGAGAATAAGCAACTTGGAGTGGTATGTGGTTTAATCTGGACAAGAATTTGTTGAGCACTGCTATGGTGGTGGATGGAATCACCAGCCCTAACCATTCACCTTTCCTGAACTTGCAGTAGCTACCTTGTCAGCCAAATGGTTCCATAGCCCTTGATTTTTGGGCATGACCATGTGACTTGCCTTGACCAGTGGAAAATGATGGCATGCCAATTGCAAACTTTAATGTAACCAAATGCAGTGGATTCATATCTTCTTTTTTTTTTTTTTTTTTTTTTTTTTTTTTTGACACAGAGAGAGAGAGAGAGGGAGAGGAAGACAGATAGAGAATGGGCGCACCAGCAGCCTCTCAGCCACTGCGAATGAAATCCAGATGTGTGCGCCCCCTTGTGGGCAAGTGCGGCATTGTGCCCTTGCATCACTTTGCATCTGGCTAAACATGGGACCTGGAGATTGGAACAGCTGGAGATTGGAACTAGCGTTCTTAGGCTTAGGAGGCAGGCGCCTTAACCACTAAGCCATCTCTCCAGCCCTCATATCTTAAAATATTTATTTTATTTATTTGAGAGAGAGAAGGCAGATAGAGAGGGAGAGAGACAGAGAGAATGATCACGCCAGGGCCTCCAGCCACTGTAAACCAACTTCAGACACATGCACCCACCATCTTGTGCATCTGGCTTATGTGGATCCTGGGGAATCGAACCTGGGTCCTTTGGCTTCACAGGCAAATGCCTTAATCGCTAAGCCATCTCTCTAGCTGTGGGTTCATATCTTGGTAAGTAAAAAACCAAAGCAAGTACAGCCAAGACATAAAAGAGTGGAGAAAGATGCTGTTGTGGTTACCTTCATGTTGCAGGGACAAAACACCCAATCCAAAGCAGGGTCTATTGTGGCTTCATTACAGCAGGAGAAAATATGCCATGGGTGAAGGGTGTGGTGGTTTGAACAGATGCCCCCCTATTGACTCAGGAGTTTATTAAAGCTTATAATCTAGAGCTCCATCTGCCTGGTGGGAGGCAGTGTCACCGTGGGTGGATCCTAGGGTCCAGTCCTAAAGCACATTTTGGGGGTGGATTTGGAATTCCAGTCTAAAGATATGCACAGTACTTGAGCTCTGCCATTATGGAGTTCCTGGAGAGTGCTTGCTTTTGGTGCTGTCAGGGGTGATTTTTTTTTCCTCTCTCTGCATGGACCTGCGAAAGGGGGCCAGCTTCTTCTGCCATTAGGAAACTTCCCTTGGATCTGTCAGCTTCCATAAATCCCTTCCTCCCATAACTGTGTCTGGCCTGGAGGTTCATCTCAGCAACCTGAGGCTGTCTACAACAAAGGGTAGACATCACTTCTTGCCACAGCAGGTGGCAAATAGGTGGCAAGATAATGAGCTGAGCTCTGCAAGGGGGAGATGGCTATACAATCACAAAGCCCACTCTCAGCAACAACTTGCTCCAACAAGTCTCCACCTCCCATATTGCCCCCAACTGGGGACCATGCATTCAGAACACATGAATTTATGGGGGAACGTCTGATTCAAGCCACCACAGATCCATTACCTACAGCAGATATAGAGCACACAGGACGCTCTCTGAACACAGGGAGCCTGGGATTTTATTCAAGAGGCTGACACATCTCCATACAGTGTGGTGGTTTGAATGAAATGTCCCCCATAGGCTCATGTGTTTTAAATATTTGCTCCCCAGGTGGTGGCAATTTGGGAAGGTCGTGGAGCCTTTGGGAGGTGGGACCTTTGCTGGAGGAGGTGTGTCAAGGGGGCAGACCTTGAGGTTTAGTAGTCCAGCCCACTGGTTGTTCTGAGCTGCCTCACACTTGGTGCTTCCTTCCTGCTGCTATGACAAGATGTGGCACCCCAGCTACCTGCTCTACTGTGCTTTCCCCCACCATCAGCCAAAATAAACCTTTTCCTCCCATCAGCTGTTTCTGGTTGGGTGTTCTGTCCCAGCACTGAGAAAGTAACTGTTATGTGCAGGAAAGCACCTTATGGGTAGACACATTCCTGAGCACACTCAATTTGAGTTGTAATTTAAGAAGGAGCCATGGCGGACACACTTGGAAACACGCTTAGCTCCAGGTTATGAAGAATGTGTTTAAAAGTTACAATGATGCCCACCAAGCTGCCCTGAAAGCACTACACTTAATGTTCATATTCCCATATTAATGCTACTCTCACTTTTGGTTAGAGAAGCTTCTCTTTTTCAGATGGCGATGAACACTGGGATCACCCAAAAGGCAAGATAGTGCTGAGAAGAAGAGATGGAGGAGTGCCCAGCACTGAAACATCTCTGTCACACCCTCCAAGGCTCAGGGACCATTGCGGAAGAGGGGGTGGATAGAATGGAAGAGCCAAAGGAAGGGTATGACTCCTTACAATGCAACTGCCCAGACAGAAATTGGCCTCAATATCCATGACCTTGCAGTGCCTAGAAATACCTTTGCAAGACCCTCATAATCGAAGAAAAAGATGTTGACATCAAATTAAAAGAGAGACTAATGGAGAGAGGGAGGGGGTATGATGGAGATTGAAGTTCTGAAGGGGAATGGGGGAGGGAAAAGAAATATCACGTTTTTTTTTTTTGTATGTAAGTATAGAAGTTGTTAATAAAAAATTTTTTTTTAAAGTTACAATGATGGATGCCACCACCTCTGGGCCTGCTCAGCTTGTATCACACAGTTTCAGCTGCAAATAAACGCAGGACACTTTGATATAGGAGCCCCTTGCAAGTGCCTACCTTGCTTACTAAGGCCAACATGAAGGGGCCACATGTGTTTCCCAAACCTGTAAGAGTGCACTTGAAGGCTTCTACCCACCCAGCTGGATTTTAGAAGGTGCACATGTGAGGCAGGACTACCTCAGCTGACCCACAGACCATCCATGGGCATCAAAGCTGGCGCAGCTGTCCGAGAACCATCACTCAGCCAAGCCTCTGGCTGGCCTACAGACCCACAAGGAAAAATAATAGAAGCTGGTTGCTGTGAGCCACGGTGTTTGGGGATAGTTTCTTGTGCAGCAAACAAAACACTGTGTAATCAATGAGACAAACTAAAATGGGAGGGAAAGAAATGGAGGGAGGAAAGGAAATGAGGACAGAAAGACTAGGTGAGGCGACCTTACACACCCGGCCTGTCCTGCCTGGATTCCACATCCTCAGATTCTGTGGGGTCCACCCTCCCTCCCCGGGGAGTCTGCTGCTCTGCTTGACTGACATGACCAAGGATTGTTTGCCTAAAAACATCCTGTTCCACTCCCATTTCCTGGCCTAAACACAAGTTCCGTTTGCCCCAGGTGGCTCTTGCTTAACAGTAAATAACAGGATATGAGAATGTAAACAACAGGATAGGAGAATGTAAACAACAGGATAGGAGAATGTAAACAACAGGATGTGAGAACATGACCTTCTGACCCTGGTGCTTTTCCACAGTGCTGTAAGACTATATATATCGCCCTCTGACTTCAACAAACAGCATTCTTGAAGCACGAATGACCCAGAGACTGTCTCTTCAATCCTCAGCACCTTGCCCAGCTTGGGATCATGGTGGTAGCATGGGGGCTACAAGATTCAATGTGGCAGAGTGGTAAAGATCCTTTCTAAGTTACTCTTGGGACAGGATCTCAGCCCAGGGAGGGCTATGCAGTAACAGCAAGACTTTGGCAAAGAATATAACATCAGAGGCAAGGGGTTACTTGGTGAGGGCACAAAGGAAACAGGCTCCATCCCACTGTTGTGCAAATGAGGACTTGTGGCCTGGGACTCATTTTCCATGACAGCATCTTTTTTTTTTTTTTTTTTTTTTTTTTTTTCAACATAGGGTCTCACTCTGGTCCAGGCTGACCTGGAATTCACTATGTAGTCTCAGGGTGGCCTCAAACTCTCAGTGATCCTCCTACCTCTGCCTCCTGAGTTTGCTGGGATTAAAGACGTGCGCCACCACGCCCGGCATCACGAGAGCATCTTTTATAGATTTTAAAAGTGGGGAAATGGGGCGCCATTGACTGTTCCAGGTCACTTGGTACCAGTGGACACGGTGTTTCACACACTCCCCAGTACAAGGCTTGTGACAAGGGCTCAGTAGCCTGGCTTCGCTGTTTCCTGCT